>PTEX01000119.1:1093796-1182229 GCA_003342815.1 Eudromia elegans
GCCATTCTATGATTCATTCTATGATTCTATGAATATGGGGAAAAGCAAGAGCAGGTTAGGTGGACTTGGCCTCCCTCTGGAGATTCTCCTCCAGCCTCCCAAGCTGGAGGCTTCCCTAGCTTGAAGACAAAAATAACTGCCTGCCTAGTTAACGTCTTTCAGGAAGTTTTGTATCACCTTCTGCTCTGATTTTTTTCTGTCCTGTAGTTGCTTTTTGTAAAGAAGAAGATGCTTCGTTTAATCCAATCCCTCTTTTTATGAGTGATCAAGTATACCGTGATTGGGTCTCTTTCAGTTTAGAGGAATAGGCATGACATGTTTTATGCTAATGTATATTGAGAAAATTACCTGTGCTAGTGCATTTTTTCACTTTTTCTTTTTTTTTACAGATACATAGTTATTGCTTATTTTTTACACTCTTGAAAACAGCAAATTGATATTGAAATTATAACAAAGTCTTTTCAAGATTATATAGCTGGTATGTCCCTATAGAGTCTTCAATCAGTGTATGTCCATCTACTGAAAGCCAGTAGTGTTCCTTTAAATATTTTATGGAGCCTCACTTATGAACTTAGCATTTATAGGTTGGGATCTCTCTCTATGGACTCTTTTAAGAACTAAAAACAAATATTCTGTTGTAAGTCTGTGATCAATATAAAGCAAGCTGTTAGGTGTTTTTAGAATATAGGTAGCAAGTGTAGAGAAAAGCATTTGGCAGAACTTGCCCCAGATTTTATCTCACAATCTCAAAACATACAGCAAATAAGAAACTAAGAAAAAAAGAAAAACAGAAAGCAAGTCAACACACCCAAACTAATATGTTAGACTGAGAAGGAGCACAAGGTTTTAGCAAAACATTCTGAATTAAGAAGTTCTCAATTCCTTTCATCTCATACTTCATAACTGTGGTTTCATGGAAATAGAGACTCTTGCCATCTGTCTTGAGATGCTGCAAGACATGAAAGCATTGTTTTACTGGCAATTTGATTACTGTCTACTTAGGTATAAAAACATTTAGGACCTGTRCTCAAGTCAGAAGGAAAAAGTTTTCACACTATTTAATTGAAACTTTGTTTCTTTCATACAGATTGGCTTTTTTTTWWAAAAAAAATCTAACATTTCAAGTAGTTTACTTAAGCAGAAATAAACTCCAAACGAAAATGTCATTTTTAACCTAAACTTGCTGACTTCATACAGTGCAAGTAATCTTTGGCAAACATATCTTCACTTTTAACAGATGTACAATGCATATATAATTAACATAGGCTAAAATGCAGGATTTCTTTAGTGTTGAAATTTGAAAGGTGTTTGCTSTCTCTGCAGCCTTGCAGGTTTGTGTATATAATTTGATACAAGAAAGGAGTGAGTTCCAGGTAGGAGAACGGCTGTTTAGCACGCCTCTTTGATAAATGGGTGCAGTATGTTCGGTGAGTGAGCTCCACTTCTGCATGAGGACTTTACTAGAAGCTSTGGAATGGGTTCCATTATAGAGTGAATAGGGATAACAGTTTGTATTTATTCTGTATTACAAGGTCAGGTTCTACATACTGAAAATAAAAGCACACGGGGCATAGCTTTTCCCATCATTCTGCAACATCTAGACAGTTTTCAGACGCTCAATAGTCAAGGTTGCTGGATTTTGTCTGTGAATAGTCCAGCACATGCTCCTGCATTCACTGCCCATGCCCAGAATAACAGTGCAGCGCAAGTGCCCTGATTCTGACGTAGGGGATTCCCTGTACATGTGCAAAACCCTCCACGGTTAATTCATTTGACCAGGATTACCCTAGATCTCACCATTTAGGATCTCAGGTTATATGTGGGTTGCCTGGTCCTCTTGTGATGTAGTGCTTAAAAGACACTAAAGGAAGTGAGGTGCTTCACTTAATGGGAGAAGAATTTCCATGGCAGGTCCTCTGCTGTGAAGCAAATTACACAATGAATGCAGAAATGTTAGAAAACTGCTTATTATTCTTAGTGAAAAAAGTGCTTTTATACTTTTGTTAATTTCTAACAGTATTTCTGTTCATCAAATGTGTCATATTTTTAACATCTTTTGAAGAGGTGTTAAAGACAAAACCACAACTATACTACATTTTTTTTAAATGTATGAAGGATTATTCATAACTACTATATTGTATTATATCTATTGTATTTTGTGCAGACCATTTATGCATAGACCTAAAAAGATGCAAATAATATTGCTGTCACAGGAAAACTTGTGGTGGTTGGTATTAAGTAAACCCAGGGAATCCCATTCTGTATTTATGTTTGTATAAATATATACTTGTACACATCCTAGTCTCTATATATACACATATATAGAGTGAGAAAGAGAATATTTCCATTAGGTAGAGAGTGCCAGGATCCCACTGTGGAAGTTCTTCTTTCTCTGAGGCTCCTCAGCAATGTGCACATTTCATAAGACTGCTCTAGACTTGGATCTCAGCGTGAACGTATCAAAATGTGCAATTCCAGCAGTCTGGTCTGGAAATTTTCATGCTAAATATCTTCCGTGGGGTAATTTTAGTGGAAACTTTAACCAGTGGGGTTTTTTGAAGAAGGTTGAAGGATCTTTCAGGAAGCTCTGGTACTTAAGAACTTTTATCTTTTGATATCCGAATTTTGACCAAGTTCTAGACTTGGAAGAATTGCTCCATTTTTTTCCGTTGTATTCAGAGGCTGAAATTAAGTGCCAGGACTTAAAGGTTAGAGCCTGTTGCTGTGTTCTCACTACTGTGCCCTTTGGCAGCACCCACGGCATCTGCACCGTGAAGCACTTGGCTGAAAAGCAGAAGTGGCGAGAGAAGGGAGTAGGCTAGGGTAGGGATATTGCTGAGATACAAGGTCCACATGAGGCACGATGAAGGAAGGCAGAGCCTGGGATGCATTTCAGGAGAGACCTATGAAGACTTGGAACTGGAGACAACCAGGTAGGGGGAGAAAGGGCGGAGCAGAGGTATGGTGAACTAAGCGACATTGGGATGGCGACCCAGCTAGAGTGATTGTGCCCCTAAAACATGTCGCTTCCAGGGCTGGAAAAAAAGCCAGTGGTATTTAAAAGCTAATCTACAGTGTGGGGCAGGAGGGTGTCACTTTAAGATCTATTAATCTTAAGGATAAATACGATGAATTTAATCTCTGTGTAGATGCAAACAGTTTTAAGTTAAGGTGGATTTAAATTGGTTTATTTAAAATCATTTAGAAATGGAACTTTGTTACCTTAGTCTAAATAGCCTAGTATTTCAGAGTGCTCCCTTGCACTCGTTCACTAACTCTGTTCTTCTGCCATCAGTATTGCAGGACATGCTGTGCTACCCATAGTAGTCCTTGGTACTGTAGGAAAATGTTACTGTGAAATTATAGCAGCAGAGATAATGAAGCCAAGTACCTTGCAGCTGAAGGTAATACACCTTACACCGTTTTCATACGCTTAGTCTTTTAAAAAAGGGGAGTAGGGAAGTGACCTAGAAGAATATATAGACCCCATTAAAATGGAAAAGCRTTATTAAGTTTGGAAAATCAAGTACTGGGAAATTAGCTACACTTACATGCAGTACTGCACAGTACTGCACACCACACGGTTTGTAAGCTTAAAGCCAGAACCTTCTCTCTGTACATTATTCTATATATTCTTTCTTTTTGTTATCATGTGTGGTGGTGGTGTTCACAATGATTTTTTTAAACACTAAAGCTTGCCCAAATATGTGGATTGCAAATGACGCGTTCCTGACGTGTTCYTGCTATTAATGTCAAGCTAAATTTATCTTTATATTTCAAAGTAGAGCTTTTAGAAAAACTCAAGATAAGGRCACTAGAATTTTTTATTATGGGCAAAACGTTTTCTTTTTGTAAATGGCTGGAGTGCTATGTCTGAATTAAAACAGAAAAATGGGAAAAAAGCAATCAAAACAGTCTGCCATGAAAATCTCTTGCTGGACAGTACTTGCAAAAAAAAATCAATAAAAAATTTGATTAATTGTACTCAAACAAAAATAACTTTATTTTGGGAAATGTTATGTGATATTAATAAAGATGATCCAACCAGAACTACCTAAAATAGAAATAAAAATGCATCATACTCCTAAGATGTTGTTCTTTGAAGATTTTTAGGCAGATGTGAACAGTTTTTAGCCTTTGATTTAAGAAATAATGAACCTATAATAGTCTATGTACCATTCTATATCATATGAATAATATGGTTGTGTCATGATAACTTACTACAGTATGCTGGAAAGTACAACAGGATTATTAGGTGGTTCGTGAAAAAATAAGGCAGGAAATGCATGAAATTCCATTTTTTTTTTTTGAATCTCTAATTTACATAAAAAGATTACTTCATACTTGGACTACCTTGGTCAGGCAAATAGTCCATTTTACTCTTTTGATTAGAGTGGTGTAAGTGGACAGGATGACCTGATCTGGATGCCAGGAAGTATGAAAATAACAAACTATTAAATATAATGGAGCAATAGTAGTAGACTATGGCAAAGTGAGCCAGATAATATCATTTGCTGAAATTTAGGAAATAGGTGAAATTCACTGAGAATTCCCTTTGGTATTCTCTTTGCACAGAAGCTTAGAAATATTTTATTAAATATTAATAACAACATGAAAGACCTTTGGTCTTATTTTCATTTTAATTAGTCAGGATATATATGCCATTCACTTTGAAGACAAATGCTATTCCTTTGTATTAACCTGCAGGGGGTACCAGAAAATTGAACCAAGTAGCATTTAGCTGTTTCTCCTCCTGCCTTGAGATAATTAACATCCACTGCTTTGCTGACTGTCTTTGTGTTACTTGGTCGTGTTATCCTGGTTTCATGTAGACTTGGAGAACCTGAGCAGAGTGGTGTGTAATTGCTGCCTCAGCCCTTTTCTTACAGATGTCCAGAACTTGGAAAAATTATTAACCTTCAGCTTAAACTGCCGAGCCTACGTGGGAGACTTGGATTACTAATGAGTTAAAATTGGACAAGGCAAATTGTACAGTAATTCCAGAAATGAAGAAAAGCTATACACAATATCTAGAACTAGGTGTTTTTTTGTAGTGGAAAGTAAGGGAAAGGCATAATAACCTAATAATAGTTGGAATGGCTGGGAAGGATAAGTTACCAAATAAATAAGACTGATACAGGATGAAGTAAGAAAGAGGTGATGAAAACAGTATATAATACTCCATGCTTTCCTAGACAAGCTGCCCACTTCTTGAGTGCACCCCACAACTGACTGCTTTCCACGGCCATGGACTCGAGTGGCCTGACACAAGTTAAATGCATTAACTGACAGGAAGCAGAGTAGCTTGCAGAGGAAACCCACCTGTGGGCCATTCAGTGAAAACAAGGGTGGTTTGTATTGCTATAAAGTCACATTTTCCAGTGCTTATCATGAAAAATGTAACCTGTTTGACTGTCCCTGCAACGCCCCAGTTGAAATCATCTCCTCTGTACTTGTGTAGTAGAAACATGACAAATTACATCATTTTTTTTTTCATGTCTGCTGTACTTCATAGGATCCTTAATTCTTTAATTAGCTGCTATTCCATATTTTATATTCCCATTGTGTRAAATGAACCCCATGCCCTATTTCCTGTAGGCTTCTCAAAGCCCTGCACTGGGGATGTAATTATTAATTTTTTCCTGAGAGGTTTTAAAGAGATCATATTCACAGAAGAAGATGATAAGTAAAGTAGTTAACAAAAAGTTTCTTTTAGAATGCTAATCCTTTTTTTAAGTGAAATCATAGTGATCTAATTACTACATGAAACAGACACTAAGACATTTCCTCTGTAGCTTGTGAATTGTATGGTGTGTAGTCAGTTTGTAAATTTTAGAAACTTTCACATTTGCTGTAATGCAATTCCTCTGCTATTTTGAAAGTCAATTTAGCCTATTACATAGTGGTTACCAGGCATAGTCTAGTGGTGACCACAGAACCTGCAAAACAGTTTCTGATATATGTCATTTCCCTTGTCAGATATTCATATGGTAGTATATAATCTTAGTTCTTCAGAGATAAATGAAGAAATGACACCATTTTTTACTGCTAAAGCAGTTGGTTTCAACTTGAAGATGGTAGTGTTTTATCAAAAGGAATCTTGGTATGTGCACATGTGAAAATACAAGAAAAGAGAATTAGTTGTTAGTGAGAAGAAGCAAAAGGAATGCTTTTATKGTGTATGAAAGTTTTTCATTTTTCCTTAAGTGTCCAGTTAAAAACAAAAACCCCAAACCACTCAAGTATGAATAACAACGGTGCAGTTTCTGTGCCTAAGCAGTTTTATTAATCAAAAGTTTTGGGACACAGAGTAGCACCTAATTTTTTTTTTTTTTTAGTCTGTGCTGCTGTCTGTGCTGGTCCAGTGTTATTAAGCTAACTGTGTTAAAAGTAAAATTGACAATTTCTCATTCTTAGCTTGGTCAGTGCTGGACAAAGGAAAGGTTAAGAGGGACAGCAGAGCCAATGATGTCTTGCTAATGATTAGAACAATTTCAGGGAATGGATGTTAATCTTGAATCTTGTAAATATTCTTGACTATCCAGAGCAGCTTAATGAATGTTCAGACTTGAACGTAATGACAGGAAGACCATATTTACAATGATCAAATCAGTACTGCAGAAACTAGCATCAGTTGGACATCACTAAAAATGCGCAGGAATCAAGCAGTGTGGAAATGGAAAGAACATAACTCATGAGCTAAATCCACTAGTTCTGCAGGCCTTTGGCAAAACTGGTAAGAGGAAAGTCCCATTACTATGCAACTTAGGTTTGGAAGTGAGTTGCAAATACCAATTATCAAATTGAGGTTGAGGATGTTTTTTTTAAAACAGATTTGTAATACCCACAATTAATAAGCAGAAAGCAGTGATGACAATAAAGGAAACTGATGAATTCTTCAGGGGTATAGTCAAAGTTGTGCCCATTTGCAAAGTGAATGAAGAAAGTGCTCTCTTAATTCCAAACACAGCACACTTTTTCCCTATATGCAGGTCAGCTTACAGGTTTTACTGATCAAGTATAATTAAAGGACTGCATTCAAATCGTAAATGGCCAGTGGTTATAAATGCTTGTTTGCTGATATGTGGTTCATTCATGGTGCAGGCCTCCTTTGGAGTCCAACAGCGAGAGAAGAACTGTAGCAGATTATGTGAAGTTCTGCTTAGCTGTGTGGATATCCGTGTTTTTCCCTACTGATTTAGATCAGTTGTCTTTTCAGACTTCCATAACTCATGTTGAAGTCAGGCAACAGCAAAATTGGGAAGGTATAAGTAGTTTAAGAAGCAAATAAAACTGAATTTGTGATCTTCCAATTATTAAGAGGTCAAAATGATTTGGTCCAAAACTGAACTCTTAAAACAGACAAACAAAAAAAACTTCTTATGGAGAATCACTTTACAGTAACATAGAAATGATGTAACAAAATGGAATAGCAAGTAATGATAATCAAGGAAGAAACATCTCATAGAGCTGCTTCAGTATTCCTCTGTGAGGAAGATTCATGCTGCCACTTACTAGAATGTCTTAATCTTAAAGAGATAAAATAGCAGACGAATATCTTAATTATATTTTATGCAGTGTAGAGCACTTATGCAGTGTAGAGTCTCAGAAAGCACCAGTGACCCCACATCTGACCTCCTGAGGATAGTGTATAGGATGAGTGAGACATGACACTTGTGTGAAGTTGAAGCACAAGTTGGTGCTTTGCTGAGACCCCTTTTTCAAGCCGAGACATGGTTGAGGACCTTGAAGTAAGCGGCAGCTCTCTCCCAAGCAGACCAAGGTAATAGAAAAAGTCACACTCATTCTACTCATGTTCAGTGTGAAATCTGAAGGACATTAAATATGCCATATACATAGGTATGAATATTTTAACTCAGTTTTTAACTGAATATTTTTATATTTTGCCTATTTTGAGAGACAACATCAGTAAAAAAAAAAAAAAGAGAGGACGCTTAATTCCATTTCATATTCAGTTATGAATGTATTATGGTAGCAAGCAAAATGACTTGTGAAGTCTGTAGTTAATGCACTGCTTGACCTGGTATTTTTCATCAATTTCTGTGCAACTCAGGAAATGAAGTAATTGTGGTTGTGTAGTCTGCCTTAAAAGAGCAACTGCACAAAGCCGGACAAAAGATTTATGAAATATTGTTTTCTTAATTATGTCACGAAACCTCTCTGGCTCTCTAAAGTTATCTAAGCCAACTATTACAAAACTCTAAAATCTCAGAAATGCTAGATCCTTGTCCTTCCTCTTTGCCTCAGATTTTCATCATTCTGGTTATCCTCCTAGAAGGAATTCCCTCCACCATTGTCAGACATCATGAAAAGCAAGCATATTGTAGAAATTACTCCCAAACTGTTCAAACCTTTGTTATGCAAGAAGTTTATATTGTTGATATTTATGTTTTAGTGTGAATCTGAGAAAACAAGGTCTATTGGGTGACTTGCATGCCTTGTATTTGAGTTTTCTCTTGACTGCTCATTGTCATTGAAGAAGTTTTGTGCAGCTATAAAAGAGCTACATAGGCTGAAATATACCTGATGTGGATAAATATGTTTTAAGGAAGTAGTTATAGAATTCAGTCACTCACAGTCTGATGGCTTTATTTTTAATGAAATACCAGCTTTATTTTGTGTTTAGGACTCAAGAAATGTTGAACGACTTCTCTGAAATTTAAATTAATGAGGAAGTTGGTTTAATTTTGTTCTTTAACTCAATATAATAATATCATTCATACCAGCCAGAAGGGCTAGATATTTGTTAGATAACTATGAATCAAATGAAATTCTCCTTTTCTCTCAGAATCAGTCTGTGGTTGACTTGCTTAGTTACCTAGAACACTAAAATATATCTGTCAGCCTTCCACATAGTCCCAAGCCTTTTTCTAGGATTTCTAAAAGGAGGAAGAGGCTAGAAAAAGCCCTCCCTTGTCTCCCTTTTAGAAAATCTGGTGATACTTTTGCCACAAAAAGCAGAACCTTGGGACATTTGTTCAGGGTCACTGGAAACACTGCTTCCAATTGTAGTTTTCTCTTCCAGTTTCCTGCTACTGGAAACCCAAGATATTTGGGCTTTGCAATGTAGACTTACAGTGTCAGATATGCATAATAAGCTGTGGCCCTTATGAGTGCTAGAGTGATAAAGGGCTGTCATTTCTGAGGTGTGTTTCAATGGTCCCTTTGTGAGAACAATAAATGCTACATAGAGGGCTGCCAGTTATCAGGCTCAAAGTGGGGACTGCCAGTTATCAGGCTCAAACACATGATAAAAAAGAGAGTTGAGGATGATTTTAAAAATAATGGCAGCTTTGAGAAAAAAAAGAAAAAAAGGAGAGTGGAGACTGAGGCCAATAAGGTGAGTTAGGTTTATGTATGCTGCTCGATTTCCAGTAGTTACAGACAGATTGAGTGTAGGAGGGGATTCATTGTGTCCTTGGGTCTTCTAAAGGTCCACGATTCTCCTGAATTTCAAGGCTGAGGCATCCCTCATTGAATATATTCTTTTGCTGTGGATGATGGGTTTCTCGTTCATATATTCTGCAGAAGGACTGAAGGAGAAAGTAGGGCTTTCAAAGAAGAGCTTTCCAAGAAAAAAACATTCCCGAGTCACTGATGACTTATTAGTCCTAGTCAGATCCTTTTCAAAGGATTTCCACATGAGAGTGCTTTAAGAAATGCAGAACTAGGGGCGGTGATCAGGCTACTTCACACAGAGGAGCAGTTGCTTCTGCTCACAGCAGAGCACTCCTGCCTGAAGAGCAGGGTGAGGCCAGCTATAGGGAGAAGGGGGTAGGAAGGCTGTAATGTGGTGCTCTCTTTATTTTGCAGATCCCTGATGTTTGTTATAAGCTCTTCTTTCTGACTTTTGATATTTCAAAAGTATCTATACATTTTTAACAAGTACAGTGTTACCTACTACTTTCCAAACTCTTTGTGCTATAAATTCGTTCCTTCCTTACCTACTGCTTATGTACTCCCTCAACTAACTCTCCTCCTGAAATTTGGATGTAGGATGTAAGGATAGTAAAAACGGTATCTAATTGCTTTGATAACTAAAACTGTCGAGATCCATGAGTCCCAGCTCATCTCTGTAAGTTTAGGTGGCAGAAGAGACTAATTAGCACTACCTTGTCTATATTTGTGGAAAGGCTTTGCATTACCTATGTTCCTCTGACTTTCCATGCTGTGAACGAAGCAGGGACTTCAAGTCTGCATTAGTGTGTCAGAGTAGCAGGTGAGATCAGTTAAAGAAGCTATTACTTAATGTAATCCCTTTCCTTTAGTGTTGTAGCTGTCTGACAAGTGTAGCCTGGAATTAATCTTCTGTCAGTTAATGGCTTTCCTTTCTTTCAGGAATTATAAACTTAGAAGGTACTACAGATTAAGAAAGCTAGTGGAGGAGCTGTGGATTTCTGTTGAGGGAAAACATCTAAGTAATCCAAAACAGTAAAAGGTTATAACATACTGTTTGCACTTATTGGAGCAGGTCCTCTGTTGTGCATGTGCTGTCCTAGCAGAACACKTATCTCTTATACATTTGAAGATGTGCTGTATCTTTAGACACAATTCTCTACAAACTAAATGAAATTTTAAAATTATTTTGGACTGTTATGTATTTTTAAAAATTGATTCTTAAGATGATAACAATGTCATTTAAATTTATCAGCCTGGATTCCAGGAAGAAAAGACAGTTTTAAATGTACCATCTGTTGTCTGACCTTTTAACAGTATTATTCCTCAATACAATGTGCCTGTCTTATCTACCCCTTTTCAGTTGATCCTGAACACCACTACATGGGACTAAGTATCGATCTGAGATAGTAATGATAAGTGTTTTCCCTATAGGAACATGAATAAACAAACAAACTGTATTTTTTTCAATTACTTTTGTTTATGTTCTTTTTTTAACCTTTTGGTCTTAAAGTACTTGGCGTTGTCTGTAGAGTCTGTAAGATTTTTACTCTCTGCAGTGAGGTGATGCCTGAAGCGTATTTGTATATTGAACAAAGGTATTCTCCATAGACCTTCTTAAAGGTTGATCCTGACTTGGGAAAAGTAGCTTATATTCCAGCCTGTGTCATAGACTTTTAACCTGATAGGTCCGCGTCACTTGAAGTACTTTTTTTTTTTTTTTTAGTGGGGTTTTTTTTTTGTGTGTGTGTGTTCGTCTTGATATTTTTAGAAGTATCGATCAAGAAAAGTTGCAGCTGAGTGGACTAGGACTGCGGATACTTGATGTTTCCAAAAAAATGGCCTTGTTTTGTAACAAGCTAGGCATATAAATATCCAACTGCTCAAAAATAGTATGTGTAGAATATCCGATAACATATTAAATGCTTATTTATATAKATATTAACACTTACGATGAATTTACTTCGAATAGTAACTTTTAATATAAGTTGTAATTATTCTTGCAGATAGATATATGCTTACAAGGAGTAACAAATAATGTAACATTCAGAATACCAATCAGCATGCACAAATAAAAATATTTTAAAAATTATTTGTGCCTGTGAATTAAAAAGTTTGTAAAAACAGCTGTGATTATTTCTTCAACAATTAATGTAAAAAAAAATAAATGGAAGGATCACTCTTAGGAAGATAAAGAGAGCAGAAGTCCATTCTGCCACTTCTAGATAGCAAAACAAAATTAAACAGATAAAGCTAAATGAAGTTACAAGTATCTATGAGACCAACTATCTCAGAATTAAGTTTTTAATTTACTGAAGAAGTTGCTTTTTTCATCAAAGATAATTTTAAAGTAATGCAGTCCAGCTTTGAAGGATTTGACCAGTTTTTGATAAAGTTTTTTTTCTAAAGGACTGCAAAATGTTGTGGATGTGTGCAGTCGCCCTKAAATAGGATAACTTCATTATAAGATGCAATGTGGCTGTAGTAGTGTCTGCTTCATCKGTGAAGATCTCCTACTCAAGGTGAAAAATATGCATACTCTAAATATGCATTTTTTAAAAGATAGGTTTATCAGTAGGGAGAAAACTACCTTAGGATATGARGGCTGAAGCAGGCCACACTATTTTGTACTGCAATCTCATTGGCTTTGCTGGTTTCCCTAGGCTCCCCTCTGAATTTGCCATTGATTTTCTTCGTCTCATTACTGCCCAAGTCCAAGAATTCCAAGAATGAGTAGCCTTAGGGGTATATTCTTAACAATCCGTTACTTAAGGGCAGTTGAAAGCAGATGCATTTCACAGTGGGTAAATCAAGGATGTACGAATATGATAGTAGTCAGTGTGGGAGAAAGAAAAATCTTTCCTTTCTTGATTAAGGGATTAACAGAGTGCAAGATTGCTTAGATGTGTGGAAGGATGAAATGGTAAATTTCTATATGGCAAGCATTGGGAGGAAGGAAAGGGTTTAAATTTCTTGTCCATAAGGACTGGACATATATAAYAGTCGGAGTGGGCATATCTGATAGTCAGATTTGAACTTAGCTTGTTGTTTCTTCTTGTTTGTAGCCATTGAAAACAGTTTGGCAGTGTGGTCTCATTTGGAATGTAAAACCAAATGATGATCCATTTTCTGAATTTCTCTTGCCCCAAAATAATTGCTTTTATATATGTATGTTTTGTGGTGCTGATTTTCATATGAGTCAAAGTGTTGCTGTCGTAACTGCAAGAACATAGGTTATGAAATTGATTATTCCAAATACAAATAAAAAGAAAGCTTTTTTTTTTTTTTTTTTTAAACTTAACACTACTCATAAAGCCCATATGGTTTGTCAAATATAATCATAACGAGTAGCACTGGTCTAGTCCTCCTACCTATTGTAAAACTGAGTAATGACTTTATAAATGTGTGGGTGTAATTTAGAAGCTGGAAAATGCCTGCTCTTGGGCCATTAATKTCTCTCTGAAACAAGCAGAGGTAGGTTTTAATGTATAGTTACTTTGAAATTTCACTTAAGTTCACTCTCTGACCTTGCATTCGTAAAGGACAACAGGAACRATTTTCCATTCAGCATTCAGTCAAGCACTCAGCATTGCTGAATATCCATGTGCACTCATTTTTGTTGTGTTTGTGCATGTTTAGGTAAACTGATGACTTTATGAATTTCTCTTTTCTTTCTCAAAAAAATGTCAATGCAGGATAGCAGATTGTCAGTGTGTGCTTGGCTAGTACGTTAGGTCCTGGGAGGCCGTGTGTTGTTTTACAGGTCAGTGCTTGTCAAGCACTGTTTGATCTCACATCGGAGACTGTGCAGTGCCATAGGTCTGACTGTACAGCTGCTTGCACAATAGTTGTGAAGGAAGTGTGAAGTACCTCATATATGAAATTTTCTGAAGTTGATTTTTTTTAAAATACAACACTTTGATTTTATTGTTGTTTGTTTCATTCATTTCACGCAGGCATCTGTCTGCAGAGAACACATATTTAGTCTTCTTCAATTTGCAGGAGGATTATCTCTTTTGAAAGTAAGTCAGTTTTTCTAAATTACCCCAACCATTTCATCTTTCTGTGACAAAGCTGTGGTTACTTAACTACTTGTGAATTTGGAAAGTGTATTTACACTTTGCCTCATGAATCGTAAGTGCTCCTGCATTCCTGAGCCAAACACTGCAGTCTACAGATACAAGCTGCTGCCTTCAAGCCACCCACCAGCTCTGATAGATTCTAGACATTTTTCAGAAATGCTTTTAAATAGACCAATCTACGTATGTGCTTACTATGAATAAAAATGGGATTGCAAAAAGATGTGCAAACTCAGTTGGCAGTTTTCAAGCCAAGGAGAGCTCTGAATCAGTCACAAGCATGCTTACTAGTGTGTAGAGGGGCTCCACGCTTTTCCSAAAAGAACTACTGCTGTAGCCGGATACGAGTGAGCTCTAGCCCGCTGGCTTTTCTYGGTGCCTCGGTGCTTTCTCCTCGTTGCAGAGGTCTCGTTGTGTCTTCTGTTCCGTCTATGTTTTCTCCCTCTTGCTTGAATCCTCTGGGATGTCTGTCCAGCCTAAGCTGTTTTCGGTGATTAGCCTTGGGGCTGGTGAAAGGCCCTGAGTGTTTCCTGTTATGGAAGGATTTGGGGTGGCTGATCCCTTAAGGATTTATATCAGGAATTAAGTTAGCTACAATACGTACAGCTCTGTAGGATAAAGGCCTGATCTGGTAAAAGCCCAGCTGGAAAGTTGATGTTAAACATTATCTAAATAACTCTCAGAAAGTGTAGTATTTTGGAAATTGCTGAATTCAGCAACGAATGGAASGTACATTAAAAATAAAAGAAAAGGTAGTTGTTGCACAGACCTTTTAAATGAGTTAAATGGCTGAAAACGTGGCCTTAAAGATATTTTTTACCTGTCTTAGCATATTCATGAGTTCCTATGCTTACTGGTGATTCCTGCAGGTTATTAGCACCAGGTTTCTGCATCCCATGCTGCTGTGAGTGTCCCAGCGGAAAGGAGAAAAATCTGTTGCTTCTTGGAGATTTCCATGAAAGGACTGTAAGGGCTGTTCCTAGTCTGACTTAAATGATAAGAATCTTTGGGATTTGGGATCTTTGGGATTTGGGATCTTCATCTGTAGCATATTAGAAATGTGCAGTAGTCTTTAAAAGAGAAATCTAGTTACCTGTCAGTTAACTCAATCTAGTGTGAACCAAACAAAACTTGTGATAGAAAGGACAGATAAAATGAATTATTCTTACTGATCTTAAGCACTTAGAGTATGCCAGAATTCAAGTTTGGATTTTTGGTCAGAACAGGATTTTTCCCAGTATGTTTTGACAGAGCCTTGAGCTATGAGAAACTACTGAGTGTAGATATTCACTGCCAGAATGATGAATTTATTTCCAGTAAGTTAGTTGCTTCATCTTGTTGGATATACTCTTGGGAATTGTTCACGTAATTGCCTTAATCCAAACCATTTGTGTACATATTTTGTAACAGATGAATTACTGACACTAAATAAATGTTCATGCAAAATCAACTGTTGAGCAAAAATATTGTTTAACAATTTTAATATCTGTAGTTAGCTGTCTTGCATGGGCTGTGTCTTTTCACATGGACTGGAGTGTTGTCTAAAAAAAGCTGTTTACATTATTACAACATTGAATATATACTATCTCAGATAAGAGTGCATTTACACTGCAACTGTGTGTCAAATACTTTTATCAACACAGTGAGTAATGCCAGATCACTAGTCCTTGAAATAACATGTCATTAAATTTGTGAAGATGAAACAACTTTTCTTCCGTCAAATTCTGCTCTACATTTAGATGAAATGCCCTGCTTAAGTAATTCCTTTGAAGACTGGGTGTTACTTCCTTTAGCTCTGATTGTAGCTGGCAGGAACTATATGTTCTTTGTGCATTACCAAAACAGAACATCTCTCTGCAATGTACTCTGTGTTTTCCTCCTTAAGTGTACGTAGTTGCGTATATTTTGCTGTGTTGTTTGCATTTGATTAATTGAGTCTTGCTGGGTTTGCATGTATATATGGATTATTCTGACTACTGAATATGTGTGATTGATGCAGTGAACTGTTGGCTTCTGTTCTGTGAATATTAATCAAAGACGTGCTCCTCTGCTTAATGGCTTTGCAGTGTGGGAGGCAGCCAAACAACGTAGACGATAGTCTGCTTTTTTGCTCTTWAATCATTATTGTGTAAGACACTGGCAAGAAAACTTTTTTCATCTATAAACACTATTTCATGCTTAAACATATCCATTGTTTGGTCAAAGTTATGAAATATTGTTGCTCAATTAAATTTTGTTTTCAACATTTCCTGGTAAAAGAAGTAATAGAAGAGAGAAAGCAATAAAGGAAAGGCAGATAGCTGTGTAGAAGAAAAATTTGCTAARCCTAGCAAACAAGGAACAGAAGATGTGAAATCAGTAGATGCTGCCTCTTAGTCTTAAGATTTGAGCTAACAGCTTTCTCAAAACCTAAATCTGATGCTTCTCTAGATTTCATTACTATAGTAAAAGGGATAATTTATGAAAAAAAATATTCTTGAAAAGACATCAGAATAGACATCTGCTATGTGCTGATGTACACTCAAAATGTGAACAAGGATGGATGTTGATTAGAATATGAGAGCTTCTTTGGGTGAGAAATGGAAAGATATTCAGTATTTAAAAAGAAAAAAGATAAAGCCAATAAATGTTTCTGTGTGATGATGGTGGTGCAACTCAGTATACTGTGCTTGAATACACGGCATCCTTGTTTTTTCTGACATGTAGCTGTGGCTTAGAGGTATAAACCTCTTTTTTTAGCTTGAGCTTAATTGATTCTTGGTCTGTGAATCCTACCAGTGAAACAGCCAAGACTTAGAGGAAGGTTTAGGTTTCATCTTTGGTAGTATTTTTTAAAGGTTTGTGTTTGGGAGGGCGTTTTAAGCTAAACTTCGAGACCTGTCAAACAAAGCTTCTTGTTGTGGTCACTTGTATCATCATGACAATTCTGCTGTAATTCTCACATAGTGAGAGGACAACTGAGAACCTCACTGTTTGTATTTACTAATGCTACTTTCCTACAAATTTTAAGAGTGTAAATATTTTTTTGACTTCCTCTAGAAAATATATCTCATCTATATATCTCATCTTTTAGCAGAAACCATAATTTTGTAAAAATAAGGTAGAGCCACCCCYAGTCTTGCATCTTTATATGATGTTCAGAGACAGGCCTGTTTTTATGAAGAGGAACACAGTCGTACTGTGGCTTATAGTTCATTCTAAATAATAATTGAAAGCTGAATCATCAAATCTTCTATTTGTTTCCAGTCAGAGTATTTTGTCTGAGATATATTTACATATTTTAAGAATTCATCAGTAAAAGAGCTGAGTGACTTCAACAAAGTACTGTTTAGTCTGCCATTTTGGGGTTGAGAGTGGTCTATTTTTTATTAACTGAACACATTTTTATCCAATCCCATTGAATATTTTCTGTATATATTCCTGTCACATATACACATATATTTATAATTAGTTAACATGTCCTTTCACAGGTAGCTCTATTTGGAAAAAAAAGTAAATCTATTTATGGACTGTATAAATACAATGAATATTTATTTCAGATCCTGTCAAAGAATTAGACCTACCATAGTTTAGAACTCCTGTCTCCTGTGTAAAGACACTTCCACTTAATTCATAAAAGTATCTGCTTTTGAGACTTGAGTCTCATTGTTTGATAGTTCTGTTAAGTTAGCTATTTGTCAGTATTACTGAACAAAATTATATAGCTAATGTATTTACAGATCTTCTCAAAATGATATGTCAAAGAATTTTTTAAATGTAGTAGGAATATCTAAATAATGGTAGCCACATTGCCCTGTTGATCCAAACTAATCATCCTTTTCTGATTTTTGTAAGCAGACTTCACCTTTCTACAATAAGTTGGAAGTAGAAAAGACATAAATGATTTTTAGTTCTTTGGCAGACAAATAATTTTTTTGTCCCTAATAGATGCAGTTGTTACCTTTGGCTACTGCTTTCTCTTTCTTAGAGTATGGACTATGTATAGAGAAAGTATGTGTAGACAGAGTGTGTTTCTTAGATTGTAGTTTAAGTGATTATTTTTTAGCAATAATGTCTTGAAAATACACACCTTTTAAAAAACAAGCATATTTGGATATAATCACTGAATGGCAAATAGTTTTCCTTCAGCATTAGGCCGCTTTGAGTATAGTAGCCTGTCTGTAATCAAAATTATTCCTTCTTAATATCAACTCTTTTTAAATTAATCATATATCTTTCTGAGACACAGAAAATTTGATTTTGTTTTAAATAAAGTTTCAGAACTGAAGAAGCCATTTAAGTAATTTCTCTATCATCATGTAATTGCATAATAAAAAATTAAAGTACTTGAACTGAAGGAGACATCTTCTTTCCTAGGATAAATAGATGTAATACTAATCCTTGCATTTTCCTTCTTCTCTTTTTTTTTTTTAACCATATTGCACAGGGGGCACCCAGCGATTGCCTCGCACAATTGGTGTATCTTTGGCAAAGGAGCTGATCTTCTCTGCGCGCATCGTAGACGGCGAGGAAGCAAAATCCATAGGGCTGATCAGCCATGTGGTAGAACAGAATGATGCCGGGGATGCTGCCTACAGGAGAGCCTTAGCTCTAGCCAGAGAATTTTTACCTCAGGTACGACAAATCACTTTGCTCTGAGTTTTGAGTTGTGACCAAACATAGAGACTGAGAAATAACCAACATAAGAGGAAAAAGCTCACAAGCTGCATTTTGCTAAGTTACACTTAGGGTGAGAGCTATAAGAAGTGTTCTCGCTTATATGTATGGTGCTGCTATTTCATAAATATTTCATAGTGAAGCACACAAACTTTATCACTTCTTGTATTGTTGCAATGTAGCCTGTATTTGCATTGCATATGATGGGTTACAAGTTTCAGACATTAAAGTGAGGATTTTTTTATTTTTTAATGAAGCAATTATCTCAATAGATTACTCTGTTGCAGCTGACTGCTTTAGAAGAGAGAGGGGCAAGTCCCTCTAAAGGTGGACTTGTATCTGCATGATTGTGATTTTGAGAACATAAAGCAACATATGATTCTAGAGTTAAAGCTAAATCCATTTAGTAGAGAGTCCCATCTGTTTACTTTTTCGCCCAAGTGTACAAGCCTGATGATAGAAGCATGCTTTTGCTTCCTCACTGACATGCTCATGACAACTCTGTCTTTGACTACGAGTTGAAATGGCACGTTTTTCAGACAGTCAAGTGCCAATGTTCAGCATTTAGCAACTGCCTTCTCCTTCTTGCTTGCCTCACTGTTTACTGTTGTAATTTACTTCCTTTGGGGAGGGAGATTGATGCCTGGCCCTTCACAACACTGAGCAGGAGACCCCAGTGTTGGGAATGGAGCTAGCCCTTCTTTCTGCACCCTCAGTGAGACTGAGCACACATGGGTGTTTCTTCTCCTGTGTTTTTGCATATTTTCTTCTCTGACCTGTAATGGAACACAGATTTGTCATTATTCCTCTAGGTAACGTGTAAGTAAAGGGGATTTGCTGAAATCTCATGCTTGAGATCTTAACAATTTTAATAACGATGACCCTTGTGGGAATCTTTGTAATAACCAATAGCTACAAGTTACTTTACTGCCATAAAGAGCAAACTTTTTGTTCAGGATAAGAATATGAGTATTGAGCTCCTGATAAACCTGCTTTCCAGCTGAAGACTCCCAGGTGGCAAATTCAAAGTAGGCAGTGCTAATGAAAATAATTAGGAAGCCACTTTATTTGAGTCACAAGTGCAACAACAAAAACGTCCCATTAGGAGTAGATAATGTTACAGATGAAACAAAGCATTAGCATTGATTATTTGTGTTTTGAAAACCATTCCAGAAAGATGAATGTGAAAAATAAAATATTTTTTACACTGTATTCTGGGATGTTGTTTCGACTTACATCTTCACCCTGGAAGCAGTTCCAAAACATATGGAAAGCTCTGAGCCCTGGGCAGCTCACACAAGTACAGTTCCGTGTCACCACTGAAGAGACTGTATCTACTCTTTCCCAGAGCAGCAGGCCACGTCCTCAAAGCGAAGTGTACATACTCAGAAGCTGATGCCCATGACAGGTATATGACTAAAGTGTTGTATGGCATATCAGAGGAGGAGTGTGGAGCTATCTCTGCACGCTCTTGTCTTCTGCAAGCAACTGAGTTAATCATAACTTGCCCAGTGAAGACTTTGCAGCTGCTTACTTCAGATTTTAAGCTGCATCAGCTCATTTCATTTTCCCATCTTTTCATTTCTCTTCATTGTATGATAATTAGGACATTCTAGGATTGATCATGTGAAGCCCTGCAACATCCTTTAGGTCTTGTTTTGAAAGGTATTGAGCAATCATGACATAAGTGAAGTGGAAGTGAATCTTTGAAAAATAAACCCATCACACAGCTGTGACTTAGCTCTTTCAAAAGCTATATGCTTCTTTCACCTTTTCTCAGTGTTGTAAAAATCCCTTTGGAAGCAAATTCCTACCATAGTTATACCAATTATATGCTTCCTAGCATATAATTTAGGATGTTTGACCTGCTTGCTCTCTGTTTAGTAAAAGTCCAATTCCAGAAGGCCCCAATACAACAGTGGTGTTGTGCAGACTCTTCACAGCAGAATCTTGTAAAATCTGATGACATGCAAATCAGCATTTTGTTTTATTTCAGGGACCTGTAGCCATGAGAGCTGCAAAACTGGCCATCAATCAGGGAATGGAGGTAAGGATCTGTACTTCTCATAGAAGCTTGCAGAAGTTATGATAGCAACAGATTTTCTGTAGTGATATTTCTTCCTACTCTAGCTTTCAGTTTCTCCATATGTAATGTTTCAAAATCTCTGTGGGCAAAAAGTATCATTCAAGATAAATGCATTTTTTTATGTCTGTGTTTGTTGATTTCAGATTCCCGAGAGTAGAGCTGATGCTGTTTGGGCGTTTTCATAACAAGGCTTAGTAACCCCATGGCTGTCAGGGAATAATGCACTCTGTTAATTATTAATGCTAGAAAGCAAATGTGAACCACTGTAMATCAGTTTTACTTCAAATGCTGTGTACAAAAAAATCCACAGAGTAATATTCAAGAGTCTGTCAAGGCTATCAGTGTTCTTTAAATAACTAGTGTTTAAAGATGTAAAGGTGTGTTATTGCTTTTTAATAATTTAATACAGGCTAGTGTTAAAATTGTACCAGGAATCTAATTTTAGATGTTGAATTGTCACTCCTTGAACACTATTGACCTAACTGTAAAGCTCATTAAGACCCAACCCTGAACAGATCTGGACATGTGTTTTACTTTAGTCTTGTGAATCATCTTGCTGAGATCAGCAGGACCATTCACATTTAAAGTTAAGCACATGCGTAAGTTCTTGTCCCAGGACAGTGTATAATTCATTCTGGGACAAGGGAAAGGAGATCATGTCATATGCAAAAGCTGAACCCAACAAATGCCACTTAAGATTTGGCTTTTAAGTCTCATAAGCAACCATTGATACAACTGAGTTTGTCAGAGCACACCACCAGTGGCTTTTGCCCTGAGGGTCAAATTCAGATGCTGTTGTGAGAAGAATATGTTGATTAAGTTCAAACAGCAAGTAACGATGGAATTCAAGATCTGTTTCAGTGGTACCCAAGATTCAAAAGGCTGCAAGCTAAATTGTCTGACCACTAGACGTAATGAACCAGAGCTGCAGACTGTGGGACTAGGGAGGATAGGCCTGCAAGGACTCTGAATGCTGATCTGGTTTAGTGCTGAGTCCCCAAGACAAGATCTCCTGTATCAAAACCAGTCAAGCCAAACACTTGCTCAGCCTATTTGTGACTGCTTCGTGTGACTGTATCGGCCACTGCTTCTCCCCACTTGGCCAACGACTTGTAGGTTACACCACAATAACTACAGTCTTTGCAGTGCCCCGTTGGAAAGCTGGTTTGTCCTGCAACAGCTAGGACACTTACGAGTGACAGATAAGCAGTGAGGAGAAAGGTCAATTTCTTAGACCAACGCACAAAAAAAAGTATCAGTTCTGCACAATGGTACAGGATTACCGCTAGCCTTGTTTTTTTATAAATATACATATAAACTTGAATTTATGTTTGGTTTCTCACAGTGTATGAAGTTATGAAGCTGGTTGTTTCAGAACCAGTTTTTAAATTATTATTCAGTGAACTTCATCTTCATAACTAAAATGATTGCAAACATGCAGCTAGTGGTTTTTAGTACAGATGGTTTGAAGTGAAAAACATGCATTCTTTTGACAGAGTTGCAGAATAAAGAAACTGATAAAGAAAATCACTAACCACTCGCACAGCATGGTAGTAAAATACTTCTGAGTTAAAGTAGTGTAGAAAGAATTTGTAAAAGTATTTCAATATTTGGCAAATAGCAGCACAGTATTTAAGTTTGCTACCAGGAAATGGAGTGAATGCTAAGTGTACAAAAACATGCTCTTAAAAGTAGTTTTTTATTTTTCTTCAGGTGGACTTAGTAACCGGTTTAGCAATTGAAGAAGCTTGTTATGCTCAGGTATGTAACACAGAAACCACCACAAAATAGTGTTTGTTGGAGCCTGTTGTGAAATATATGCATAAATATGACTTGAAAAAAAAAGACTTGAAATTGCACTCTGATTTCTTCTTCAACTATTTTGGTGTTATATTTAGTCATTCCTTCTTACCTACTTACCTACTCTTAATGCCCTTAAAAAGTTACTCTTTTTTTTTAATTTGAAATTTAAAGAAGGAGGCATAGATTAGGGAAGAACATCTTTCCAAGGAGTGTCCAGGAAAAAGAAACGAAGCATTGTCATTCCTATGTTTAGCCAGCCATATATTGTCATACATCTAGCCTAAGAACTGCTTTACCATTTCTTTGTGTTGGTTTAGTGTGAAATGGTGTGGAGGATGCTTCACTAATACATGCCACTAATGACATACATACAAATTATGAGAAAATCTCTTTGCAAACAAGCATGTGGACTTTTTATGGACATGCAGACAAATTTTTGATCTTGGGAAAAGAATCATTAGCATTGGAGATAGTCAAGTACATCGTATGCCAAGCCTTAGAATTGTTCTCGTTGTCACCTGCTCAGAGGAGAGTTACCCTTTCTTCTCCCAAGCTGTTTCTCAGCATTATACTATGTCTTTAAAGGGTCTGCACTTCCAAATATCTAATATACACTGCAATTTTAATTTCTATATGTATGATTGGTAGAGCATATATATGTGTATATTTGTAGGAAAAATACTTTTTTTGGTACTGTATTTTCTGTCAATAACAAAATGCTGCTCTGCTCTTTACAGACTATTCCAACGAAAGATAGAGTTGAAGGTCTTCTTGCCTTTAAGGAGAAACGACCTCCTCGCTACAAGGGAGAATAGAAGAAGTGGATGCCTTTAAGATGCAATGCGGTAAACGTACTCCTGGGAGGACCGCTAAGGTGCCCTTTGCATCAGCACCTGGAATATTACAGCCACCAAAGCAAAAGCAAATCATACTGGCATTGCAGCATTATGAATGTGTCCGTACTTGCACTGGGCCCCGATAGATGTATGTCCATCAGTTCATGGTCACTGCAGTTTCTAAAGGTTGCTCTGTGTATTGGCAAGGTCACAGGCTCATGCAGCATTTTAAAAACTTCCTGTGTATGAAATTTACCATTCCACAAACAGAGGAGCTCTGTGAATTCTTTATGTAGATAAAGCCTAGATGTGATGTTAAGTGTAAGTCTACTGTATCATTTTATCAAAATTAAAGTGACTTCTACACACCAAAAAAAGGAATTGTACCAAATATGCATTACAAATGATGCTGTATATCAGTAAAAGATTTATTTGAATATTCCAGCTGAGTATGTACCTTATTAATAAAGCTAAGGGTAATGAAAAGGAGTACTGTTTGGAAAATGTTAAGCTTTCTTTATCTAGCTTAGGCTATTGTAAGTAAAATGAAATTAAGAATAGCACACAATGGTGTCCTTTTGATGAAGTCATTGCCATTATATTCCTTTAATTGTATTACATTAAGACATCTTCGAGGCCAGCCTTTAATTATACATTCTTGTAAGTTAAAATCAGTTTTGTCATACATTCTTGCAAAATATCATCTGCTCTCTGTTGTGAAGGAGCTTTATTTCACTTGCCCCTATTATTTTAAATTGTTGATGCATTTCAAGATTTCTCAATGCAGGGATGCGACTAATACACTGTTAAAGCAAGAATTATCTTCAGGCCCAAAATGGTGGTTTTGCAGGTTCTAATAATGTAAGTTTCTGYGCAACTAAACTGAAAGTTCTTTGTATTCGATGGAGGCCTCAGTGTTCTTTACCTGCTTGGAATGAGCAATCCAGTATGTTATGAGGTGAGAAGACTATTGCTATACATAATGTATATTTACTATGGTTGTGGTGTATGCAGCAAATACCAGGAAATGGCCTCTTAGAAAGTGTTTTTTAACCTGACTGGAAAAAAAAAAAAAAGGGTTGGCAGTTAGAGACTAGCTTTTTTATATGAAAACAAATTCCTTTGTATTTGGCTACCATTGTCTAATGAAATTCATGCACGCTGTGCTGTTTCTGCAACATTAACTATGGTCACTGTCCATATCTATGGTGATAAAGAAGCTGATCAACATGAAATGACAGAACTCATTTAAATTCATAATTAGACATATCTTTACATGTAAATTGATTATAACTGGTAGAGCACACACTTTGTTGACTGGTAAACTTGCTGAGTCGATCATTTCATGCATGATAATTTGCAAATAAAGTACCAGTGCTTGTTTTGATAGTCACATAAAGCCTAGAGGGTCATTTTCTCCTGTTTTTGAAGTGCTAACATGTCATTTTCATTTTTACTGAGTAGGAAATAATTATGTTAATGGGAGAAAAAATATTAAGTGTGTGCTGACTGGTTTGTGTTTCATAACTTTGATATACAGTTTGAGTATTGAGCTGCCTCTGCTTTTCTAACAGGAGCTGATTAAGTAACTTCCGAAAATGTCTATTTAAAGAAAAATCACATGATATTAAACACTATGCCGTAAAATTGTACTATTCAAAATCCTGCTAGTTTTGATCTCAGAAGATATGCTTGCTGTCATAGTGCTGTCTCCATTCCTTTTTTTCTTAGGAGAAGACATTGTCACATTGTGTGGCAATTTGAGTCCCTTCTTTGAAGTCATCTTTGAAGTCTGAACGTTATCACAGAGTGCGTACCAATTGGACAGTCTTTAAAGGTACTTATTAATGATATTGGAACAATAGTAAAGGAGCAATAATATAGCAAAAGATGCTATCGAATAATTATTGTCTCTGTTACTGAGTAAATAACATTATGATGATTGTAGTGCTCATGAGTAATAGTGGTATTAGAAGTCTGCTTCCAAAGCAGGGAGATTTGTAAAAGAAGTGCTCTTGCAGAGCCTAACTTCTGCTTATGAAAATTATCCTCGTTCAAGTGTTCAGGCTCAGCAGGTCCAGTTCCTAGTACAGCCGTGTGTTTCCCCAGAGGACCTCGTGAGCAAGTGTCCCTTCATCCCAGCTGGTTCCCCAGGAGACTGTTTCAGGGTTCTCAGGCATAGCAGCTTCTCCTCCTGCGTCCACCATGCTCAGGTGAACAGTGGTTTCCTCTGCAATTCACTGCTGAGTTGAATGTGTTTCCTTGAGCTGATCCACTCCTGGTAGTCTAAGTGCAAGTGCAACTTATTATTGCCTTGAAATTGTGTGTTTTTTGCAGAAATACTCTGTGAATGCAGGATGAGCTATGTTTTCACTTTTGATTGATTAATATGTTAATATTTTCTCAGTCATTGAAGTCGGTTCTCACTAAATTTACTGAATTTAGTTTTCAGAACTATTTGAATGACTTAAGCCAATTTGCTGATTTTGAGCACCTCACCTACTCCTAAGAAAATTGCTCTTTTATTGATTTTGAGCTTGTGTAATGGTATAGTTAGTGCTTGAGGATGTTATATCATGGAAAATATCTTTGAGATTTGCAGAACCATTTGCCAAATTGTTGAAATTTATGTGAATTTACGGAAAATTGCTTATAGTTGTACTTCAGGGTTCATACACGTGAACTATAAACAGCTCCAGTGCTGCTTTTAACCAGGTGCAGCTAAAGTAGTAAGTAGCAGCATGTATCATGTGCAGCTGCTTTTTCATTTATTCCTTCTGTTTCGTTTAACCATAAGCAAGTTGTTGAATGCACCAAAAATCAATGGTTTCTTAGACACATGAAAGGGCAAAATATCATATTTGTGGAGACTGGGTTTGGGAGATTCGGGAAGTAAAGTAAGCAGTTGAGTAGTAGGGAGACGTCACAGTACCAAAAAAGACCTGGCAGATGTAAAATGAGAGTAGTAGTTGAAATATTTTAATTTTAATCATACTCGGGTTTTTATTACATATTTTTTTTTCATATAGGCAGATCTCTAAAACTGTGTATATTGAGTGTATTGAGACTATAGTGAAGAATTGTAACAAGAAGATCTTTGAAAATTACTGCTATTTTGTGTGGTATGCACTGAACAGGATGTGCTTTCATGTCTTATTTGTACCTTATTCTCTAGAGTATTACACCTATTGACACCACTGAAAAGTCAGAGAGGTTCACTGGATAATGGGTACAGTTATTGTGTTCAAGGTGTGGTGATGATAATGTGGTTATTTTAAGATGTTCTTTTTGTGCGCACTTTTAGAAAGACAGCTGACTCAAAAAAAAAAAAAAAAGGAAAAAGAGAGGAAAAGGGAAATAATTGCAAACAGATAAACCAAAAGGAGAGATGTGTGAGATGTGTTCAGCTAAAAGGTAATGAAGTTCCTCTTGTGATATTTTGCGGGATCACAGGGGCTACTTTTTCTGTATATATGCGTGTGTGTATGTGTATATATATATATATATATATATAAAATTTTTTTTTTCTGTATTTTGTATTGTCCAGGTCTGCAGCTCAGATTACAGGGTACAGAGAGCACTATTAAGAATATGCCTGAGTTTTCAGTTCTAAGAACACTGTATGGTTGATAGGTATAATTAAGGGAGTTTTGAACATGTTCCCCAAAAAGTTTTTAAACTGATAAGAAATGATCAGGTTGTCACCAAAGAATTCTTGCTAACATACTCATTTTACTCAGCATGTAACTCAGATCATACTCAGTTTCAGCCTTGGAATACAGTTTAATGAAGATTCTTATTATCTGTACAGAATGTACTATGTTTATACAATGTACTATGTTTATACAATGTATTCATTATCCATTTTAACGTGTATATATGTATATATAGACATGTGCATGTGCTCGTATGTGTGTGTAGCATGTGTGTGCTTGTATGCCTAGTGATATTTGTAAAATTGTTCAGACTGTCAGACAAGATCAACCCTCTTCAGGATGTGAAAGTGCAATTGTACTCCAGGAAGTTCTGAATCTTGGTGCGAGAGACCTTTAATTGATACCACCAAAAGCCTTGACCCGGTAAAGAACATGTTATGTTTGCTGCCAGTAGCATTGCTTGTGATGTATGAGTCCTGTAACACAGGAAATCCATCGCAGAAATGGCAGCCGCATTGTGAGGAGGTGCATGTGTATATGCTGTGCATCTCATCAGATACATATGGTTGTTCAAGGCCAAAATAAATGTAGCAGAAGTCAGTGTGAGCTTCAAGTTTCGGCGAAGGTGCAGCATGCCAGATAGCGCGTTCTTTCCAGTCCTGTAGTATCACTTTCTTCTGCAGTTTGGACAGGCCTACAGCAATCATGAGCAGCTCATTAATCAACAACTGTCACTGATTATAAGATCAGTCTCCACCCCCTCTTTACTGAGTCTAGACTTAGATTTCATCTTCAAATTTTATCTGGTAGATATTTCTTCCAAGGACATTCATTCACATGGGAAGAAATATGAAGTATGTTAAAAGAATTTATTACAGAGGGCGTGAACAGTCTATGTCAAAGCTAAGTCCTATTGCAATTCTTGAGTTCACAATAGTGCATTAACCCTCTAAGGCATACTCTGTATATGTGTGTTTATAAACTCTTCAAAGATCTGACTAGTGACTGCTCTTTGATTCTGATTTCTAAAGCATATGCTAATAAAGCTTTTATAACATATTTACATTAAAGAAATGAGAATATGCTAAAGTTTTCTCATTGCATAATGCAACTTTCAGAAGAACATGAAGAGCTCAGTTTTTTTTTTCTTTCCTTTTTAAGGAACTTATACAGCAAATAGTTCTTTCAGTATTCTAGCAATTGGTAATTGATTTAACATTTTCCTTGAGGCATAAGGAGCTTTGTGATATCATCTTTGGCTCAAGTTTTTCTAGCATGTTGAAAAAATTCCAATGCCAGTTGTATCAATTCTCTTTTTAAAAAGTGTCTGTCTCATGCAGCTTAAAAAGGCAAGTTCGACAGTAAAATTTTAAGGATAGAGTTGTGCAAATTATGCTTTTATTGCATGTGAGTGTTAATAGTATCTCTGTATGCTTATTTGACTTTGCATCTTTTATTCATGTGATAATTCAATATTGCCAGGATGTTATCCTCAAAAAATGGGCAGTAACTCGTTCATTCGTGGAAGTAAATGCAAGTATTCCCAGATTGTGACTATTCAGGATTCAGTCCTGAAATCCTAGTTCATGTTGAATAGTGCATTGGTTATATTCATCTGGTCAACCAAAGTAGTGGTGAAAGCAGGAGAGAGGTAGTGAGCCTGTGTCTGAGAAGCAGTGGTTGTGGGAAGAGGAGACCTGTTTTGTCCAGTACTTGCAGGTTACATTAAGTTCATGTTTAAGTCGCAGTCCACTTCAGTGCAGCCATTTCTGATATATTCATGAGCAAAATGGACATAGTTAGTTATGTATCTGTTTTTTGCAGCATCTGAATTGTAGCCCTAATCCCTAGTAGAGATTATAATATCTAAATATATTTCTTATGCTGTGTATATAATGTATGCCAGGAAGCAAGATAAAAAGTAAATAAGAACAGCACAATGAGAAAGGTTATACCTACGTTACTGGTTGATAATGAAGACATAATGTGTTCGAGGCATCATTTTTCTCCTCTACTTTGTGTTTGATAATGTTCCTATCTTTGTTTTGAATCTACAAATCCAAACTTTGGAGTTTATGACTCTTACCCTTCTGCTAAATCTAAACTGAAATCAGTCCTTTTTAAAACTAGAAAGCGAAGAGGATATGTTGCAGCCCCTTGATTTATCTTATTGCTTAACAGTTGGAGTAATCATCAAAGACCAGAGCAACTCAGTTTCAGCTCCCTTCCTTCTCCGATTTGCTCTGAAATTAACAAACACTCCTACCAGAATGGCCTGATCCCTGTTTGATATCATTCACTCCTGATGAAACTTTTATGTCTAAATTGCTTACTCTTCAAATTAAGTTGCAGAAACATGGCAAGATATTGAAAGAGTGTATTGTAGTCCCTTACCCAATGAGTACCACAGTTTCCTTAGTAAGTACAGGAGCAGGAGCTAGATTCATCCTTGCATTCCTGTCCACATCTCCTCTTTACAGTGGGGAGTGTCCTTACAGTGTCTGCTGAGTGAGAAGGTGTCCCCTGAGACTCCTCTTTAGCTTTGTAAGGCTTCATCTGCAAGTCCTAGAAGGCTGTAGATGCAGCATTGTGGCATTGCCGGACACGAGCAAGACTTCAAAGGGAAAAGCAAAGACTCAGCTGCTAAGCAGTAATTTTGAGAACCTCAGTTTTGAAGTTGGGCTTCTTCGTCCCTCAATAGATGTAGTTTTAGGTGCATGCCTCTATGAATGCACTTCTGGAAAGGCTTACAGTTTAGGAATATTGCTTAAAATGAGAAATACTTCTTCAGAGTGAGAGAGGGATATCAGAAATAGCTGCTGATGACGTAGTCAGTCCCATGATGGAGCTAGATTGCTATCAAGTACTAATACTTTTGAAACTAAAGGGCCTATAAGGGCCAATCTGGCTACCCCTTTCTATACCCCTTTCTATCTCCCAAAGGAGTCAGACTGCTCAGTAAGGGAAGAGGAAGCCTCAGCAGGCCGAGGAGGAGATAGTGTGGGAGCAGCAGGGCCATAGCTACACTACCAGAATGTTTTGCTGTGCTAAAGCGATCGCATGAAGCTGGTTATTCCAGCTCCACAGCCTTATTCTGCCAACAGGGAAGCGCAGAGTAACTGTGTATGAGACAGAATTTGGATCATTTTGTGTGTTCGTGTATGCATAATATATAAAATGCATGTCCATATGTCCACTCTGCTTGCAACACATAGTTTTCAGGTTGTTCATGGAAGCTTCTCAAGCATTATTTCCATTGCTAAAATAGCTTATTAAAACCATGCCTCCGCAGGTATGTGTGTTTAAAGTTACAAAAACATTTTGTCCTATATATGCTTTCATATTTTGTATAATTACAGCATATTTATCTGAAGTATTTCGCAAGTACACATTTGTGTAATACTGGTAGGAGATTAAGTAATAGCTGCTTACTAGCATTATTGCTCAAGAACATCAAATGTTACTGTGATGTACTGAGATTTGAGGTACCAAACATGCTGTTGGCTGCTTTGTTCCTTTGACCTTTTTGCTCTTTGGGATAATAAAGCAGTCCGGTAACAATGCCTATGTTTTCCTTTACACAAATGCCAGTAACCACTTGAACAGGCCACTTGATTCCAGTTTTGATGGGTGGTGCATATAATGGACAACGGTAATGTGTCCGAGCCAACTTGGCCATCTTAATGCTTCTCAGTGCCAAAAACTTCAAAGCTTCTTCCTTTTAGAGCTCTAAAGCAATACAAGTTTGTGTTTCTTCATATCATCAAACTTAATTATTGGCAATAAGCAACTGCTGGCAGGAGCAGCACGTCACATGGCTCCATTTCTGCTCTAGAAAAGGTCAGCATATGGCATAAACACTTTGCTGTATTATGCAGCCTTGTACTCTGATCACATAACACATGCTTCAGAAAGCATTATGCAATGTTATACTCACTGATTAATGACTGCTTGCACAAGAAGTTTTTCATTACCCTGAATGCTAGCATCCTGGGAATGATTAACTTTGTGACATAACTCTCATCGCATAAATATGGAAGATTCAAATATAGCCTCAAAATAACATGTTTCAGAAATAACTGAGCACTTTCCTGCCTAGTACTGTGTGGAGTACATGATTAACAACTCCTTTAAACCTTCAGAGTGGAATAGCAAAGCTTATTTGGGAGAACTGCAAACAAGATTTATTTTTAGGGGTTAAAGTTTCACCCAAGATGGATTTTTTGCACACAGCAGCGTCTCATTTGCAGTGTTTTTCCTCTGCTTGTGTAAGTTTGAATTTCCTGAGAAAAATCTTTGCCAGTTCTTTTCAGTATTCAGCTAGTGAGTTAAATAGAGAAAGTTAAATCTAGACCTTCTTCAGAGGAGCAACTACATGTGTATGTAGTACATAGTTACGTGCCTAAACAACTTTGTTGCAGCAGAATAAGTTCGCAGTAATTGCTGGGGTTTTTTTCTTCCTTAAAGTAGAATAAAAAGTGAAATGCAGTTCTGAGTGAAGCAGCTTGCTTGCTTAGAGATGAACATGGTTACATATTCACCTCCAACATTTTTTTTTTTTACTATTGATTGATCATGTTCAAATTTTGCACGTTTTTATGTTGAAAAGCATGATTAAAGAGCTTCACAGATGTGATCATATTCAGGAAGTACAAAACAGGAAAAACCTGTAAAAATAAATATTCTTTGCCATATTTCTCCACATATGAAGATTCATCTTTGTTTTTTATGTAATGGCAGTTGCTACTAGTTATCTAGGTTTGTTAGGAGAAAGTTGGTTTGCTTATACAAAAGTTCAACCCACAGGATCAGTTTTCACAAGGAAAAAAATGTTCTAAAATACTTCTTTATTCATTTGCATTTAAGTGCCAGAGTGAAAAAAATTACATCTGCTTTGAATGAATCTTGCTTATGTAAATCATCCTAACTCTCACAAATAGTCCCTTTAAAGAAAGCTATGTTAAGTAAAGGCTTTATAACATGAGGGCTGGTTTATGAAAGTTACTGTACTGCTGCATATGTTCCAGTCCTTAAAAAGTAATCTTCGCTGAAAACAAACAGGGAAGGTAAACATTGACTTTCAGTATGTTCCCTTTAATTTTTGCCTTTTCCTGCATTCCAACTCCTACAAGCAGTAGCAAAGGCTAAAGGAAACAGGCTCTGACTAAGCATTAGCTACCAGCGTGCCCTCATTATAGCTGAGCGCTCTTATTCTCCCGTAGCCTACGTGCAGAGCCAGCTAGTCTTTCAGCTGTGATGACGAAATGCCATGCATTTCTTCCTGGAATAGTACGCAGATAAGAGGCCACTTGTTATGCTGAGGTTTCAGATGAACTCTGCTGAGGGTTTCAAAACACCCTGTCACAATTATATCAGGTTTCTTTAGCAACCAATTCATTTCAGACACTTTCAAGATAAAAAAGGGAAGAGATGTTAGTTTATTTTCTCTTGTGGTTTCACTGTTTAAACCCATACAGGATATGACTGTGGATAGTTTATACATGGCCTGAATTTATAAATTTTAAATAAAATTAGTAGATCAAATTGGATCTATTTATCTGTTGAAACTCACATGATTTATAATGCAGTATAGGTACAAAGAGCTAGACAGAAATAACAAAAATCTCATGGCAGCAGTATGGGATGTGCAAACTGGGTTGCTGAGTGCCTTGAACTCCTCCTGGCTCCCATGAAAGTTGAGAGTATTGGGATCTGGCAGACCAGGAGCTCGATAGCCCAGTCTGGGAGTCAAGTTCAGAGGCCAGGACATGTGTGCCTAGTGAGAGCCTGCTGGTCTCTGCTTAGTAGAGATAGCAGGGACTTGTATGAGATCATTTTGCAGATTTTGGGGCTTCTGTAGGTGATCCCTTGCACCAGCAAAAGCAGCTTTAGAAGCAATAGACTTAAATGAAAGAAGCACCCAGTCTATAGAAGAAAGGGGAATGTATGAAGTGTTGTCTCAAATGAGCAGTATTCCTAGCAATAGCAATATATTTACATTGTATATGAAGAAAGGAATATATTTCCTGAAATATATTGGTCAGGTAGAGGTTAAATAACTCTTTTCACATATCCTGGGATACTAATTGCACTTATATGCCTGTGATATGCCCCATTTCCATTTATTCATTAGGATAACATTAAGTGAGCTGCAACCTGCTTTTTCATTGCTTCTGCATTTCACTTTACACCCATGTAGTTAGCAGAATACAGTCTTACGAGGGTAAATGTGAGTAAATCATAGCCCAAGTATTCAATATGCAAACATTTTTTAAATTCCATTTACTACTCTCATAAACTGGGGACTGAGAACTCAATTCAATTTCCTTTAAAGACAACTTTTTTTTTCCTCTATTTACATAATGGAGTTTGGATCAGGCCTTAAATCGGTAATCGTATTCCTGTAATGCATTCCAAATAAATGTGTAATTCCCACTGAGGTCACTGGGAATCTTGGCTATTTGCAGTCAGCTCTTTCTATTTTCTGCAGCGACTCTTGAACAAAGAAGACCCCTTTGAAGAAATCTCAAGAACAAGATAGAAGAAGAAATCTCTAAATAGGTCAAACTCAGTGTTTCCTTTTTTCTTGTTCTTTCTTTCTTGTGCTAGTTACCAACTACTAACTGAGAAAATTGCAGAAGTAGTTTCTACCAGTGAATAAATTACTTCATAATTGTCTATTAGAAATTTTCTTGCATCTTACTATGAAGAAATCCAGACTTTGTCAGAACTTGATAGATAAACAAGCCATTTCTCATATCTTTGGCTGTCTTTTTGTTAAAATATGAGAGTCAATAAAAGTCTTTTCCCCATAATGGTCCTATAATGGTAAGTCTTCTGATTTAGTTTTCACAAGAAGTATAGTACACCAAGTAGAACTGTGAGTTATGGGCATCTTGGGACTGTTATCTTCAAGAGCTTTGGTTTTAATGGTAGTAAAATAGTTTTCTTTTCAATTATGCTAAAAAGTTAGCTGCCATTCTGTGATGCAGAACTTTGAACAGTTTTGAACAGGAAATATTACAAGTTCGTCTTACTGAAATCACAGAACCAACAAATGTGGTCCAACAGTAATACAGCTAAGGAACCTCTAACTTCCTTTCTGGTTAACCCAACTTGCTTGTGTTCTTTTCTCCCTAATGTTTGAACTTATGCCTATCCTTTTAATAACTAACCTGACTTCCTTGTATTCTCTTCATATCATCAGTAGACAAGATGATGCTGTATATCTGTGGATATACTGTTTATAGCTGGAGCTTCCAAAGAGAAAACACAATGGCCCAGTTTTACCTGTTTTTCTTTTGGATGGAAGTGGGAAGGGAACACTAGTTCAGGCCTTTGTCCTCTGTCATGGTGGAAGCTTATAGGAAGAAAAGGACTTACAGAAGGCTATAGGACTATAGAAGACATGCAGAAGACTTTTTAAGACTTGCAGAACTGTAGAAGAGTTGCAGACTTATATGTCATTTATAAAAAGCTGTGATCATCCTTCTGTTTCTCTTTCAAATATGATTGATGTTGCATAAGGGGCAAACACAATAAAAGTAAAGACTGGCTATTGTAATAACATAATTTCATTTCCTATGCCTAAAGATACATGAGTATAAGATACGTGGGTGTATCTGTGAGATTGAGTTTTGTCATGTTGCACAGTTACTTGTTCTGGCTTTAATATTTGTAAACTCTACTGAGATTTGAGAAACTGTGGTGAAAGACTTTGGCCGATGAGGCAGTCTCCAGGTCCTGCACTCTTGGACTGACATTCCTAATGCAATGCTATGAAGATCCAACTAGCTAGACTTAAACCAGCCCTGATTGCTTTACATGCATTTGCAATTTGTAATAGTAAGAAAGCTATAATACGTATTAAAAAAATCAACCAGTGCAAAACATGTTTCTTTCCTACCTTAACTAAATCCAAGGTAAAAAAAAAAAAAAAAAGTGTCTTCATTGTGCCTTAAAGTTCAACAACTTTAGGCTGTTTTAACTCATGGAAACAATAGCAATAACATTTGCCAGTATGCCCTTCTCAACTGAAATGTAAACAGTGTATGCTATTGAAGTAATAACTGATAAGTAGGTATATCGAACATTCATAGGAGTGTTATGACCATCCTGTACCGCCTATGAAATAAGCAGTACTTACAGAAATGTGTCATTATGGTTTTCAGTCTTGCTGTGGAGAATTTAAGAGTTGGGGGCAGGATTTTTATGCTTGCTATCCATTCTTCAGAGAATTACTTTATAGCTAGAAGCAGATGGTGATTTTAAACCCACTGCTATTTTGGTGTACTTTTTTTTTTTTCCTGAAGTCCTAAAAATAGACCCAAGTTACCATATCCAGCAAAAATATGCTGTCAGCTCTTTACTCTGCTGGGCTGAAAACAAATCTGTCAGCAATTTCTTTGGGTTAAAGTATCTGAACACTTGTGTGCTTTTTTTCTTTTTTTCTTTTTTTAAGAAAGCTTTTAAAGTGGTTTTGTAACAGAGTCCATTTAAAGCTTTAAGTATCAACAAATTACCATCTGTTGTTATAAAGACACTTTATCAAATTGATGAGACCTGCACTCCAGTTAATGTTGTGAAGCAACTGCATGAATTAGACTTTAAAGTCTGAATGAGTCTGAAATCAACATTTTCAGCTCTGTTGGAAGAGACATTAAAAAACACCCCATTTTCTGTAATTATAAAAACTTAAATGAGAGTGAGAGTTATTCATGTGGAAAAGAAAAAACACTTGTAATGCATCTTAGTCAAATGAGGTTCTTAACGTTTGCTTTAATATAATTTCTTCCACTAAAAATGTGRTTTGACTTAGCTGCTGAATGAGAAGAGTTCTTTTGGATTCCCTGTGCAGGTACAGTTGATTTACATAACAAGAACAGACAATGCAGTAGTTTCACAAGAGCTTCAGTGTCAGCTGAGTTTTTTTGATAATTCTTGTCTGAGCTTAACAACCAAATGCGAGGTTCTGCTAGAAGCAAACAGTACTTGTTATCTCTATAGTACATGCACGTTGCCTGGAATGACTGATGTCAAAAATGGAGCCAAAGCCCAATCTTTGGATCACTTTGAGGTAGGTGTTTCATTTTAATAAATGCCTGCAAAATATTTTTTCTGGCAGCATTCATATGACTGGGGTATGGTTCTTTAGGGTCAAATCCTGCATAGTATCCTCATGGATCATTGGAGATTAGCAGGCTCAATAATGCAAAGAATTAAGATTTTATTTGGTCAAGGTAGTAGTTCTCGGACCCTTTCAAGGAGTGGTCCTGTCACATAGGGTATGGCTCGGTGCTCTTTACCCAGACTACACCCGTGTCCTCGTAGAGAGGAGTAGTGGTGAGACCTGTCCTGGGCCTGGCCCTGAGCAGTACTCCAGTGCTAGATGGGACAGGCACAGTAAATTGGAGCAGGAATCAACGCTGGGATGAGAAAGAAATCCCTTCGTTTTCATGGTAATTGGCGAAACCAGAAAACACATAGGTAACTGGATTTCTGAAATAGTGATGAACTAATAAAATTTTGTTTGTTTCTTCTAAATTTAGAAGAAGACCCTTTTCTTCTACCTGTAAGGTTTACAGGCACTTCACGTTTTTCTTTGACTGTTGGGCCAGTGTTGTCTTACCTGACCCCTCCCCTTCCCATGACGTTTCTTACCAAACAAAGACCTTTCTGTTGTTTTTTGCCCTCTAGTAGGAGACTGCCATCCTTTCCTACACCAACCTTTGCTACACAGTGCTGCTGTTCCTCATTGCAGACATGGAGGAACCTGCGGGAGTGTGAGGAAGCACAACTGCTCCCATCTGGACGGACAGTCCTCACCATGGTGCTGGAGCCGGGGCTCTGGGCACTCACCACATGTCCGGCTGCCGTAGGCACTGCCACGTGGTCCGCCGTGATAACTTCAGGGTTGTGCAAAGTCAGACAGTGTCTCAGATGGCACGAAACGAAAAGGAACGTGAAGAGAGAAACTCTTTCACGCTGGTGCTATTTCATTCATATCGCGTTAAACCAGCAATGACCTTAAGGGAGAAAAGGAAAAAAAAGTCATTAAATAAATAAATTCTTCTGTTACTGGCAGTAGGACATGAACATTTGGCAGGATTTTACATTTTCCTCAGCAAAATTGAATCAAAAGCCRAGGAAAGAATCAAAGAATCAAAATCAAAGCTGAGGATACTGAGTTGCATTGGCCCGAAGGCATAACCACTTCCTGAAATCAACAAGATTTACTTGTTTTAGTGCAAGAAAGGGCAGAATTCAGCTCTGCTTCCCTAAAAAGAGGTAGAAGGGCTTTTTAATTTTTTTATTTATTTATTACAGTTTTAGAATGAATCCTCATTTGGATAGAAATGGAAAAGGGAAGAAATTAGATAAACTACACAGACCTGTCTGTACCTAAGTGTTTTTTTTTTATAAAGGAGACGCAGACAGGTCATGGGAAGTCATGATGTGTGTTTTCATTTTTATGCACATGGCTATATGCATGCAAAGGCTTTTCAACAGCTCCCCATATCCAGGGTGTATCAGTATCTCCAGGTGCGTGGAGGCCATCTGAGCCTTGCAGGCTTAATTGCATAACTGAACCATATTACAAAATGTTACCACACCGAGATCGTTTACATTATTTCATAACAAAAAGAAATACTATTACAGAACATTTTTACCCTTAAGGGAAAATTGCTAATTATTTAAAACATTATCTGTATGTGTGTATGTGTGTTTGTATATAGTATTTGGGGGTATGTGAATCTCATTATGGAAAAATGTAGGGGTGGATTAAAGCAAGATCCATGGGATACTGCCCCAAGGTCACAGGCGTTTCAACAGACAAGAATGTCAAAAGCTAAGCAGAAAATATCGGCACAGCTGGTGATAGTGAGCTTACTGGGGGGAGATGGGCTGCCCCAAAATGCACCCCCGTCGCCTGAGGGGAAGAGGGAAACATTGTCCCCAAACTGGTCAGAGGAGAGGCCACGTCCAGAAGAGGACCTGGGTATGAGTCAGGYGCCTGGTGCTCACCGCGGCACCCAGAAACCTGCACTGGAGGCCTGTCCCCTGCAGACAGTATATGGCTGCTAATTCCCGAGGAAAGTGAAGTCCCTTACCTACGTCTCCCCTCCTCAAACCCCCTTTGCTGCTTGCTGAGGGAATAGTGTAATTGCTAAGCTCATAGCTAGCCCCTTCTGGTGGAGATTTTTCAGCATGTGAGCTGTTGTTATATTCTGTTTTTTATAGGCTGGTGAAAGAAAGAGATGGGTCCTTGTCACATCTGCACTGAAGGGACTTCCTGCACCAAAGTGGAGGTTTTCCCACCCTGAGGTGAGTGCCCTGCTTTCCCTGTATTGTGTGCTCTCCTGCACATGCAAAGTGAGCACCGCTAGCTGGCTGGGCAGTGGTGCTGTTGCAGCTGTGCTGCAGAGCATCGCCTCCTCTGGAGGAAAGCACCTAAGATTCTGTTGTTTTTGCTTGTCTGTAATCCTAGGAGCTGGAGTTAGCTTGAGTTTGAAATTGGCAAGATTTTGAGTTTGAAGAAAGGCAACAAGTTCCTTAATTCTTGTGGGTCTTCTTGGGGCTTTCTGACGAGAGGAAAACTGTGCTTCTTGTGAAATACGTGTAAGGGTATGTTGTACCTGAGGTGCACAAATGACATTTCCTCAAGATCTTGACGAACGTACACTGTGCAGCAGCTAATACCCTCCAGAAATGCCCCTTCTTTCAGGCCTGTCTCCTGCAACCCTCACTTGCTTGTGAGTGCCCTCCCTCCATTTTCTTCCTTCTCCTAGTTATCTGCCCAGCTTCCTTCTGTGGGGCTGAGCTGGGAGGTGGGTATCTTGAGGTGACTCATCACTTATGGGAGAGGGCCTCCAGCTTTCCAGTTGTCGCAGACTTATTTTTGTTTGGCAGTAGTGAATGAAGAGAATTGCAAGGTTTATCACATCTGACCTGCATGTTCTACAGGCCTCTATTACGGCTCCTAACTTTCTCCAGGCACATGAAGGAGAAGAACGTGCTCAGGAGTAGCCAGCATGGCTTCACCAAGGGGCGATCAYGCTTGACTAACCTGATAGCCTTCTAYGATGGGGTGACTAGATGGATAGATGAGGGCAGAGCGGTGGATGTGATCTATCTGGACTTCAGTAARGCTTTTGACACCGTCCCTCACAGCATCCTCCTGGGCAAGCTCCAGAAGAGTGGGTTAGATGAGTGGACAGTGAGGTGGATTAGGAACTGGCTAAATGACAGGACCCAGAGAGTGGTGACCAGCGGTGCCGAGTCCAGCTGGAGGCCTGTGGATAGTGGTGTCCACCAGGGGTCAGTCCTCGGTCCGGTCCTGTTCAATTCATACATTAACAACCTGGATGAAGGGATGGAGTGCTCCCTCAGCAAGTTTGCTGATGACACCAAACTGGGAGGAATAGCTGACAGCCCTGAGGGCTGCACTGCCATGCAGAGGGACCTGGACAGACTGGACAGCTGGGCGGCGAGTAACCTMATGAAGTTCAACAAGGGCAAGTGTAGGGTCCTGCACCTGGGGAGGAATAACCCTAGACATGCCTACAGGCTGGGGACYGACCTCCTGGAGAGCAGCCCCGCAGAGAGGGACCTGGGCGTCATGGTGGACGACAAGTTGACCATGAGGCAGCAGTGTGCCCTCGTGGCCAAGAAGGCCAATGGGATCCTGGGGTGCATTAAGCAGAGCGTCTCCAGCAGGTCGAGGGAGGTGATTCTGCCCCTCTACTCAGCCGTGGTGAGGCCGCACCTCGAGTACTGTGTGCAGTTCTGGGCTCCCCAGTGCAGGAGGGATGTGGAGCTGCTAGAGAGAGTCCAGCGCAGGGCCACAAAGATGATTAGGGGTCTGGAACATCTACCCTATGAGGAAAGGCTGAGAGAGCTGGGCCTGTTCAGCCTGCAGAAGAGAAGGCTGAGAGGGGACCTGATTAATGTATATAAATATCTCAAGAAAGGGAGTGAGGAGGAGGGGGCTGGCCTCAGTGGTGGCCAGTGATAGAACTGGAGGAAACGGCCACAAATTGAGGCACCAAAAGTTCCACAGGAACTTGAGAAGGAATTTCTTAACRGTGAGGGTGACAGAGCACTGGCACAGGCTGCCCAGAGAGGTGGTGGAGTCTCCTTCTCTGGAGATCTTCMAAACCCGCCTGGACATCACCCTGTGCCACATGCTCTAGGRGACCCTGCGTGTGCAGGGGGGTTGGACTAGATGACCTCTACAGGTCCCTTCCAACCCTRGCCATTCTATGATTCTATGATTCTCCCTTCATCCCTCACCTGGACATCTGCATGCAGGGAAGGAGGCAGAGCTCCAGGGTTGCTCAGGTCAGTCACAGGTGGTGGAGAGAGAACCTTGATAAYGAGCTTGTTGCCATTCCAGCTGACAATCAGCTGGATTTTATTTGTGACTGAAGGGAGTTATAAATGGAGCAGCCGAGAAAGGTCCTGCTTTGTGATGTGCCAGCACGAATATCATCTCCCCCCTTACACTTTCATTACTGTCCCTTTGAGCGGGTTCCTTCTGCAGGATCCTTTGAACTGACTTGTAGGGCTGCTCTTGGCAAGTGTTTTGGTAGTCAAATAAAGCATAACTTCTGCTTCCAACTATTTGTATTATCACAGTTTTCATCCCTGAAAATGAGAATAAAAGAAGTGTGTATACTAAAAATTGTCACATAATTGCACACACCAGATATCTGCAGAGGCAGTGCAAATATGCCTGTGTCTATCTAATAAGTATGTAAAGTAGAAAATTGCACAGGCTGCTGCCATTGTCTTGTTCTCCAAGTCATTTTATATTTGAATTATAATGAACTCACAGCTTAAGTTGAATCCAAAGATTACGAAATGGTCCGATTTGTTCGTGTGCCAGTTTACAGCTGCATGCTACTAGATTTTTATTACTGGTTTAGGCTAGCTCAGCAAAGCACAGACCCATCTGTGTTCGTGCTGTGTGCTAAAATTAACAAACGCTCATTCTTGGAGTCCGAGCAAAGCAAACACTGCTTCATGGAAAAGTTTTATTAAATTACAGATCTGTTCTCTGTTGTCGTCAGTGCTCCAGCCAACTGCTTTGTGTAGCTTTGCCTCTGCTATCAGTAGGAGCAGTGTGAGCGTGTTCCCAGCAATGCCAAAGTGAGAAGGAGAGGGGCAAACATCCCTGTGACCAGCAGGAGAGTTCCCTTTAAATGAGATTAGGGCCTGTTTTGTTCCTTATCAAACATATGATCTTTCCCCAATTCTCCAAAAAACAAACTGGGACATAATGCTTGGTAGCTAGGGCAGAATTGGGTGGCTTTAATGTCTGAAATGGCATAAATGACATTAAAAATACAACCTACTTTAAAAATAGAACTTATTTTTTCAAAGTAGAATCAGAAAAGCTGGCACTACTGTTCTTCAGGTGTGTGACAACTGTGTGTATAGCTGCAGTGATGATGCCAGAAAGGATTGATATGTGATACTATAAAATAATACATCAGACATACTACATACATTCATGTATTAAACATACACACTAATAGATGTTTTATTATATGCAAATAATGTCCTGGCACATGCACAGTTATGCTCCTCTATAATATGTAAAGTATGTTCTAAACAACGTTTGTCTAAAGGAAAAAACATCTCTCTTTGGCTTTTCAACCATCTGCTCGGCAAGAAAAAGTGGATTTGGAGTGTGTGTGTGTGTGTGTGTGTGTGTGCACCTCGCCTAGTGTCGTCACTGAGCTCGGTATCTTCCATCAAAACCAAGCAGTGGTTCCTGGTTTTCTGAGCAGCGCTGGCAGGGTGCCACAGCCCTGCCTCTGGGGTTGAAAAAAACCCTATTGTTCTCAACCTATTGTCCTTTTTGGGTTTGTCTGCTGGAAAAGGGTGCCCAACAGGGATGTTTTCAGCCTGGAGCCGATTTACCCAGTGTAGCTGGATCAGCACACCATGCTGCTTGCTACGGTCCTACCCAAGGTCTTGGCCAGACAGCCTGCTGATGTAGGGACATGTTGACTTGAATCTTGAATTAATTATAAAATCAATCTAGCTTGAATTCTTAGCTTTTTACCCATCCCTTAAAATAGAAGCTGGGTGTGGTGACAGTGCTTTCTAAAAATAAAGTGTGTGCTCTCTGAAAATAAATTCTGTACTTTCTAGAAATAAAGAATCAGGCCAAGCGTTATGGAGTACTAACATGTAATCATCRCTGTCTCTCATGTGACTCTGAGCTCCTTATCATTTGCCAGGATTATGCTTTTAAATCAAAGTAAATATTCTGGGCAACTTTCAGTAGAATTAATTCTTCTGAAATACTGAATTTGTTTGACCAAGCATTTTGTTTTTGTGTTCAATTGTGGTGTTTGAAGAAAACAATGCAGGAAACTTGGAGTCCCTATTGCATGACGGTAGCTTAATGGAAATTCAAATATACTGAAATAGTATAATTTTTGCAAAGACAATTTACTAGCTTATATTAATCATTCAGAAACTTTCCTGCTGCAAAAAGGCTTACCAGGAAAAGTGCTCCTTTATGCGTGATTTGACTGTATGTGTCTTTACTGTTCATGGACATTAAGCTGTGTAAAACTTCATAATAATTTTTGGTATCTTCTGCCTGCTTTGGAGCTAGTTTAGATGACTTGTAAATGATAGAGCTGACAGAGTTAAGACTGAGGGGCAGGTCTTCGATTTGTCGTGTGGTTTCCATCAGCTCCTCATTTGTCTTTCTCAACAGTAGTGGTTTTCATACTAGTTGAACTGATTCTCTGTGTGATTGTGCAATCGAATTTCACAAAAGCGCAGGTATTTCTTTGCTTTAGCTGACTGGGTGATGTCACTGCTGGACCTGGTCGAGGTGGCAGCGCACAGGATGAGTGCCCTGCACTCAAGCTTCTTGCTGTGGCATCTAGATTGCTTCCTGTACCTGCAACAACTTGTTTCTGAGACATGTTTAAGCAGTCACAGCATGTACTGTCCTTCATCTGCTTTCTTGGAATGGAACATCTTGCATTGTTTGTGTTACTGAAATGTCTGTTTTATCAGCAGTTTACTGATCTTTCAGAGTGACATTATCTCAGTGTTCCTGCTGTCTCATGTGCTTTCCACAGCCTGGCCCTGTCTCCTTGCTCTGACCTGGAGCTTCCTGATGTCAGAGTGGCAGCAAAGAGGGTGCAGTGTTTGGGCTTATTTGCTGATACCAAATCTGGAGATGTTTTCAGTTTTGCTGAACGTTCCCCCTCCTAAAACCAGAAGGATCTTAGGAAGGCAGGAGACAAATGGAGACTATAGCCTGGGAGGGAGGGAGTCCTCAAACGTGGCTCCTCGTAGTGGCAGCAGCAGTGGGAAGGGAGGATGATGTGTGAAGGGAGCGGGACTGCTGGCTCTGCCTTGGATGTCAGAGCAGAGCCAGTTCCTGAGTGTGCTCGATCTTGGTGGCTGGTGCAGGAATGCTGTCATGGTCTTGGGTTACAGGTGTGCTTGAAACCTGCATTTTGAAGTTGCCATTCTAACAAAAGCTTAAAACTGAGGTCTGCTATGCATGTGCCTTCTAAAAACTCACAGAGCAGGGGTTTGTTTGTTTTATCTGTAACTCAAGCTYTACAGCTCACAAATCAATATTTTAGTTAAAATGGAAAATGCCGATTTACCACAACACAAAAATGGTACTTTGCTAAAGATATCTTCAAGAACCATTGAGCTGTGGCTTGTGGCCGCTGAGTCTATGCTTTTATTTGCTCTAAATATACTCTATTCTGCTTCTGTGTGTCTGTCACGTTGAATAAGTAACAGGCAGTGGGCAGAGCACCAGGACTCGTGCCCATGTATTATATAAAACAAAACAGGCAGCTCTTTGAATATGTGACCAGAATTCGATCAAGAGCTGCCACTCATGTMAAAAACTGAAAAGCAAATGTTATGCCTGGATCTTAGGATCCTGAGATAGAATTGGAGCCAGTAATTGAAAATATGCCTATATATAGGCACATATATATATATACACACACACACACAGAGGCCATATATATATAAAGTATATATACTTTGTATGTGTTTTATGTATATATTTTATATATATATAAAAATACTGAGATTTTGAGTCTAAAAAAACTGCCTTTGTTTCACAGAAACTTCCATGTTCCACAGCTGAAGGTCCCTTCTGATGTCCTGTTTCTGGTCTTCTGCTTTGCCGTCTGTTTGCTGTGCAGCTTTCTCTACCGTTCTGCTCCGTGCGGAACACTGCCAGCGTCCTCCTCACCGCTCTGGCCTGGCTCCTGTGGCTCTGTGCTCAGTGTCAGAAAACAGAGCTGGCAGTGCTCAGCCCTGATCTGCCTGCCTTGCCGATGCTAAATAACACGAGCAATAGGGAATATGAGCGGCCCCTTGGATTTGACACTCAGTCCGTCAGAAGATCCAGTTTCTAATCAATAAGTTGCAGTTTGAATGCTATATGCTTACACCTGGGAGAGAGCAGACCAGATCCTCTGAGAGTAGGTTAGCTGACTCACATAGTTTTCTGGCCTGATATTATCGTATCATGAGTGGATTTGAATAATKCACCAAAGTAATGCTGCTGCAGCAATTAAAAGAAGTGCTATTTGGAAATGTTCTCTTAAACGTTTGTGTTATGCATTCCTCACTTAAGGGATTACTTTATCTAACTGCTGTGGCCCATCTCYCCGAAGGCACAGTTTGGCACTTCTCAAGACCACCATGATAAATTGTTTATGTCTTTCTTTCCCAAATGTGAGATTGAGCAGGCACTGCTAGTCAGCTCCTGGGGACACCTTGCAAGGGTCCCCTGCAAGGGAAGGGACCCAGGTGGTGGCGAGCACGGACGCGGCCTGCTCATCTACCCCCACCCCAGGACGTGCTCCCCGCCGATAAGGAACTGCCCCTCGCCGTTAGTGTGAAATGCCTTTAGTCCCCATGTAAAGACTCCAAATTCCAGTGATGTCATGTGCCAGCAACTAAAATGGTGCAGAAGTAATAGAGGAAATTAAAGCTTTTTTTTTTTTTTTTTTTTTTTTTTTCAGATTGCACTGTTACACTTGCCTGTTGAATAGCAATGCATCCAGGTATTTGCTTTCTAGCACGCCCTTGTTTTCTACTCAGAGGGTGATATTTCAGTGAATACAACAGAATGTCCTGCAAAATATAGCTGGAAATCTCTATATTTTCAGAGTTWTTCTGTTAGAAGTGAGTTGCAATTCTCTGATGCTTTTTTGTTTTGATAGATTCTTAAATACTATGATAAATGTTAGGGTCTATTAAGTTTCATCCCTCTATTTTTATCCAAATGGTAAACACTACACCAGATGTGGGCGTGAAGGACCTTGAGAAGCTGAGGTAGTTCTGCTTTCATTCAACACTTTTAACTTTCATAACTGAGATTTTCAACTCATTTTTTAAGGTTGTATGTGTGTGTATGCACGCTGTTTTGTATTTTTTTGGTTTTTGTTTTTTTTAAAGAGCTGAGAAAAACAGTCTTACGCAACGTAGTTTGCATAAGTGCAGTGAGTCATACACATCTCTTTTTTGTGTGTCTGTGTGTGTGTTATATCACTTTATATAACCTTTCTTTGCAAAAGCACTACTGTGAATGCTTAGAATATATTTTCCTGGTAAAATGAGACAGAAGGGTTCCCGTTAGGTGGAGAGCTGCTTCCCAGAGATGTCTTCCCGTAGGTACTGTTCCCCAGGGGAGGCATTTGGGTCTTTCGTCTCAAGGCTCCGGTTCTCCTGCCCTTCAATGGCAAAATTTCTGCTGGTGTGTAGCTGTACAAGGGCAGGGGTGAGTAGCTCTAACCTTTCCCCTTAGCAGGGAGAGCTGTGGGGAACTCCAAACACTCTAACCACCCCTGGCAGTGCTCTGCAAGAGCTTTTTGCACTGCTGCTTTGCTCTGTTTGCCTTTTTTTCTTTTCTTTTCTCTTCTTACATATTACCTCGAGTTGCCTTGGTTATGATAATATTGATTTTATACTTAGGGATTTCAAATATTGTGCAGTCTTTTCAGCCTGTTTTAGTTTCAGCATTAGAGCATTGCTCTTCCTGCCATTTAGGGAAGTGGAAATGGCCCGAGCCCCAACACCTGCTTGGGGCATTATTTGAAGAAATATGGGACTCAGTTCTTTTTATCTCTGATGTGAAGTGCATTCTCAGTGACTGTTCCACAAACTCCTCATAATGCAGCCAGTTCCACACCATGAATTTGCACTGATTGCTCCAGAGCAGATCAGAAATCCCTCCACTCTGCTCCAAAGCCGCATGTTGTTCTGAATCAGATGCAGGGCCCCTTGCAAACCCCATTTTTGTTTGCATCAAAGTACATCATAGTTCCGATTTGAATTCAGTGTCATCACCAATGTTTTATGCAAGTAGCTTTGTCCATCTGTTCTCTTGTTCATTTCTGGTGATTCTTTTGCCAGCATTTTGACTACTGAGATAATCACTGAAACAGAGACACTGTGTTTTCTGCCCTATGCAGAATGATGTATGCCATCKTAAGATAAGGCAGTGTTCATCCATTGCCTAACTATCAGATTAGCAGTATCTGGGGTCTGCGGGAAGTAACATTAAATACTCAGGTACTGTTTTTATTTGTCCACTCAAATGGATGTTAGACRAGAGAATGAGACTTTCCATTATCGGTAAGAAATCTGATTTACATGAAGAACTTTAGTACCTGTCTGGCTTCAAAAATAGGAGTAGTTTTCATGAAAGTGCTTGCATATGTAAAATGAGGCATGTGCTTAGTTCCCTTGCTGGATCTCAGAAGAGCAACTCTGCTGATCCGGGCAGTAAATGGAATTAACATATCCAGAGAAAAGTGCTACATAGGAGTAAAACTGTTTATTCTAGCTACAGTTATCAGTAAGCAACAATTTTTACTCAGCAGATAATAATTTGTGTGACACCTGACAATAAGGAAGATCACTGAACTCATGGGAGTCTGTGTGCATACTCCTATGCATATGTTCAAAAAACCTGCATTTGAGAACAGCTCTTCTTATTTAATCACATGAAAGAGTGAAATACTTTTGCATGCGGTTGTGGACAATATCCGCATGGGCATAGTATTTTCATGGCTGTCTGATTGCATCAAATGCACCCTTGCTTGATTCAAGAGTAACTAAGTTGCTTTTGCTGCTGGATTTGTCATAACCTCAAAGATGTCATGTGAGAAGAACGTTTTTCTTAAAAAAGACACACACAAAGCGTGTTAAAATTAATTTTTTTGCTCATCTGAAATATGATGACTTGAATTTACTGATCTTTGAGACAGCCCTTGAATCCTCTGTCTTTAATCAGTCCTCTCTCCCTAAAATACATAGTCTTTGTGCCAATCTCTGCCTGCAAAAGTCTATCTCATTTACTGACTGTAGAAGACAATAGTACAAAGTAGTCATCTCCATGTATGTAAATAACAGGGGGAAAAAAGTCTCCTTAGAAAGCTGAAGTCCAACCAAGGGTGTTTCTCTAATGCTACCCTTATTGCATGTGCTCTAGACATAGTGATAAGATTCTAGAGAAACAGGATGTACTGACCACATCAGAAATCATATTTTATTCAGGGAAACAGGCCCAGTGTTCTTAAAAGTTATTTAGTGTGGAATCAAAGATTTTATTAGTTAAAGAAAGGAATAATTAACAGTAAGTGTGTTAAAGTCACAAGGCTTCCAAGGCTCAAAYGAATCTTTTGTATTCTGACTCCTCAAGCATTACTCTCTAGAAGTAATTTTTTAGCAATTGCGCTTCAGAAATTTCACTGAAGTTCAGCACAAAACAAGTTAACTTTCCATTACCGTGATAAAGCAGGAATAATTACACTTTGCATGACCCTTATGACACATTTCCAGCTGCCTGGAATAGAAATCTGGGTCACTACTCCACTGAGCAATAATGTAAAGCATCAGAACACTGCTGTTTTCCAGATAAAATAAATTGCCCTATTTCTGCTGAAGTCAAAGTGCTGCTCGTGGAGCTTGAGAAATCTGGCCATGCATTTGTTCTGAGCTTCACTGAACTCTGGAAGTGGTGTGTTTGCTTCTCATAAACTAGAAGACTTGTTAACCTTTTACATTTTAATATATTTTTTACTCACTGTCATTCGTTTGCTCCTTGTTCATTTTAATGTTCCTGGGTTTTATTTATTTCTRTGTGTTTTTTAAGATTACCCTTTACATAGGAGGAAAACTAACCCAATCTATTGGGCTGGAATTTATATTAGCTGCAGTGTATCTTCTTTTATCTTAACTAAGAAGCCTCAGCAAGTCAATATTACTGTTACTAAAAATACATGACCAACATGTTAGCCCAGCAGCAGAATAGGTTGAAGGGGTCTTAGCCCATCTCTAGAGTTAATTTATCAAACAGCTACTGAAATATTAGAGTGCATGATAGTGAATTTTCTGAAAGAGGAAGTCAAGGAGAAGAACATTGTTTTACATTAAGCGTACTCTCTGGGTAGSTTTTTGGGTACTAAATTAGCCTAGGATGTAGAAACCATCCAATGCCATGCTCCACAAGAGTTTAAAACTACATTAATGACATACCAGGAAGCAAAATTCAGTTTTACTGGGCTTAGTGTGATTCACAGAAATAGGAATAATGCTTGAGAAAAGTACATTTCAGAGTTAGATGGGAGGGAAAAAAAAATGAGAAGGCAAACTCCAGCAACCAATCATTTGAAACTTTTTCCTGAATCATATTTTATTTCTGAACCAAATACCGCAGTAATTAAGCTGCAAAATTAAGGGAATGCGCTTCACTTATAGTGGAAATTAACATTGGTTTTCTCCAGGCATTCAATCACTTAACTCAGTTGTCTTTTTATATTATTCAAATGTGATACACATTAGTCAAACATAAGTGGTTGAAGAATCAAGTTGCAGAATGCCTCTTGAGAGAGAAATATGTTATAAACAGTTCTACTAATGGAATATTTATGTTAATGTCAATTAACTCTATGAGGGTGGTGAAGCTTTGGGAAGTTGGACGTGAAGTTCCCGCTGCACAGCAGATGCTTTTCAGTGCTTGTGTTGTGCCGTGAGTGGGGGGCAGCCCCCTGCCGTAGCTGCAGGGACTCTGCGAGTGCRGCCTGTGCCCCTCGCAGCCCCGTGCACGCTGTGAAGAGCGTTCTCCTGAGCTGTAGCTGAATTCAAGACTCGAAAACAAAGAACAAAGCTCCAGGTGACCCTGCTGTGCAGCGGAGCTCARCTGGGTGATCTCCAAATGCCCCTTCCAAGCTCAATCATTCTGGGTTTGTTACTCATGCAGCTGAGTATTGTGAACGTTCAGCATTGCAGTGCACCAACTCTGCTGAACTTGGTGCCCATCTTAAGGTTCACGTGACAGAAAGATGCTGTATCTTTACTGCAGGGGTTTAGCAAAGCTGGCCTGCTCTGGCAGAAGGGCAAGTTTGCAGAGGCAGAGGAAAAGCCCTGCCAGCAGCAGGTTTCCAGGTCTAGGGCTTCCCTGATGGGAGCAGCTGCTTTGTGGTTTACTAGAGATAACCTCACTGCAGACTCTGAGCTTCTGAACGTACACATATGTATGTACAAGCACATGACTAAGAGCACATGACTAAGAGCACATGACTAAGAGCAAGCACTGTGTCATGGGCACAACAGCTTCAGAGGTGGCAAAAGAAAACAGATGGTTGTGCCATCCTTTGCAAGACCAGGCAATTGCCAACGAAGTCGTACCTGTAAGATGTCTTTAGCCCCAGGAGGCTCCTTTGGAGAGGAAAGGAGGTGTCATGGAGCCTGGGCACAGACAATGTCCAATTAAGTTGTCCATTAGTAGGTGGAGATTCACCCAACTGACTTTAATGAAGTCTCCTAASAAACATAATTTAATAGCTTCAGACTATTGGGGGGGGTTATTTGCTTGTTTTGCTTTTCCAGCATGTGCATTTATTATCAAAATTATTTATATCATAGAAAGCCATCTTTCAACCTTTTTTTTTATTAATTTGGGAACAGCAATGATAAAATTTAATTCCTTCCAAAGAATTGGGTATGCCACATCTCCCCGATRGGATCAGATTACAAAGAACTCCTGGTTCAGCTCCTGGTTAGGCTGCTTTGATTTTGACAGCACTCAACATTCAGGGTTCTGCTGCTCATTTTCAGGAATGGGAGCTGCTGAGCCTTTTTGAAAATGTAACCTTTTGGACTTTTTGTACTTTTGTACTATTTGTGTAATCCTCCCCTAACTATATTTTCCATTAAGTTATGTGTTTTTTTCTTTTTTTTATGTTCAGAGATTATTTTTCTGTTTAATAAAACAAAACTGAGTAATTCTGCAAGACTTTCACCGCATGTTTTCTGGGCAATGGGATTTTCACTTTTCTGCATTTTTTTTTATATTTGGGTATTTKCAAGATATTTAAAAAACAAGTGTTCGTAACTATGTGTGCTAGTGAAACCACAAATACCATGGCAAGCTAGTGATAACTCCAAATATATGCTAACTCCAAATATGTGCTAATTTTACAGTATAATTAGTTATTTTTAGAGCCAATKAACATGAATGCCTGATGAATAACAGCAGTCCCACAGGCATGCTGCACTGGGACTTTCGCACATGGATGTCCACTTGGATGTCTTCAGTTGTATCTTTACCCATTGAAAGATATTCCCATTTTCAGGTCTTGTGGGACTTATGTTCTAGAGCTTGGTGGATACCCATGAATACTGTTGAAAAAAAACCCACAAGTGACAATAGCCAGATTGGCATACAGGTTGGTATAGACATCTTTAAGTCATTGTCACATGAAAGCTTTTTTCTTATCAAATCATCTCTATTATAGTCTCATCCCCACAACTTTATCCTTGCTGTGGCAGTCCTGCTCTCCATCTCCTCTGGAGATCTTCCAAMCCCGCCTGGATGCCACCCTGTGCCCCGTGCTCTGGGTGTCCYTGCTGGAGCAGGGGGATTGGACTAGATGATCTCTAGAGGKCCCTTCCAACCTCAACCAGTCTGTGATTCTGTCTCCCTCATGCATTCATTGCCTTTTGTTGTTGACCATGGGCATCTCTCCCAACTTCTCCCTACACATCAATGCCATTTGTGAGCTTCTCGTTCCAGTGCTTCTGATRGACTTGCTTTCTCTAGCATGCCAAAAAAMCAGTCATCTATGCATTGATATTCACAGCAAGAAAAGCCAGCTTCCATCATTAACTTTTTTGTTCTACTCTGCTTCCTCCAAGCACCTGTCTGACTTTGATCACGTTATCTTTGTCCTCCCTCTGTTTGTCAAGTTAACTTCTGTACTTTGGATGTTTTTGCAGGTGATCAGTACCCATTTTGATTGCTCCTGTAGTATGTGTGGCACGTACAGGAACACCACTAAAATGTTAATTTGATGTTACGAGAACTTCAGTTCAGTGCAGGTGGTGATTAGTAACCATTACAGTTTATGAGCTGTTACTGGCCTGTGTGAAATGTCACCGTGGCCCCTTTTGTGCTAGGAGCTCCTATCTAGGCAGTGAACAGGGCTGATATGCAAGTCAAAGTGACTTGCAGCAAGCAGCAAGCTGCCACTTCTGCTTTTCACCAGGTTCTCTTTAACTGTTATCTCATTTTTCCATGCCACCCTCACACACTTAATCGTATCACGTGCTTGTTGCCTTCTTGGTCCGACTGATCGGGGTGCAGCGGGACCCCTTCCCTTTTGCTGCTACCGCTGCTACTGCTGTGCCATGTGGCACAACGGTCCATGCTGCGCCTCCTCCTAAATGTTTGGTCCTTGTGCCCCATCCCTGGCAGGATGGAGGGAGGTGGGATGGAGCCTTCTCCCCAGCCTCTGCACCTTGCCTGGCGGTTTGCTGGGCTTCACTCCCCAGGACCGGCCATCCGGCCCTGTTAGAGCTCRGTCCAGCTTCAGCACGGGGGATAAAGAAGAGGTCCAGCCGCACGGCCACGGGAGGAGCACGGTGGCACGGTTAGGCTTGCAGCACGGCGCTGACCTTTCCTGCCTCCCTCCTCCTGCTCTTCCCYGTCCTCCCGCTGAGCCCGGTGCAGAGATTAGCGATTAAACAGCAAATCCCCCGCGTGCAAGAAGTAGTAAACCTCCCGTTCCCGCTCGGAGAGGACATGTATGCTGACAACRGCCTCATTCAATCTGACACCTGTTTCATTTTAAAAGAGGCTCCTATAAATAGAGTGAATGCAACCCTAGGTGGCATTGCAAAATATTATGGAAAATGCAGCTTGCAACCCTGCGAAAAAGGGGGAGTAGCACGAGTAGGGGTGGGCAAAAAGACACTATCTACCATAAAAACCTGGCAGCTTCATGCAAGGGCTGTTGCTTTTAATTTAAATGCTCATTTCTTATTCTATTTTCAGATCCTCTCTGGGATTTTAGGAATGTTGAGACGTGCTGGTTATAAAGCCCTAAGTACAAAATGGTCACGGATGGCTGGAATGAGGCATGTTCTAATGGAAACAAATCACTTGTCAGTAAGCAGCCTTCAAACTTCTGAACAAAAGCTCAAAAGGGTCAGGGAAAAGACATGTTTGTTGACTTAAAATGGCTGGATGCAGGTCGTCAGAAACACTTTGGCATCCGGAGGTGACTCCTTGGTGCCATGCAAAGCTAAGGTTTCCAGCGAGGGTAAGTACTTTGATAGCAACCACAAATGGAACGAGCCACTTACATTAAACAGAAAGCTTATACTTGTATAAACTGAAGTGTGTATACTACGAAATGTAAAGCGCATATACCAGGGCAAAAGAGCCTCACAGTGGAGTTTGGCTGTGGGAAATAGGTTGAATTGTATGGACAAGAGTGGTCCTGAGAAGGACTGTGGTGCGTCTGCTCTGCAGGGTCTGCTCTGGCAGGATCATTGGTATTATCAAAAYGTAAAAACACAAGTTTGTGATTAATTAGTCTAGCTAAAATAGTGGAGCTTAGCTTGATAAGAAATTGAGGATAAATCCAAATAATGCAGTGACTTAATCAACTTTTTGTTGGTTTAAATAGGTGAAAGAAGCTCTACAATGTTCTAGACCCCTAAAGCAGATAAGGACCCATGGACCAGTTCTGCTGAGGAAAAGCCCTCSTTTTTCACATGTATTTTGTGTTGCTCTCTAAAAGGCATAATGCCACTGGGTATAATGTTGGTAAGCTGTAGTCTTTGCAGAGGATCATTCTGAGGCTCCTCTTCCTCTGTAGCTTGTCTTCCTTAGAAAATGTGGCTTATGGGTCACCAGGAGCTGCTGAGCTTGCCCAGTTTGCAGCTGAGCTGGACAGGGGGATTACGGCTGAGTGCATTTAGACAGGATCTGTGAGAAGGGCTTTCTGCCAAGAGGAAGAACCACAGGTAGCGTGTCAGGAGAGGCAGGGAAACCACAGGGTYAACTGTGCAAGATGTGCACACACAGCACACGGCACGCTGTGCCTGTTGCGTGTGCCCTGGGCACGCAGCGGGACAGGGACGTGTTTGGTCAGGGATCACTGGGGAAGGAAAGGACAGGCACTTGCCCTCTGTACACAACCCGGCTACGTTTTGATGTTCACCAAGTTACTTCTTGTTCATATGCAAAGGAGCAAGGGAAGGAAAGGGYACGACTGCGGCGAGACGATGTGCGTGAGCTTCAAAGCGCAGGGCGGGCGCTGGTGTTCCCGAGGTTTGCCCCGCTAAGCAAACATTGCTCTGCCTTCAAAGGAAAGCAGYGCTTTCTTCTGCCTTGCTCCAAGGCACGAACGGCTTGGCAGCGGCCAGGTGCAGCACAGGCACGTCTGGGTGGCGTTCTGCAGAAATGGTCACCCACCTCCTGTCCTGTCTGTGGCAGACGTTGTCCCTCTGCGAGGGGTGTGGGTGGCTCGGCAGCACTGGTCGCCGCTGCTAGGACAATTCCCACAGAAGCCCAGCACAGACTTTGACTTCCTACGTTATTTTCTGTGCTACTATGACAAACCAAACAGCTTTCCCAAGCCCCGAGTGCTTTGCTGTTCTCCATGAGAAGGCCATGCAGTGCCTTATGGGATGCTAGACCGCGCTGCCGAGGTGTCCCCACGCTGGGGTGGCTGGTTTAAAGGCAGCCAGCGTTTTCCTGTGCTGCACTGCTGCACTGTGCGGCTGGGCATTTGGCAGCTCACAGTCCTCGCTGTTTCTTCCTGCTCTCATTCCTTGACTTGTCCATCACGTAGAGGGCAGTGAGAGCCTATGGGGAGGATGATGCTCCAGTAACGCTTTTTTCCTGAGGCTGGGTGCTCCAGCGTAGACTAATTGGGGCACTGGGGCAGAGCAGAGGGAGGAAAAGGAGTGTGAATTGCTGCTGCAGCGAAGAGAAGGYGGTGGGGGACACGCTTGCTAAGGCGAACTTCCCATGCACCTTGCAGCAACACAAAATGATTTGCCTTTCCCCAAATGAGCATCGAGCGGGGATGAACACTTTTCAAAGACTTAAGCCTCACAGCACATTTTATTTCTGGGACAGAGCTACGTCTGCTGCTCATGTGATGCTAATGCAATGTGCTTGCATGCACAGGCCGAGCACCTTTGATTTTTGTCACGTGGCTGCCAAGGCATGGAGCGAAAATAACATGGAAACCTGTACGTTAAGCAAGGCAGGGTGACACAAAGGCTCTTTGTTGGCATGCGAGGTGCTCGGGTTTCTCTCTGGACGAGCCTCTGCCAGGCACTAGCAGAGGAGGAGCAGGTGGAGGGAACAGCGCGGCCCCCGGGCCTCATCCTGAGCGTTGGGCATGGCCGGGGTCCGCAGTGGAGGGATGGGCATCTTCAGTAACTGTCTTCACAGAGCTGAGCTTAACATAAATGTGGTAATATCAAACTTGATGCTCGTGGAGTCTTTCCAAATTACAGCAGTTGGTCTTATGAATAATTTCTCTCTAGTCAGCCGAGTCTCTTTCCCCTGTAACTCTTCTAATCTTATTTTCATAACTTGCCACTTTTCTGACTTTCAATTAACACTTCATCTCGGTCCTTTACTTACACACAGTAGGTATAGCCTTTTGAAATCCTTCCCTAATGTGATTTTAGTGCCGTCGCTTTAGACGGGGGCAATAATGACTAACCTCTGCTCCCGTAGCTCTGTTGCTGTGTTACCTAATGACTTTCCACAAATTCTGGATTAATCCAGGTCAGCTGATCATTAGTGGGCACAAGGCAATGTGATGCCTGGCAAAAAAAAAAAAAAATCCATTTGTAATATGAAAGCTTTTATGGGAGTGTTGCATAATTTGAGAAGGATAATAGCTCATTAGCTGAAAGTCTGCGGAGTGATTGACTGAGGATGGGTAAACAAAGCCTGATGATTAGGATCACTTAAAAAAGTCTTTTTTTAAAGTACTTTCTTCATATACATCATCACAGTAGCCTCAGGTAGTGATAGATGTTTCAGACAGATGGATCTGCCTCACACCCCTGTATCTGGAGTCCTGTCATCTGCCAAGGCTCCTCGTGCCTGTTGGACAGCACATCTCCTCCGCTAAGCTTTCTTGCTGAACATTGCTTTAAGACCAGGGAAACTCTTGTGATGCCATTTATTTAATTCTGTCATGTTCTCACTGGTATGTGACTGGTCAGAAAACAACAAGGAAACAAAGTAATGAAACAAAAAAGGCAAATCCCTTTCTTTAAAAAAAGTTTAAAAAGAATTTTTTTTTTTTTTATAGGCAAGGAAGACTGGGGAAGCTGATGGCAAAAAATGTTAGTATCAGCTAATGTTTATATGCTGCAAGTGCTCTTTCTATCTAGGTTCTAAGATTTTTCCAATCTGATGACAAGATTTTTGTTTTGGTTTATTACATAATGAGAGTTCAAGATGAGATCATGATAGCCAGACCATAGCAGTTGTTGGGAGTGCCATGGACCACTGGTCGAAAGGGCAGCTATGATATTGTTTTTTAAATAATTCTAGAGTCCTGCAATCCTGCTCCTCTTCCTGCTTATTTTAAGATTTGTGTGCAACATGTTGAATGTCTTTGTCCTGAGTTACATTGCCAGTGGATCCTCCCACTGGTCCAGTATCTGTTGATTTGTAGGATCATGTTTCTGTCTTAAAACTTTAAAAATAAATTAATGATAGCTATGTTTAGTGACATCATTTTAGCACCACTACCACTTAGCTCTGCCTTGCACTGTGCCTGTGACCGTACAGCAGCTGCGTTGTGCTCACGTACATCACATAACTTCAGAGAGTTTTCAGACAGACAGAACTGTGCTGTCCAAGATCACTGCATCTCCCTCTGCTGTGTAGGCTCCAGTTTCACTACAGAAATACTTGAGCTCTCTCTAGTCTTCGTAAGTCTTTGAAAGACAAAATGTAAAAAGTGGTCTGTGTTATGTTTTAATAACATTGTTTCTTTCAGGATGAACAAGAGATAAATGAGGTATTTCATCTTAAAGTGGTGTATTGCTTTTAATATCACTTACATGATAGAATGCAATGTTAACAGATTAGTTATAYTAATGAAGAATAACATTATTACAGTTCGAGTTGAAAGCTAGTGATCTTCTCTTTGAAGGCTTTTGCACGGAGCAGAATGTCTGTTGTTTAGGGATGGAACAATGTTGCTGACAGGCCTCCTGTCACRTGTCTTCGCTCCCTGGCAGCTCTGCAGCTTTCGCGCAGCGATGGCCRGGGATCAGCGTGTTAGCAGTGCTGCTCTTGCTGAGATAAGATACACCATGGTTGCTGGCCAAAGTTTGCTCTTGGCTCCATTGCTGGCCATTCAGGAGAGGTTGGCCAATGTCGCTGGTAGGCACAGAGCTTTGTCTATCAATCAGAGATCTCACTTTGTTCATTTAAGAACATCCTCTTTGCATTTTCACATATAGTAAGAGTGTTCTTTAGTCATGCACAAACACCAGCATCTTTTTCCACCATAAAAGTTTTTACTGCATTTACTGGTGTAATTTCCTGGAATGGGTAGAAGGGCAATCTGTAAAATATGGATATTGACTGTGAGGTCTCCTATGTCTCCCTGACATGTGACAAAAAGCCCCCAGCTCTACCTCTTATTTGAATGTAAYGGGACAGTTAGTTTGGAGGGCCCACTCAGACCTGTGTGTTTTAGGCTGTCCTGAGTAAGGGCCAGACTGGAGAATGGCCCTCCTCCACTTCCCATTCAGCAATGGAACAGACACATTTTAGCCTTTGTGCCTGTGTAGGAAGGACATTTGAGCAAAGCCTGCTCAGGGCGATATATGGATGTGGCAGTCCCTGGTGTGTCTGCCTTTGACGTCGCAGTTGCACACTGATCCTGTAGGTAAACCAAGCTGTGCTCTCCATTTCACTCTGCAGAGGGTGATTTTTAATCTGCTTTACATGACAGGCATGCTTAAAAAATCTGTCCTGAGGTGTCACTTTGCAGGTGACAAAGCTGAGGTATTGATAAAGAAAAGAGGTGATAATACAACGTGTGTAATGAATCATTTGAGCCGAAGAACAGTTGTCTACATCTTGCTGGGGAGGAACTGCAGCCAAACTGCTGGCAAATGCCTCCAGCCCAGCCCAGTGGTCATTTTGAGGAGCTGTTACTGATAGCTGCTGTGCAGATCTGTGCTGTCAGATCAGTAACAAATTCAGGAAAAAAAACAGCTAAATTACAAAGCCTGACCTGGCTGCTCAGACCCAGTGTTGAGCTGGGAAGGCCAGAGGTGCTTTTGCTCCCAGCAGTCTTGCCCCTGCCCAAGACAAGGCCATCGTCCATCCTGGCTGTTCAGGCAGACAAACGCTCTGGGAAGAGACTGTTTCAGGATGTACCTGTTTGGCGCTCAACCAGTCCTTGGCAGAGGTGGGAGCCTTTAAGAGCATCTGTGTGAGATATCAGCATTACAGCACAGCGCAAACCTTGACCTTTGGTTTGAATGACAATGCCTGTACTAGGTCTGGGTGGCACCTCCCGAAAATTGGTATTCGAGGAGGAAATCCAGTGTATTGGGAAGAAAGAAGGAAATGAGAGGGACCACAAGGCTAATGCTGCTGCCTATGTTAAAGGTTTGAGATCAAAAGCGGAGACTGGCCTGAGAGTGAAAACATGATGGTTGTTGCTGACATAGTAAAAGACAACAAATCAGAGGAGTGAGGGAATTTGGAGTAAAGTCCACATTTTTTGCATGTGTCCTATAGCCATTGCGGGTCAAACCACGATTACTGTCAGCATCTTAAAGGTATGAGTCAAGTGTTGTCCTTCACTTCCTTGCTGCACTCCCAGGTCTGGGGCTGTGGGGCTTTTGCCCTCTGTCCARTAATAACCAATCTTGAAAGCCACAGTAATCTCACTCTGGCTTGAATTAAACACTCTCCTCCTTGATCTCAAGTCCTATGGGAAAAAGTTGGAAAGCAAGGAGGTAATGGATCAGTTTCTCCTCTCGCTTACTCAATTGTAAGTATGAAGTAATTCAGCTGACACTGGAGATAGATTGTTGCAAAGCTAGTGTTAGTGAGAAGAAAATGGGGCCAAAATATTTTTCAGTCTGAGAAAGAAGAAAAGCTGGGCAGCTATTCATCAGGGCATTCAATCAATCATCTCTGACAACTTAAAGAAGGATCAAGAGAAGAATGCAGAAAATGTTTTCATAGTATTATGTGATATTTTATTTTCTAGCTACCTTGTTCCGTTCCGTGCCTTCCGCTAGAAGTAAAGTAATGGGAACTGGCGAAATCCAGAAAGAAGCAATGAGAACCATTAATGGGATAATGTCATTTGCTTAACCAGGAAGGGCTTAAGGTTGACTGATAAAAAGTGCTATGCAAGAGCCAGTTAGCATTATGGATGGAAGCGTGTTTTGTACAAATAGAGATCAACAAGATTGAGATTGTTCATTTGCCAAACACAACAAAAGCAAAAATATGTCACATAACAAATGGCGCAGTAGAGTTGGTGGTTTAGTTCTATCTATTAATCTTTTCTCTAATACAGTCATGTAAGCACATGCAATGAAATTCAAAGGCACTGCTTCCAAAAGGAAAGAGAACAATACCTCTAATGCACTGCGTAATGACCCACAGAGCATGATCCTGTAGGGTGTCACTGTCAACATAAAGCACTTGTAGAGGATGACACATCTGTGTCCCAACACGCTGAAGTAGACACTTGAGCTCTATCAGCTGARTGGGCACTGCAGGCACGTCCTTGCCTGCGTGAGCTGTGGCCCACTGAGGATKGATGCCAAATGGGTGATTTTGTGCAGTAAGAAAGATCAGGTGCTTCACTCATTCCACTTTTACCCACCTGATTTGCCTGGCCAATTGTAGCCCCCTWGGCAGACAGCCGAGCAGCATTTCCAAGCAGGGAGCACTCACAGTGGTAACTCTTAAAAATGTGGCAGTGTGTGTAAATATGAGTAAATAAAGCAGCAAAGTATCTGTACCTACACTGGCCAAGGAATCGTTACATAATTTTACATAGTTTTAGCTGATCATTTACTGACTTTTTGTCATTTTGAAGACGAGTTGTTCCCAGAAATAGGACAGTAGCCTAGAGGGACTGTGTATACCTTAAAGCAACTTGAATCTATTGCAGATTGGCTTTGCAGTTTCAGAAAGCAYGGTCACATACTCAGTCTTGAAAGAAGGTGGGAATGAAGCCAATGTAGAATTAACCACATTGAATAACTTGCACATTTTCAATGAAGTCTTTCATGTGTTCTCTGCTTTTCAAAAGTAAGCAAAGGCCAAAACTAGCCACATCAGTTAGACTTGCTATAATGAACTCCTGCTTCTCTGCAGCTCTGAATCTAAGCCACTATCCTACACCTACCACATCATAAGAAAACCACTAACCCCAGCCATGACACCAGCACATTCATGTCTCTACAATGCGTTCGTTACACTCACATTAATAAATGAATATAATGTTACAATGGCTGTGCCATTAAACAACACCTGTTCAATACAATGGAAACAAGGCACTGGGTGATTAAATATATTATCTTCCTGACAAAGCGCCGCACAACTGTTTGGCTAGAGCTGTGAAGCAAATGGTGTATTTACATATGAAAAGGAATTTGTATACATTTGATGAATGACAGAATAATTGCTATATATGGCAAAGAAAAAAAATGTAAAATATTTCATACACTCATTACTGCTCTTGCAAATAAATGGGAAAGGCCCCACTTAGTATTTGTCAATATCCCTTTCTTGACCACCACAGWTAGGCAGAGCATATGGAGGCAGTTGGAAGCATTGCAAGTTTTAATCCTGGAAGTCTTAACTGGAAAAGATCTGGCAGGACATGCTCATATCACCTCCTGGAACCCCATTTAAAATGTCTGTTTTGTCCACTTTGGTTTCAAGGGTCTCAAATGAGGATCTTCTACCATTTCRCTTGGATGTCTGATCCAAATTTTAATAACTTCCTGACAGTGATAACTTTTTCCCTTGTATTCAGCCAACATTTTTCTTTTTTTTCTTGGTTTCATTTACATTAGTTTCATTATACCCTTCTAAACCACTCTCAATTACARGTCTTGGCTCTAGTAGGGCAACCCCAGTCCCTCTGAAGAAGCAGCTGGGAAAAGTTAATGGGTGAAGGACACATCCAGATGGGTCATAAACCTACTACAAGTTGCAGGGTATAAAGGGCTATAAATAAAGGCAAAGGGATATGAGAATTTCCTACTTCAGCTTCCCTGCACCGTCCTCCAGGTACACGTTGAAGAAGAAGCCTTTCATTGGAAAATTCCCCTGAAATTTCTGTTCCTAGCAATTATTTGAACCTGAAAACTGGACGCAAAGTAGAAATGTCCTTTCAGTGATGTTTTTTTTTCATCCAAAGGTCTCTGTCACTACTCCAGCCAGGGAAGGAAGAAGACTGTTTCAGTGACATGAAGTCAGTGAACAGGCAGCAAATAGAGCTGAAAAAAAGAGATTTTGTCTGAGTGTGGGAGACAGCGGTAAGCAAAAGCCTGCCTGGTCTTTCAAAAGAATGTTTTCATGTATAGGTGCATGAGGTTCCTGTTTTGGGAATGTCCATGTTTAGAGGTAGCAGTTGGATCTGCAGAAACGCTGAGCCCTGACAACAGAAGCTGATGCCAGTGAGAACCACGTGTAGGAAATACAGTATGCCATCAAGTCGTAAGAACTCAAACCAGCCCCCAAATCAGCTCATATGCTAGACAAATTTGGCTTTGTTGTTACTGAAATGTGTTTTTTGTGTGTATATAAAAATGGTAAAAAGGATATTTCACTTTTAGTAAAAGTATTTGCGTTTGTTTAAAAGCGGAAAGCAAAGTGATGTAAGAAGCAGGGAAAAGTCCAGGAAAAATAAGAACCTCTTTTGAGGGTAGGGCTTGAAAGGCGTGCAGTAAATGGCACCTAACATTGCATGCTGAAGGAGYGGGTTAAACATAAATATTGAGCAACTGCCCGTTCCCTGGACTGAGGCAGAGATCCTGAGGGAGAGGAAGGCATGACCTGCATTAAGTGTTTTAAGTGGTTATGAGACTGCGATGGAAGCTTGGAGCTGGCTTCCTGACTTCCTTGTGCCCGYGGGCCGCCCTTTGGCAGCCTCAGTGTCCCTGTCACTGTCATCGTCTCCTCCAGCCTCCCCTAAAGCAGAGGGAAGCCRCAGCTCCTCTCAGAGACAGCTGGCCCTGCTGATCCCGCGGCACGCTCGACCGCAAGCCAAACCTCGCGCTCTCATCCGACTTTGATCTTCCTTACGGCATGCCTAGATTAGCCACCCATCACAGTGTGGCCGTGTAAAATGGCCCGGTTTGCTGTAAACACTTTTCCCCTCTCTTGGCTGAGTTTTATAGCAGGGCAGCACTCTGCAGTATGTGCTGCGCAAGCGACCAGCTCCTCTCCCTTTGCAAACGGGACCAAGAAATGCTCATTTTCCAGCGAGGATTTCTAAGCTAGCTGGAGGCATCTCTGCACCTTGCACGACATCTGCTCACCCAAAGAGGATCAGACCTKGCCCCACAACTGCTCAGCAGCAGCAGCAGCACAGCCCGTCCTTCCCAGGTGGCCTGGCTAGGAGGGCGCAGCTCTTCACACATGGACAAGGAGGCCCAGAGAAGCTGCTCTTCCCAGAAGCTGACGGGAGGAGCAGCTCCCAGAAGAGCTGGGAAACAGGTTTTTTTCCCCATCAGAAGATGGGGAACCACATTTTTTGTCCTTGTACTGGCATGTGTCAGTATAGCTGTGGTTTGTGCTGTGGGTTGTAATGCGCAGCAAGCTACTATGGGCTAGTGAGAACACCTAGAAGTGCTAGTGCTTTTGTACATGCTAAATAGGGGACAGAGTTAAAAAAAAAAGAAAAAGGAAAGTAATTCAAATTTGCTGTTATTTTCATTTTATTTAGAGATAAACTGCTAACATTATTAACAAGAAGTGTTTTCTCAAAAGTAAAAATTCTATGTATGCTAAACAAAAGAATTCCTATATAGGATGGGGAGTGAGTGGGAAAACTTACTACCTTTCCCTCTTCTTATGACTAACTGGAATGAAAGGATAAATTACTGTATTGAATTATTTTCCTGTATGGATTTCTGGGCCTTATTTTCAGTTTCTGATTTCTTACCTATTTAACTTTTCAAGGTTGGAGACTTTGGATAAAGCCAGTAACAGTATGAAAGTGAAAGGCAGATATTCCTCCTGTTTAGATATCCCCAAATTACTATTATTTGTTGCATCAAGTGGCTGTAATAAAAAAGTTAGATAACCTCCTAAGTTTATGAAGTTTTCAAAAACCACAAAAACAAAAAATGCAAGTTGAATTATTGGTCATAGATTAAAGAATATTGCATCAGTATCAGCATTAATATCAGATTCAGTACAGTATGTCCTGCACCTGGAGTGCTGTGTGCAGTTCTGGGCTCTCCAGTAGAGGAGGGACGTGGAGCTGCTAGAGAGAGTCCAGCGACGAGCGACAAAGATGATGAAGGGCCTGGAGTATCTGTCATATGAGGAAAGACTAAATGAGCTGGGTCTGTTCAGCCTGGAGAAGAGAAGACTGAGAGGGGATCTGATCAGTGTGTATAAGCACCTGAAGGATGAACGTAGGGAGAATAAAGCCAAACTCTTCTTAGTGGTGGCCAGTGACAGGACAAGGGGTAATAGGTACAAGTTGAAACCCAGGCAGTTCCATGTCCATGTGAGGAAGCATTCCTTTCCTGTGAGGGTGACAGAGCCCTGGAACAGGCTGCCCAGAGAGGCTGTGGAGTCTCCTTCTCTGGAGATCTTCAAACCCGCCTGGATGCCACCCTGTGCCCAGTGCTCTGCCTGCCTGCTGGAGCAAGGCCGGTCAGACGGGATGATCTCTAGAGGTCCCTTCCAGCCTTAAGTGTTCTGTGATTCTGTGATTCTTTGTCTACAGAGCTGTTCTGATTTGTGATAGGACTCATCACTCTCAAGAAACATAGTAGCTGTAGAGAGTRGAAGGTGCAATAATACTGACTTTAAAGTATAGCTGTCATCCAAAAAGTTACCAGAATACAGAGAGTTTCCCATGCAAATGTGCAGGCCAAGTGAAAACGTGCCCCTCTATTCCCTTGAAAAGGATTCAGATATTTCATTCCGCAACAGAGGGCATCAGCGTTGTTTCCTTAAGTCCACGGAGCCATGTAATGACATAATTTCCTTATGTCAATGGAGCCATTTGCAAAGGCRAGCAAACTCCYSCCTTGATCTTTCTTCTTTAGCCAGGTTTACCTTGAGCATGCAGTTGTTAGCAGAAAATGAGTTAACTCTGTTAATAAGCAARTAGACAAGAAGGGCATTAGTGCTAAGGTGAACTGAAAAGGGCAGCGGAAAGGTAGGAAAGGCATTTTTTTTTTCCTCCCACTTCTTGTTAGGCCTATTAAAACTTTAATTCCTAGTTTATATCAGATATCCTTAAGAGGAAAAAATAGTGGCTGTAGCACAATAAGAGAGCAGATGGTACGACAGACCGTGTTGGGCTCTGGTGTCAGAAATTTAGGAGGGTGTGAATTCGGAGGGGACATCAACATGTCCCCATTGCAGCCGGAGATCCTCCATCCTCCACGAGCCCCATCAGCACCTACAAACTGCCTGCTGGGCTGGTGTTTCCTCAGAGGTCCTCAGCTAAAGGTGCTCAGCTGGTGATCCGGGCAGGCTGCAGCTCTAAGCTCTGAAATGGTGAATGCACTCATTCGAATTCTGCTCATAAAGACTATTCCTCTTAAAAAAAATGTGAAAAAGGGTTCTGATGTGTTGTCTAGTGTGGCCGTGCTATGCACTCTGCCCCCGCCCCAGTTTGGAGTTTTAACTGCGGAAGCTGCGTGCAGCTGAAGCAGCTGGATGGCGATTTTGGGCGTCGGWGCATAGCGTTTCCCTCTCTGGTGGGATCCGGCACAGCGCCGAGTCCTGGAGTTYGGAAGCAGACTGCTCGCAGAGCTCCTGTCCCATGCAAGAGGTCGCCCCCAGCAGCCCCTTCCCGAGGCCAGCACAAGGGAGCAGGCTGTGCCTGCGGCATAGCACGGTACACGTGGTTGTAACATATAGAGCAACGGGTATGTGTCCTCTTTCCTGTTGCCACGTACTCTGTTTTCCAGTCTTTCTTTCTCCTCTACTATTCTTTTTTTTCCCCTTTTTTGACCTGAAAAGGCTTATCTTCTGCTGTCCATTTCCCACTGGGCAGATTTTTTTTTTTTTTTGGGGCCCTCTTCTGTGCGCTTCTGTGTTGTTTAAATAGGGCTTGGTGATCAGAAGGGACACGGGAGACGTCACAGCGAACGCCCTGGCATCCTGTGCTAGGTCTGCGGGCACCCTTGGTGGTGTCCAGGCCAGCTCAAGGGCAAATCCTTCTTATGTTAAACTAGTTTGGGTCTTTGTTTTTGTTGTTCATTCCGATTTTTGGTCTACCCTTAAAAGCTGCTGCTGGTGGTAGCGCTTGTCCTTCACCGGTACCGCAGACATGTCTTGCTTGGTCATTGATTCCTGCTCTGCACGCAGGAGTCGCAGCACCGGGCACTCACCGCCCGAGGTGGCCCCGGGTGGCTCTGTGAGCRCCTTTGGGAGGCCGCGTTAGTCAGTTCAATCAACTAACCTCCACACAGAGCAGCCACGTAGAAAACCACAAACGTGCAAAGGCTCCCGCAGTCCCCAAAACGGTGGTGCGGGGGTGTGTGTAATTTGTGCTTATATGATTCCTGGTGGTGGGATATATGTAGTTTGTGTTTATACAGTTCCTGGTGATGGAGTGATTTATTTGAATGGACACARTAATAATAGGAGTTGCATGGAGATTCATTTTCAGTTGCAGTAAGTGACAGCCTGCCTCACTGACAATGAAAAGTAAATAGAATTGAAGGACTTTTATTCATGTATTTAAATAAAAAAACCCCAAAATAAAGCAACAATTAAGAAAAAAAACCACCTTGTCTTAGCTCTTGCAACTTAGGAATTAAAAATCTTCTTGCTTATTTTAATGTCTGTTTTTAAAGTGCTAGGAAGGCAGCAAATACTGATTGCAGTAAATCTGTGCCATGGCAGAAACACTCAGAAGAGTAAAGAATAATGATTAAACATTTAATCAGAAGCATTTTACTTTGTTGTGTTCGCRTTGTAGCTGCAGGAAAAGATGCTGTAACAGATCTTTAAATAGAAAACCTAAGGCTAAATTCTACTKCATCCATCAAAAGCAGCTGCTAGGAGATGACCTAATTTTAGCGGCTTATCAATTCCTTAGTGCTTGTTGGTTGATGTAACTTTGATCCTCTGATGCTAGATGACTTTTGTGCTGAATATAGCTAGAATTTAATGTGAATCTTTTGGATGGATGCCCAGCCAAGCTGCATAATCCAAACAAAGAGAGTGAGCAGTACATGATTCAAGCTACTCACGTGTACAATAATACAAATATATGTATCCTGATTCCTTTGGGCAATCAGCTACATGTCACCAAGCACATATTTCAAATACAATGTCCTTGTTTTTTTATATTTTTTTTATTTTTTTTCAAACAATACTTTGCTTTTCATTGGAAAAACAACACAAGATGCAGTGAGACTCAGCTGCTGCCAAGAAATAATGATAGAGTCAATAATTGCAGGACGTTTTTAATGAATGTTTTCCAAGCAAATCATTGCCATTTCAAAGGGCTGTTATTTCTATTTATGTAGAGATTAGCCTACATGTTATCAAGGACAGAGAATGTATTTTTATCATGAGCTTTTGTAGTGTTTTTAAGTTCCTTTTTCCTTTTTTTTCTTTTTTTTTTTTTCAACATTGGAGAATGTCTTTGTCTCTCTATCTTTCTCTTTATCTGGACTATAACTTGTTTTCCTTTCCTTTCTGTCTCCCTCTCGTTTGGCTCTTCAATAAAACCATCTGTGACACACATGCAAGTTGCTGGGTGTGTGAGCAATGCTTCACACATATTTACTTGCCCTACTTGGCATTATTTGCTAGTCATTAAAGATTATGCAGGATTTTTTCGTGTCCTATTTTTTGTTGGTTTTTTTGTTCTCTTAGCCAGCTAAGGTAGAAATGAGAGAGAGGTCAGGCTTTTTTCTTCTTGTTTTCTTTTTTTTTTCTCCTGAGAGAGACTAGAGTTTGGACTGGGAAGGATTTAGGCTGGGAGGATTAGACTGGAAGGATTTCTGGGTTTTCTTCCTGGCACTGACAATCATTCATTGTGTGAGCTTGGGCCAGTCACTTCAGGCCTGTTTTTCACACTCCAGTTGAAATAAATGGGAACTGCATGTGCTCAGCACCTCTGCAAACCAGGTCATTTATCTCCCTTCCTTTCATGTACACTGTGATAAATATAACAATCCTCTCCTTTGCATATGCAAACTGGGTAGGAGGATACAAATCTAGGCAGTTAAACATGCAAATCCCTCATTTTGATGCACAACAGTCCAGTACACACAACCAGGGATTTCTGCATTTGCACGGGAGGAAAAGGGACTGTAAATAACAAAATCTATATGCACTTGCCAGGGAGGCACAGCAGGAATCAGTGTTTTGAGTTGCTTTTTCCCTATGGTTCCACTTCTGTTGGAAAGTATTGTTAAACTGTAATCATAATTTTTGCCTGCGTTAGGGCTGGCTGGGACCCCGTTGCCACCTTGCAGGTGCCTTGGGCTTGCACACTAATTGCGGGCTGTGACAGGAGCAGGGTTTGACCCGTTGATATGACACAGTTCCTGATGCCCAGGGGGGCCGGGCTACCTCCTTCGTGGTACCTGAATTTCTTCAGCAGGAGGAGGGGTGCCCAGAGGGGCTGGGCTGCAGCCCGGGTGCCGGCAGGGAAGCAGTGGTGGCTCCTGGTGGAGCCGCAAGCGCGCGGCGTGTCCCTGGCGCCGCTGCCCCCGCTCTCGGATGCCGCGATGCTCCAAGCGGAGCCGTGCCCGCACAGCCCGAGGCCCCGCGCGGCTGAGCCCTGGTGACCCAGTTTCGCTCCCGCGGGCCTAAGCGGGCGTTATCCTGGAGGGAGATGAGCCGGGAGGCCGCGGATGCGCCGCGGGCCGCGCTGCCCGGCCGGACCACGCGCATCGCGTTGACCCGGCGGCGCGGAGCCCCCCAGGCTGCCGGCCCTGCCCTGCCCGCACCGCGCGGCAGTGGCCGCTCCCGGCACTCCCGGCGCTCCCGGCGCACGGGGCGGCCGGCGAGGGCTGCGCGGGTGGGCGCCGAGCGTCGCCCGTGTCCGCGGAGCCCTCTGGCACCTGGGCAGTCCCCGCGTCCTGAAACGGCGGTTTCGCGGGGCCGGCATGCCCACGAGCTTTCGTTGCAGGCCGCGTGGAAAAGCGCAAAGGCAAAATCGGGTATAATAAAATGCGTAACTGGTCCTTCCCTGCTTTCTGGCTCTTGTGTTTATTTGCAGTTTATCCACGAGGCGCAATTATGTYTAAAACTCATCTTCATGAACCCTTATGCTTTGGGCCAAATTATGTTGCTCTGTTGTCGCTCTGAATTAATTGCATTTGACTCCATCTGTGTCCAACGTGCTGTTATCTGTGCCTGCAACCAGACATTTGTATGTGGAAGAAGAACAGAAAATACCGTTTTTCCCTCCAACTCATGCACAGAGGCTTGTGGCATTTGGGGCTCTTYGGGAGGGTCAAATCCTGCATATGCRTGTCCAGGAGTGCCTGGTGTGCAGCCTCAGCATGGTCCTGGAAGGAGCTCTGTGCACCACRTCCATGCTCATGGGTGATGAGTCTCACCGGAGACTGGAGCATGAGCATATGTCTCCAGCATCCCTGAGAAGGGCCTCAGGTAATGCAAAAACGTGGCTTTTCCTGTTGGYTTAACTTGCAGAATGATTAAACTGCAGCAAATCTGCACTGAAGCATGGGTTTCAGACAACTGCGAGCTTCTCTGCAGTTTTGGTGATTTGCTTTGTTAAAAAATAAAAATAATGAACAGTGTTGTCATATGGAGGATTGTAATAGTGTAGCAAACCCAGCTTTTCAGAAGCAATTTCCTTAGCTTGCTTTATTTTTTTTTTCCTAAGAGGTTGAGTAAATTCAGGAAAATAGGACTTGTGTTAGCTAAGAGCATCCAGTGTCTTTTCTGGAAGGGAAGACCCAGGCTGTGCTACATTGCCATTAATGGAAATGTGAGTGAAGAGCCTAATCCTTTTGCAGCAGGGAAGATTAGAGTATATTGTGAATACGATTTCAGTATGTATATATATATACCAAGCTCCCCGAGGGTATCTCATCAACAGCAAATTCAAAAGTTACTTTTATGCCACTTCCACTCACTGACGAGAACACTTGACATTTTGAGCAGGTTTAGAATAGAAAACATTAGCAGTTCGTGTTGATCATGTAACTCATTGGCAAAAACACCACTGTTTAAATATCACGTTCAGTCATCGCTGGATGGCAATCTAATGAGCGTAAAGGATAAGTGCTTCTCACAAGTGATTTGTTTTGTAACTTCTACGGTCGCAGACATGCAAAACGAAAAGCGAGGACATTTTCTTCCCCTCAAATACCATTTGCAAGGGCAGTGGCCTGTCTTGAAGTGGTCTCTAAACATCCGGGCAGCAATGGCCATGATTCTGACCTGGTGAAGCTCCATAGGGACTGTTGCTGGAATGGTATGGAAAGGAGGTGCAATCTCGCTAAGGTCAGAGTTAGCGGGTCTGACTCAGGACTTGTCTTTGAGCACCTCTGTGTTTAGGGATGTATTTTGTCACTGCAAAGTGTCAGCCTTCCAGGTATTCCTCAAGCTGAAACAAACGTGATGTCCTCTTTCCTCCAGCTGACATAATCGCTGCTTGACTTATCCTCTGATTGAACCGACCGGCTTTTAGGAGTCAGTCTGGCGTGGATGCAGGAGTGGGATTGCTGATGCCTTTAGCTCAGTTGTTTATTTAAGTTCCCAGTACATAATCAGCTGAATAAAAATGACCTTCCCCTAAATATATCTGAGAGTGGCTACATTATATTAGACTAATGACTGCAACATGCAGAAAGCCAAAACATGTGTTTTGCCAGTATCAACARAAAAATGATGAAAACAGAGTTTGCAGCAATGTAAGAGTTATTGCTGCCAGCTTGCAGTTCCCAAGTTAACTCTTGATGATGTTATAAATTGTGACAATGAATGCTGTTTCTATCTTGGGCCACATCGCGGGCCAACTTCTGACATCGTAAATCCAGGCTGAAACCCTTGCAGTTAAATAGTTCTCGCTCTGCCTGGCCAGAATCRGAGTTTGCCGTCTCCCGGCCGGGCGGTGCTGGGGTGCTGCCGCTTGATGTCGCGTTGCGGTGCCCGTCCAGGYGGTGGGGTGCAGAGCAGCGTGGTGGCGCGGGCACACGGCACGCGCTSGGATCTGCAGTTTGGAGCACTGCTTGTGAACGGGGAAGTAAAACAAATCTAATTTCAAGCCTCATTGGAAATCGAGGGGAAGCGAGCAGTGTCTGAGAAACAGAAAGCGTGAAATGGATGGGATAAAAATTCAGGAGAGAGAGGGAGGGGGGGAAATCCTGGCATTGCTTATCTGAATCCTCCCTAACTGTCTTCAGAGACTTGGTTCCTGACCATCCTAGTTTTAGCTTTTCACAAATAAACCCTCCCTCCTCTTTTAAATAGGGGCATGCCAGAATTAGAAGCACTTATCCAAACCACCCAAGCTTTGACTTTCAGGGTTCAGGGGAGAGGGAACCTGGAACTGAGAATGCTCTGKGTTGACTTTTGCGAAACTCAGACCGCACTCTTTGTTGTTGTTATTGTTATTTTTCCCCATATCTAGCCTGAAGCCTCAGTCAGAGAAGYGTCAGCGGCACGAGACGCAGCCCTCCAGAGGGCAGCTCCGCGGGCCTGCGCAGCCGCAGCGCGCGGGCGATGGCCGGGAGCGGGCAGCGATTCCCGTGCTCGGAAGCGGGCTCGGACCGCGGGGCGGCACGACGGGCCGGACGGGTGCGGAGGGAGGCTGCCTCCGTGCACCTCCCCGCGCTGCCCCCCCCCCGGCCTCTCCGCAGTGGATTGCTTGCGTCTCAGCTGGGAATAGCTGGAAGCCCGAGACCTTTTCAGGCGGCGTGTGTGTATCCTGTTTCACTTCATTGCTTTGCTTCATTACTATGGTAATCTCCTTCGCTGTGTGTGTTTATAGAAAGCTTGTTCTCCAGGTTGGAAAACAAGAATTGCTTTCATTGTTGGGCTTCTTCCAAGCTCTGTCATTAATTATAAACGTATTTGCTGCAACCTTTTGTTTGGAAAGTTGACTGTTTAAAACCTGGGTAAGATCACAGTCCAGGTTTGCCAAAGGCCATGTGGTCCAARAGGAAGAGTACTTGGAATGAAATGCTTCCTGTTTTCGTCCCTGTGCCATAGTGCCTCCTTACTGTTATATTTGAGAAAGAGGGAGTTTTCTGTAATCAGCAAGTCTTCTCCATTGCACTTTCACCATCTAATAGCCATTAAAAAAAAGTAATATTCAAACACATGTTTTTATTGAGTTTAGATAAATTCTCCCTCCACCTTCTTAATCTGGGTGCTCTTTTAAGAGTTATCTGCCTGTTCTACAAGCTGAGCAAGCCATACTTCCAGTCACCATGTCAGTACTTTCAAGTGAGAATATTCCAATCAAAATATGTCTATTAGCCATCAGTTTTCCATGGAAGAGATGAAATACATCTTGGAAAATTTTCAGACAATTTTACTTCTTTTGTCATGAGACAAATTCCATTTTATGGGTGGTCCACTAATGCTTTCAAGTGCTTTTGATCTTCTCCTGGAAGGGAATGGTCACAGACTTGTGTTGTCTTTTCCAGGTAAAATAAGGAGGGGTTGCATGCATCCCTAGAGTGTCTTGGTCAGACTTGTTACTCAGTTACTTCAAATATTTCCTGCACAGGGTCAGCTGAATGCTCTGGGGCATGTTTTGAAATAGAAGTGTAACCCAATTTTGTCAAGGCTAGCAACAACTTCCTCACCATGGAAAGCCTCTGTTTGGAACAATGATTTGCACAGMACAATGATTCAATATTAGTGTAATTTCCTGTAACAGACTGCCAGATTTTCGGACACTGTGTAGAAGACAAATATCTTCTGCTGACTCACTCTCATCTTGCTCCATCTTCATCTATTACTGTACATCTGCTCAGTATCAGTCTTGCACTGCTGCTGCTCCTGCCACATCTGTTGCAATCCCCCCCTTCTATAGGGAAGACTCAGGCCCACCATAAATATTATGTAAAAACAGGTGAAATTCCCACCTGCCCACCTGCTCTTTAACACACTTCTTCCTAAGGAGGAACAGCTGAGTTATGCTTTTGCTTTTCTTTTTTTTTTTTTTTTTGGTTACAATTTGAGCTAACATCAAAGATAGACTCATGGGTGGGTTTATATCCAATATACATATATCACATTTAGAACAGGTGGGAATAGCTGTAGAAGCTCATTAATTTTGTTGTTCCACTCCTGTTGCCAGAGAATTACATGCTGCTTTTTCTTAGCCAGTCTTGAACTGGARGAGCTGCCAGAAGTTTTAACCACCAATTTTGTGTAAGCACAGTAAGATCTGAAATGCAGGATTTTGGGGATGACACATGCATCCTGCAGCATTTTTAGGKAGAAGTAGAGCCATTTAATTGAATTCACCCAAATTCATTGGGGGAGAGCTGCCATCAGCTGCCAACAGTAACAAATCTTGGGTCTTACACTTCAGGGACAGKGCTACAGACATTTGCTGGAGTCTAGTGGACAGGATGATTCAGTCCATTRAGCCTGAGGCAAAGGCATACACAGCTTGGTATGCCGATGCTTGGAAATATAATATGGGAACATACCCAAGAGAAGGTGGGGAGGGTCATAGGGTAACTGGTGGCTTGACCATCCTGAGAAAYGATGGCTAGTCATCCACTAGGACTGGAAAACACCTATCTGAACCTATGGAAGAACCATCARAGGACTGAGATGAGATTTTGATATTTTAGACAGAAACAAAGAAAAAGTCTTCATATATGCCTACTCTTTCTGCATATTGCATATTTCTGTAGTAAATGTAAGTGCACTCTGTGCACACTAGAATTTCTTCTAAGAAAAAATGTTTAAATTTACAGAGGCCTCAGGAGACAAAGTCTTCCTCTCGTAGGAACTCCAGCAGTGCTAATGAAAAGGTGCATTACTGGGAATTGGGATGGAGTGCTTACAGTATTGCTGATCAGTTTTGGAGGACTGCAAGTACCCAAGGCCTGATCCCTGGTGTCTGCACCTAGGAGCAGGTGGACCTCGTGTGCACCACCCCATACCATCCCCTGCCGCCTGCAGGGAGCTGCTCTTTCCATGGCAGCTACAGCCCCTGATGTGCCTAGAAAGGAGAATGCCTTGCCCAAAAGGGAAATGAGATCTCTTGAAAGATCACCATAGTATATCAAATCCTGAGCTCACGTATGCAAAAAAGGCAGGGGAAAAGAGAGGAAATGCAAGATGTCCTTATCTGTTGTTTTGAGAACAAGCAAATGTAACAATGCAAATGTATTTTGGGTATTCTTTAGTTTCATAATTTGGAGATTTTTAGGCTGTACAAATGAATAAAGAAGTTGGAACATTGCTCTGGCCATGTAGGAAGCACAGTAAACCCACATAATATGTAATAAATAGGAAAAATTAATATACATGAGTCATGTACCTTGTTTGGAGAACTTAAATGTCTACTAGCAGTAAAATTCATTAGGGAAAAACAATTGTTTCCTCATATTGACTTCCTCTAAATCCAACACATTCAAAAATAGACTGTTTCCATCTCCAAACATTTATTTATTTCTATTGAGATGATAGAAACGCCTCCTTCGTGCCTGCATAGGAACACATTGACTCAGTGCTTTATTTTCACTAAGAACTTTGTATTTTTGACTTTGTTGGTGTATTTCTGTGTCTCTCTTAATGTCAGATCCCAAATGGATGTTGAGTTTAGGGAATGGAAAATCCCAATAAACATCCGGGCTCTCATGAACGCAAAGGACAAAGCCTTTGTAGTAAGATGGCTATGACATACGCCCTGGAGAAATGTTTGATGTGTCGCAAAAGGCTTCTGCCTAAAAAAATAATAAAGAAAAAAATGTTTTTCCTTTTTGGCTTTGTTGATCAGACTGTGGAAGTAAATGACATAAAGTAACCCTTCCTTTCCTCTCTTGCTGGCCTCTTTTTTTGTTTGATCTTGCGCTGCTGTGATAATGGTGAGGCTGTGACTTGAAAGCAATTTCAGTAATGACTTATAGCAGGGGTTTTATTCGCTGCTGCTAAAGGGAGATCAAAGTATCATCTAGAGATCAGACATATTTTGAGAGGCAGAAACCAGTGGCCAATTCCTGCTGCCATCGCTGAACGACTGGGTCAACCTGGGCGGGATGCTCAGCTTGGCTCTGCCTTGGGCCCTTGCTGTACTGTGGCACTCGGTTCTTGCACTCTTAGCAGTTGTTTTGCATAGCTTAGTCATAAATGACTGTCTGCACATTAATTAGCCGCAGCCCATGTAAAGTTCATTGCCCTTGTTTCCCACCTCTATACCAATCCGGAGGACATGATGGCTGTTTTTGATTTTGGCTCAGTCACAGCTCCAAGGAGGAGAAGGAGGAAAGTTTTAAGGTCTTTAAAGGAGAYAGGGCAATGGCAGAAAACAGAGATCGATGGTAATTTCTAAGCTTAGGAAGGTACTGTGTAAGGGATGCTGTCATCTAAGAAATGTGATTACTGTGACTGAACTTTACCTGAATTTGTTTAAACAACTAGCTGACCTACTAACAGCAATGCAAAGAGTGCAGACTGACCTCCTGAGTAAATCCCGGGTCACACATGGGCTACACTTGAGTCTTGGCCAACGTGTTTTTACTGCTGTTCAAAGGAGCTCAAGGAACATTATTTGAGGTACAGTGGGTGTTTGAACAGCACTGAAAAGACTGARAAATGCCAAGCCTGTCTGTTTGCCAAGGTGCTACAAATGCACAGATGCACAATCTGCCATGAACTGACTGACCATTCAAGCCCTCCAAATACCATCCAAGCACCATCCAAATGGTGAAGCTGCACCACTGTTGTCTYTGGGACAACAGAGACAACGTGGGAGAAATCAGCTGCAGTCGRTCTATGTGGAAGAACTAGTGGAAACCCTTCTGCTGGAGACAAGGCAGCAGTTTTGTCATCTGTACCAATACTCTCCCATTTCATAGCAATATTGAGAGTTTTTTTAGTAAATACACAAAGGCAACCTGATCAGGTTAGAAGTCTTGGGACAATACAAAGCTGTGTGCTCTAAGGGAGGCTCACGTCAGCCCTGTCTTTGGTACGCAAGTGACCTAGGAGGAAAGACTCCCTGATGCTGAATGTCTGTAGCCTCTGTGTGTGGAGAATTCATAGGAGTTGAGGAAACCTCCAGATTTTACATGGTTCTGTTGGGGAACAAGGAAGCTTCACCCAAGTTCCCGACAGGGAAATTTAGGATGAAGTCATTGCTAGACTATGCATATTGTGCAGTGTGTTGTTCTCTTGCTTTTGTACACCTCAAAAACAAGCAAAACTCCCCACAATTTCCCAGTATGACACGGAGAGGTCAGAATAAACCTTCTCAGTCCCTGCAACAATTTCAAGGTCTTCTCGCCCTCCTCTTTCTGTTCTTCCAAGGCAAAACATTGGGTTGTCATAGTGTACAACAATTAAAAAGTTAATGATAGGTTATCTGCTAAAAGTCAACACTTGCAGCTTTATCTTCCAGGAGGAAACAGGAGCACAGACTGCTCGTACCAAATATCTGAGAGCACCTTACTGAGGGGAAGCATTGGCAGACTAAGAAGTGCTCTGTTAATTATTGTTGACATTGCATAGAGAGCTTCATGCTGTTCCTTCACTGTCTCCTTCAACTTAATTTGTTAGGGAAAGTACTTTTTCTGTGCTGCAGATTGTGGAAATTCATATACTCCACCACACTGATAGAAGTGTCTTTGTTTTAGAAGAAGCCATTCTTTTCTCTAGTGTTGATTGTGAATGGAACATTTCACATTAGTGACTTCCAAAAATATTTATAAAGCAAAGCTGAGCAGTTCAAAATATTTTGCCCTCCTACGCTGACATTCACATGCCATTATACCAGTGTTATCAAAAGCATTTGCAATCAAACTTGCATGAGTTGGCCACAGAGATTTTGCGTTACTCAACAAATGACTGAAGGCAGAAATTTTAGTCAGCTCTATCCCACATGATGTACAGAAGTACCCAGTAATGCAGAAAGAGCTAATAAGGCCATTATTTTATATTTTCATCTCATCATGGTCCTTAGCACTTACAAATACTGCTTATCAGAGGAGAGAGAGGGTAAAGGAATGGAAAGGGATTTTCTTCCCTTTTTCCCCCTCTTTCTGCTGATTGGGTAGTAAGGCTGGGGTTGTAGCTTTTATTGCCTGCCTTTTATTGCTCTTCAGTGACCTGCCTAGACATTGCTCACTCTGAGGCACACCAGGTTGAGGTTCAGGTAATGTGGTGGTGATTGCTGGCTTTGCTCCCCCTCAATGTTTCATCATGTCACTCTTCCATTGATTCTTCACGAGCAGGCTGCTGAAGAATGAAGCACACAGAATCTGCTTAAGCAGAGAGAAATGCTCCTTATGAGCACATAAATGCATAAGACTCACTTTGGGGCTTCAGTATAAATTAAAATGACCTCTCTGCCCATTCTTTGTGATGGTTTCTGTAATCTTCCCCACTGAATTGGAACTAGGACTTCTCATGTATTTCCTTGCACAGGAATCGTGACAGTGAGCTAAATCTGCAATTAGTGCACTCCTACAGCAAGCAGACTGACCTTGTTAGTACAATGGGGCTAATTAACCCTTGAAGATTTGCATGGTAAAAACTCCTGTTTTCCATGTCCATTTCCTGCTCTTTGTGCGTTTATGTCTTTGAAGTTGGTAAAGTTACACAGCTGTGAGTCTGAGCAGTTTAGAAACTTACTCAATAATTTATATATCAGCTAGCTTTGCTCAGCATGAGCTGATCCAAAGAACCAGGAAAGTGAGACACAGCAGGATGCCTGAATCTCCCTGATCCTGCTTGACTGGCAAACCTCTAGAAAAGACATTGTAAATGGAGAACAGTCTCCCCTTGCTGAATAATGGCAAGGGATTCAACAGCAGAAAGACACATCCTATCCTATCCCAGGCCATGCCATTCCATCCCATCCTAGGTCCTGCCTTCCTAAAACTGAGTTCTTCATGATGAAAAGAAAGGAGCTTTTTTAAATTTATGGTCAGGAACTCTACTTGATACCCCTTATTCAATATTTAGGGATAAAGCATCACTCTGATACACCCAGTGTATACCCAGTGTACATTTCTCTCATATGCCCATCATTCTCATGGTTTGATGCTATTTTCCTTCAATGGATTTAGAGGTTTCTTCTCTTGTAATTCTTGCATTGTTTGAATGCAGTCTTGTTCTGTATGCTTATGTTTTTGCATTGCTACATGATTTTTTTTTTCCATTATTGGCAAGCGTGTGACCCTTTTGTTTTCCATATTAAGCATTAATTCTGTAGTGTTTAATCACATCAAAACACAAAGTTCGTCTGTCAAAAACACATTTGCAGTGCACACCAGTAATTTTTATTTTATTATGATTATTATTATTATTGTAAAATCTATTTTGATTTTGAAGGCATGCAGATTAAAGTTGCTTCTAAAACTTTGGAATAGGATAAAGAAGGATAGCATATTTTAAAGTTTTTGTTGCTATATATATATTTTTGTCCTTTTGCTAATAGCTTGCAGTAGGTGAAAATGTAGTGGCAGGTACTCTGGAGAGCAAATAAAGAAAGTAATATGGAGGGAGGTAGCAATACCCACATTCCTTATCATATCCCATATGAAATGTTGAGTCTCTTTAATGAACTTGTAACGTGACCAAAAATACCCTCCAGTTTTCCCATTCACTTAGTGGAAAGTAAGATAATATTTACGGTTCCTGTAAAAGGTTATTGGTATCTGGACTGGGCGCGGACAGAAATGTACTATGGACCTTGTCTGCTGCATAGCCGTGCCAGAAGCGGGAGCTGACAGATTGTCTCAGACCAGCTCAAGAATTGGGTTAAAGGATGAGGATCAAGAGGCATGTTCTTCAGGCACAAGGGTGCTTTGATCTCCAGACTGAGGATAAAGTGTACCTGTGCAGAAGGCGGTTGTTTGCGATGGCTGGACCGTGACTGCGAAACAGGCCATGAGTTCATCTCAGGTTTCACCATCTCCTATTGCATGCGAAGAACACCTTTCTTTGACCTTGCCATTTCTGGCATAGATGCTTCAGGGATGTGTAAGACCCCCCCGCAAAACGCTCCTCTCCTGGGCAGAGGAGAAGTGGCGCAGCACGCGGTATGTCCGTGACACTGCTCGCTGCAGGACTGCACATCGCCCTTCCTCGGCTCGCTCTGGAGCCGTACGTGGCCACAGAAGGAGGGCAGGCCACATGAGGACACCAGTGCTCTGGGTGCCGTAGTGAGCGGTGGGACATCGCCAGAGTAGGTGATGCAAACGTTTTAAAATTCGTCTGCAAAAGTTTTGGTGGGGCTTTTAAACCATATAAAAGACAGGCAGTTGTGCCCCAGAAGCGCAGGTGGGGTTTTGCAGGCCGCTCATGACACACTCCTCTTCCCGCTGCAGCACCCTCTGTGTGAAGAAACGTTTTGAGGCTGGTTTTGAAGAGCATCCTGGGCTGCTGTTGTGAAACCTGCCGGGGTTTCCACGMGCGCGCTGGGCGGGTGTGGGGACCGTGAACACCCAGCGATGTGCGCACTGCGGGGCACCAGCGCCTCCGTCCCCAGCGCTCGGGGACGCAGGTAGAGTGYGGCACGGTGTCCAAGCGCCAGCAGGGGAGCAGGGGCAGGAGCTGCCCAGACTACCTAGAGAGGCCCACCAGACAGGCTGCAAGAGCGCAGGCTCCCTTTTTTCCCCACCACATCCCATTTTTTATCATTTCGCGTGAAGCTGTAGGGAAGCCTGGCTGAACCGGTTGCAGATGTGCCGGGACAGGCCCGGTGCGTGCGGCGGAGCGGAGGGTTCTCCTGGGCTGTGTCCGTGTGCCAGGCGGCACGCGCGGTGGCCGCGGTGCTGCCCGGCACCGCCGTAACGGCACACACCAGCCAAGCGGGTCACAAGGCGGTCAGAAATGCTGTGGCGCCGGCAAAGATTTCTAATTGAGCTTCACTTTTAATTGCCTCGCCTTCCACCACACAATTCTTCCAATGTAAATACGAAAAGAAAAGCACGTGTACCCAAGCAGGGGAAGAAGCTGAGTTATGGAGCAGAAAGCGGTGTCTGCCGTGGTAGGAATGCTTGTGTGCCCTGGACATGAGGAGCTTCACTGCTCTATGGCGTTTCCCCCCGTTTTCAGTCCTGGGAGAGACTCCCTGGGGTGCTCCTCTCCTCACTGCAGACCCCAGCTGAGTCCTCGTGCTGGGTCCTAACACCAGCTGTCCCCGCAGCACCATCTATTGGGGAGTTTATGGCCCCGTGCGTGTTGCCTTCATTGTAAGAGTGCTTTTTATTTGCTGATTTATTGCCTGGCGCGTCGCTGGGACTGGGGTGAGCCATTATCTCCCGGCGATTAACCTTTAGCGAAGCTGACAATATCCGTAAGAGGGGCTGACGTAGCTGCAGGGCCTTGCGCGAGCGTGGCGAGCGTGGTGGGTGATGGTGACGAAGGCCCTCACGGACAAGCCGCCCCACCTCCCCGCCGGGGAGCCGCTCACCGGAGCCACTTCCAGCACCTCTGCCCCTGGTGACCCACGCGGCAGCTCCTGGTCTGCGGGGGGACGTGCACACTCAGTGCGGGCTTGGGGGTGAAGAGCGYGTGCGGGTGCTTGGAGCCGGTGGGGTCATCAACACCCCCCACTTGATTTTCAGCACGTTGCTTGTAGCTCTTCTCGAGCACGTTTTGCTTCCCGGTGTGTCTCTCAAAATAGCCTTTTCCCCACTTCTTTTGGTTAAGGTTGTTGCAGTGAAAGCCAGATAGCCACCTAAGAGTTTGGAAGATGAGGAAGTTCTCATTTTTAAATATGAAATTCCTTTTACACAGGCTGGGAGTGAAAATTGCTGAGATTAGAAAGTTGGCTGGGGAGCAGCCCTTTTAGAGTCCTGTAATCTTTGTTTGGTTTGAAAAATACACACTGGGTTTTACTGAAGAGCTGATTATTGGAAAACTGCACCGGTCTYGTCAGCAGAGCGTTTTCTCAAGTACATAAACACCCCTGAGCATACAGGCAAAGTGCATGCAGGTGCATGCAGCTAATGAAATGGGCACTTTGTCTAAAGGACTTAAAGCTTCCCTGCTGAAAAGCTGAGGATGAACCAAAACAAAATGACTGAGAAAGTTTCATGTCAACAAAGATTTGGCAATCAGGACCACRGACCTGGCCACGTGATAGTCAAGTTCTGTAGGTGCTGAGACCCCCAGAGCAGATGGCTTTTTTGGCATKATTGAGGGAGGAAGGGGCTTTGTCCCTACTCTGGAGGAAGGAGGGTGATGCTCTATTTTGAGATAATGTCTTGCGTGCTTGACTRTGCCCCGTTGCTGTAATCTCACTGTGGACATCTCAGCTGCTGGTGGCTAGTGACCTATTTGCGACCAGGGTTTTGCAGAAGGTTTATTTTGAGTGCGTTAAAGGGAGAGTCATCAGGACATCTGGACTTGGTCTCCCCCCTCCTCCGAGCAGAGACGCCTTCAATCCGGCTTTGCACCATCTAACAGCATTGGATTATCCCGAGCTAATGTGTCCTGCTGCGAAGGGTAATAAACAACTGTCCTACTGACCGCCAGGTCTTTCAGCAGCRTGGGTGGGAATAACAGGCGGGTGTCAGTGATAAGACTGTGACCCTTGGTAGGAGGTTATGGGGCTGACTGTCAACAATTTGGGCAATTCTTGGAAAACAAGGATTTTGGAGAGAGATATCATTCACCTAGAAAGGTACGGTGCTGCTGACTGCCATGTGTCTTTCTCAGAATATGGTGTGAATATTGGTTTGCAGGTGGCAGTGACCCAGAAGTACGAATCAGAGCGACCTGTGTGCTCAGTGGAGTGCAGCCCTGCACTGCCTTTGCAGTTTCCTCTTTCTCTGTAGTATTTTTGATTGATAGACTGTTCGGTTTAAAGCAAATTGTGCAAGTTGCAGTGAACAATAATGTACAAGGATAAGGAATTAATCACAGGGGGAGTAAAATTCTTTTACATAAATTCAGTGACTTCAGATTTCTTTAACTTAAGGATTAAGTCAACATGCAATAGTGACTGCACAAGTTGGTCCACAGTGACAAAGTTCATGAGAATCTTGTWAGGGAGAATTATTCACCTATTCAATTTAACACAGAGAATCAGGGCTAGGGGAAGGAAAAACAATGTTGAATGGGTGCCACCAAGTGTCCTCTTGCTGTATATGAAAGCCCAGCAGCTTCTCAAAAATACTTGGTAACTCCAGACATGAAGATCCTAAGTGGAAGAAGACATTTAACAAYATATTCCCAAGTTTTGTAATTTTGAGAGGAACACCACAGCAATTTCTGGTTGAGTGACAGGTGTATAATTAACCTCCCACCACAAGCGCAATAGTGATCTCAGGAGATCTGATAATGATGAAATATCTGCGATAGGGGAAGACATGCACACATAACCCTGGTTATCCRTGCAGCTTATCTATTCATTCTGGCTGTTTCCTTTGAGCAGCCGCTAGTGTTTAATACTGACACTGAGCTGTCTGTTCCTTTTCCATATTATGTCATATGATGGTGTGATATAACATGATCTTGCTTCAGCAAAGCTTCAGCAAAGCTAGCATGTGTCACAGACCTTCTTCCAAGGTCAGACAAATTGGAAGCATTTAACATAACCATTTTAGCCTATTGGTTTCAGTGGAGACCTTATCAATGATTGTAATGGGGGCAAGGCAGAGGCTGGGTGTAAATAAACACACAATTTCAACAAGGAAAACAAAAAATAAGATTGCCAGTTGTCTTCTATGATTCTTTCATCCTGGCCTGTCTGCACAGGGAGAGGTTTTCATGGATATTCAGATTTTTAATTTGTTTATATGAGTGTTATGAAAGAAGGAGGATTTATTTTGTTATATATCTGGAATCTTACAATTTGCTGAAATTCAAAYGATTGAAGAGATGGATGCCCAAGTGTGCCAAAACTTCACTTAGAYTTTCTGTCCTGGGAGCTGTAGTAAAACACAGGTGCCAAAAAATCTGCTTTAGGTTGCACACAATGATAACTGCCCATGGCCATGCAGGGGCTTTCCAGATTGCGAGAGCCTATGTCCAAAGTAGCTGCACCAGCAGGGTGACAGGCCCATCCAAGGAGACTGCTTCTCACAGGATTCTGATAATTTAGAGAGGCTTATTTGGAGAGGACAGAAATATTTTAGTTCCCAGAATGTGCTGTAGGAATGAGTGCAGAATTTTGACATTTTTACTGGAATATATTTATATATAGATAAACTAATCAGCACTGTGGTAAATGGCACCCGCTAAACTGGGAGGAATGCCAGGGCCCCAAAGGGAGCACCATACATTGCAGGGACTCCGAGTAGAGAATTAACAGCACACTCAGTTTGTTTAATCAGCAGCCTATTGTATGCCTTATAGCCTTTCCATGGGAGTTAATGGATGAACAGACTTTTGCTGGCATAAATTTTCCATTGTAGAGCACTCTGTTCTGTTCTGTTTCCCTATTTTGCTATAAATTAACTTAAATGAGTCAGGTTTACTAATGTCAGAGCATGCTGCGAAAAAGCTCGCTTTGGAAACAGTTTGCAACTGATATTTACGTGGCAAAGGGTGGAACTGGAGAGCAAAGGAGCAGGAATTGTTACAGTGGCCTTGAACTATTTGGAAAGAATTTTGTTTTATATATGGGGGATGTTTATTTATGTTGGACCTCAAGTATCAAAAAGAAGTGACTCTCGTGTCATATGATCTGCCAGCATACAGAATGTCTGCTAGTGATCTGGCATTTATATCTATGCAGTGATYTGTAAGCGTTGTGTGGGGTGGTAAATTGCCCTCTGCCTATGGATGGTGAAGGAAGGTGCTGGGAATACATGTGCAAGGTAAAAAGTACCTATGCAGACCCAGGGGAAAGTCTAAGCTTTAGTTTAGAGAACTTTAACCGTCTGCACACGACAGTAAGGAAGTAGATGTCCTCATCTCATTGTGTCCTTTCTAAGTGCAATGAATGAAGTTACTGATATTCTTGCCAATAATTTACATGCTAATCTATCTTACTCATCGCTTTAAGGAGAGTTGATAATGTGCTGGAAAATATTCCTGGACTGGAATGGACTGCAGTATGTGGACTCATTCTCATCATTCATACAGAAAGAAGGAACATAATAGCTGCTTCTCTGGGCTGGACAGCCATCCTAGAGCTGCAGAAACACTATTTGGGCAGCTGAACAGAGGGRAATTGCAAACCAAAACAGGTTGCTAAGAGACAATTTCAAATTTCCATATTTTATGAAATAAAATTAAATTAAAAACAAATTAAAAAAGACATACCCAGAAGGCAAGACAAATAATTTTTAAAAGAAAATGATCAGACTAGTATTTGCATGGGGCCATGAACTTCTAGTAAAGCTTCCACTTTGCTAGAATAACCCCAGGATAATTGCTTAAGCTAAGTGCACACTTGGTTGGATATAGTGCATTGATAAGCATCAGGTGGAAAATCCATAGTTATGGTCCACGTGGATGCAAGGAGAATTCRTGCTGTCATGACAACTGATGTATGAGAAGTGCAGATGGACTTTTACCTGTTGCAAGTGGTCTKCCGTGCTTCTATTTTACACCTAGTAAATCTGTATAAGAGAACTACCTCTGCTTTAATTAATTCTATGTATCTAATAAGGTTAGCTGGCTTTTGAGGTTTGACTCTATTGTTTTACTTTTTTTCTTGGACTTTTAAAAGTGTACTTGTTCTCACAGAATCTAGAAAAAGGCCATTTTAATATTTGATTAGAAATTATTCAAGCTACTTTGTTAATATTTGACAAACAAGTAAGATTTTTGAATATATATGCTTACACCATTGGTTGGTGCATTCATCAAAACATGCTACAATCAATAAATAACAAAAAAAAAATTTTGGACACAGTTTAGCAGAGCAGAAAGCTGGAGGATTGTCTTAAAATAAGTGGCTGGTATGGTGTCTTCATCCTGGAACAAACTACGGTTACTTTCATTTGGATTTAAATAGAATATGCAAAAAACATTTTTATTTGTATGTTCCTCTTTTGTATCTTTGTGAAGTAATACATGGTTTGTATCACACAATTATCTTAAGCTATAAAATTAAAGTGAATTTATAGAGATTTTCCTTTTYCAAAAGTTTAAGATTTCTTGGTTTTATATAAACAGTAGCAGGAAAAGAACTGCATACAGTGTCCCTTTTGGTTGAAGATGGCTTTATTAATGCCATGCTAATTGGATGCMTAATCTAGCTCCTGCTGAAGTATTTCAATTAACAGCATTTGGAACTGTCTGTAAACGTACACGTAGGAAGATAGTGATTTTGACTTCACTTTATTTTAAGGTTCATTAGACCTCTTTAGAATGACTGTAGAATGAAAAAAAAAAAGTTGGCATTCTTCAAAGAGCAGTTTCCTTTTATTAAAATCTATAGTCAGAGAAACACAGCTTTCATTGTGTTTTATGCTGTCTGAGTCATGTGCTCAATGGATGATAGATCAATGCTTAGTCAAGCCTGGACAGGGTAAACTACAAAAGACAGTTTGATGAATGGAAGCCAAAATGTGTTTCAAAATCTGTTTAGGCTCAAAAATATGAAAATGTTCTATTAGGATCTGAAATCCAGGATAAAACTGCCAAGTTAAAGATAACATAGCTTAATTTGCATTTATATTCTGACTATCGAGTAATTAAAAAAGAGAAAAGTCAAATGCATAGAAAAGATCATGGAGTGGACAATATTATACTCTAGTAGTGACTGAGCTCCTTGGAAGAGTCAAACCCTTGGCAAAATCAAAGAAAAGGATGGTATCTGGACACATTCCTACTCTAAACTGGGTGTCCTTCTGGTTTCAGTGTTKATCTGGATATTCAGGGATAGTGTTCAGAAGGAAGGGAGTTCTGGCTCTGTTAGTACCAAACATTAAGTGCCATGATATTGCTTTTCATTTAACTTTTGAGAAGCTGCTTATGTGATATGCCTATGTTGTTATTCTTTTCCTTTATTTTTTTTTTCTTTTTCCAGCTGCTAATCTRTTTCTCTGCAAGGTGAGTACCTGCACTTACACTTGGAAACAAGGCCAACTTGCAGGGACTAGTCTTGTACATTTGATTGGCTTTCTTCTCTTTTGGTCCTTGAGGTTTTGGAATAGACTTTCTGGCATTAAACACATTGTCATAAAGTTAGGCACTGTGGTCTTCACCATGTTGTTAAACATTGTAATAAGTAACATGCAATAACTAATCACAGAATCACAGACTGGTTGAGGTTGGAAGGGACCTCTAGGGATCATCTAGTCCAACCCCCTGCTCCAGCAGGGACACCCAGAGCACGGGGCACAGGGTGGCATCCAGGCGGGTTTGGAAGATCTCCAGAGAAGGAGACTCCACAGCCTCTCTGGGCAGCCTGTGCCAGGGCTCTGTCACCTTCACTGTTAAGAAATTTTTCCTTAATTTCCTGTGGAACTTTTGGTGCTTCAGTTTGTGGCCGTTTCCTCTAGTCCTATCGCCGGCCACCACCAAACAGATGAATAGTCTGTTTTTTTCTCTATGGCAGCAAAAGTGTATTTCAGAGATAATGACTAGAGATGAAGACTGAAGAGAGTCCRTAGTCCTCTATGGACATAGTGCATAGCTATTTGATAGCAACATCTCATGATCAATATCCATAGARCACAGCAGTGTGGGGAAACCCAAGTCACTTTATGTTTTTCTAAACATTTCTTTGAGTTTCTGCATGCTGGTAGTCTGACATTGAAAAGTGGGGGTTTTTTTTGTCTTTTTTTTGATTCTTTTTATAAACACCTTTAGCACAGCTTGGATGTTTTCATTGTCAGATTATGTGATTAAATGCTCACCTCAATGAACACCAAGTAATGGAGAGGTATAAAATTGGACCAGCTGTCAGTGAGACTCCTTTGCCTACGTGTGTGTTTCTTTGTGTATGGGGCAGCTGACACTAGGGGCCAGTGATYTATTAATCATTTACATGTCCGTGGGTCACTTATCGGAAATGCACATCAGTAGGACGCTTAATGGGAAAGCTACCCAACAGGAGAATTCCAAGGTATTCTAATTTTAAAGTAATAAGTTTGGAAGTATAAAAAGGAAAACATATCTTTCTAAATATTTGGTTAGAAATTATATTTCAGTTTGCATAAGTACACCTACTGAAAGTATACGCGTACCTTGGTTAAAATTAACTTTTATATTAGTCTGTTTTTAAAAGGAATGGCAGTTTTTTTTCCCTCGATGTGTGTTCCAGAGAAACTCGCTGGAGTTCGTGCAGGTTAACTCGTATTTCCTCTTGCCTGAACAGATACACTTTGATGCATGAAAATCCTTAAACCCTTCAGTGGAGTTCAGATGAACGTTGCTTTGTTCATTGGGAACTGTTGCCCCCTAGAGGCCATTTCTCAATTATCACGGTACTACGCTGAAACTTAAATTAAAATTTTGAAATGTTTGCTATTATAAACAAAATATTCCCATTAGCAATTAAAAATATCGTGATTTTAATTAAAAGGGTTTAAGAGCTTATCAGAGAAATAGCCAATTTCTTACTATGCTAATTATTTTTCTACATTTGCTGTTTAGATTTGCAAATTACTAGACAGTAAAATTTAATTGCTTTTTAAGGGAGATGAATATTTAATTTGAATACAGTGCTTGGGCAAAGTGGAGATTTTGTGAGTATGAGTTCGTGTGGAGGAGTGTGTTTTAGGCAGCCCGGATAATCGAGTCAGGAAGTCTGAATGTTTGCATATATGCTGCAAATATTTTTCCACACACTGTAAGGTAGGCGTAAGCAAAAGGACCATGCGAGGCTGTGCATGGAGGTTGCTTTGGGCTGCACTCATGCTTTATAGCTGTTGTGTTCCCTCTGGCTGGAAACATCACAGAAGTCATTGGGTTTTGGCTTGGCTGCTGATAATAAATAGTTACGTTGGTGGCTGGCCAGGCAATTATTCAAAACTCACCTCCAGCCCCGTGTCTGCTACAGGCACTCCTGGCGAGGGAGTCCTGGCTGGCTGGCTGACCAGCACCCCAAAGGCAAGACTCATTTTTCATACTCATATGCCAAGAAATAACAAATAGCTCTATGTTACGTTTTTCTGTGCTCGCTTGAAAATAGGCATCCTCTTTCCCTCCCTTTCTAGGTCTACTAGGGCCCATGGTAAGGTTTGTAATGGTTTCAGGGAGGGTGGTGTCTCTTCCGTCAAGATTTGGGATGCTAAACCTAGAACTAATGTTAAGAGCTCCTTAACTCCCAATTCGAGGTTGATACTCAGCAGCTTCTCTCTTCCTTAAGAGACAATGACTGTTAGTCCCTAGCCAAATGGATAAAATATGAACTACTSAGCCAGTTATATAGGTAATAATTAATTGACCTGCCCATTCAGAATCATATTTGTCCATGTGAGTAAGAGTCGATTTACAGGCATCGCTGATCATTATCACTAGCAGTTTAAATTACATATTCATTTACACATGTCTAATTGTTCAGCTCTTCAAATTATTCCCTTGTTTATGCTTGTAACCAGACTGCTCTTTCCTCTCCACAGTCTTTTTTCACCCGCTTTCGCTCCTCTCTCCACCAGTCCTCTGGTTCCCACCGGCTCCCCACCTGTGGGGCACTGGCATCAGTGTGCGGTAGGGGAAGAGGGCRAATTTTCCTTCCTGTGTAGGGAGGAAACGGGAGAAGGATGGAACCTGTTGTTGCTTCCACACCTGCATACTGCCAGGTGGAGTCAGCTTAGTAACTACTGAACGATGCACGGTGGCAGGTCTCAGGCCACCCTTTTCTCAACCAGCTCTTCAGATGCACCCAGTGTTTCCCGCAGGTGTCCCGAGAGCATCTCCTCATGCCTCCCAATTCCTGACAAGGTCTCAAGAGTGCCACCAGCTCCCATTCTGCATCCTCCTCTTCAGTATTCCTACTCTGAACATAACTCACATTATGGTGCCTAAACTGTTTTTGCAAAATTTAATCCAGGCTGTTGCACACGGCTTCACTAGTGCTTGAAGTTTGTTGAGTGACAGTCTTTAAACTGCCAAAAAGCAAACTACAGGGTGATCGTTAAAAAGTGAAAGATTTGGGCTTGTGCAAGCTACTTTTTGTTGGGAAGATCAGTGCTGCTTGCTGCTTGCTATATATTCAGATATTACGATATAGCCAAATAATATTTGTTCAAATTATTTCTCAAATTATTCCTCTTTTTTTTTTTTTTTTTTTTTTTTTTCCTGGGTTCAGGAATGAATAAAGGTCTCATGCAAGCTGAAACACCAAGAATTTGTAGTCGAGGCACTCTCGCTCTGCTTCCAAACTCATTAAGAGGATTTAATTTTCCTTTACTGGAAACACTCAGCCCAGCGGGTGGCTCAGCTGTGTTGATACACAGAAAAAATGTTTAATTTTTTGAGGACACGCTAATGATTTCAGTCTCCTCATATGCGATTATGTACATATAGTTTCACTTTATTTTTACATATATACTATTTCTATTAATGACAAATTTTATATAGTAACACTTAAACCACACATGAATATTCTTTCCACGATTCTAGCTTAAAAATAAAGATATACAAAGACAGAAAGCATTTAGGATGCCCTAAGAGCAAACAGAAAAGTCCTAACCCTCCTGCCTTTACATATATTCCTTCTGTTTCTCCTTAGCTACTCCTATCCTGCCTCTCCACAGCTAATACTCTGAGCTGGTTTCTTCTCATGTTACATTCAGTAGATAAATATATATTTTTTTCTTATTCTCTTATCATTATTATTATATTATTTGAGTCTTATTTCTCACTTGCAGCCACAGGCACCACGCAGTGCAGGATAGTTGCAAGGCATATTGGAAGAGGAGGCCTGGGGAGCTGATGAGGTTACATCACCTTAACTGAGACATTAGTGTGACCCCTTGGATAAAAACCTCTCCAGGGACTGCCAAAACCCACTGAATTTAGGGCAAAACTGTTTTTCCAAGAAATGAGAGAGAAGGAAAGCGGGAGACAGGAGAATATAATAGGGAGGATAGAAGGACTTTTCAGAGACTTCTGTCCCGTAAGCAAGGCTGCTCAATGACTGGTGGGACATGAGACCTGTCCCTCACTGGAAGTCTGGTGCAGCCCTGAAAAAAGGATATGTTTTTCTGGTGGACCTGAGATTTGGCTTCAAACTACAGTTTTGCAAAACAAAAACCCAGAGCAAAAAAAATTAAACAGTTGTAAATTCAGCTCAACACTCCATCAGGTATATTCTTG
>PTEX01000119.1:1182709-1384439 GCA_003342815.1 Eudromia elegans
AAAGAAAGAAAGAAAGAAAGAAAGAAAGAAAGAAAGAAAGAAAGAAAGAAAGAAAGAAAGAAAGAAAGAAAGAAAGAAAGAAAGAAAGAAAGAAAAGAAAGAGAGAAAGAGAGAAAGAAAGAAAGAAAGAAAGAAAGGAAGAAAGGAAGAAAAAAAGCGGAAATCTGTCAGTTCTTTGCAGTTTTCAATCTGAATAAAAAGCAAGATCTGCTGTGAAAGCAAAGGGGCTCAGTCTTAGCACTGGAGATGGAGGAGATTGTCTAAGGCCAAGGTGGATCTGCAGCATCATTGGCAAGATAAGGCTGCTCAGCTGTCTCTCTGGAGAACACACCTGGAAGATGCTTAACCCCCCATAGCACTTTTCACTGGTAGTTTCAAGAGCCTTCAAGAAAACTAGGCAGCCACAGTCGAGGAGACTGACGTAATGAGAAAGCATGAGGGTCAGCCCATGCCAACATCAGACTCTTGAGATAAATGACCCAGGTGTGCTGGCTTCTGGTGTCTACCCTACCGGCTCTACCAACTTGATTGTCTGTGTTGTTAAAGAAGGAGGTTGCACAGGTAGATCTTAAAGCCATGTTGTTTTGGAAAGGCAGTTAAAGAGGTGGTTAAAATATCCATTATCTTTGAAATGTGCCTCATTTTCCTGTTAAAAACTGTGGTTTTAGGAATGAAGCTCTCATGTTGATCACAGAGAAGGTTCAGGCTAACCATAGCAGTACTAACAGCTAATCTGACTTTCTGTTTCTGGTTCTGACCACAAAACGCAAAGTCCAATAGTCATGAAGACTATGTGAAGGCAAAAGCTCTTTGTGTGCCTTCTGGGGAGTATTTACAGTTACAGGAATATGAATAGAGTATGCTCTAAAAATGCGTTAGTCACTGTCAGTTGCAAATACCACGGCAGGAAGGAGAACTAAAACCAGCAAGCAGTTGCTTGTGTTTGCAATGGAGAGTGAATACAGCCACTAACGGACAATTTCTGTGAAAAAAAAGCGCATATATATTTATATATATGTATATGGGTGAGGAGGAATTTGTATTTGAAGCAGCCACATGCCAACTGCAGCTCCATGAGGCCAACGGGTGCTGCAGGGGAACACCACTGAGCTCAATCTTGACCGTTATGGTCAAGACATGGACAGAGGATGCTGCTGGAGCACTTGTGCACATGTCAACCCATCCAGATAGTATGAAAACCGGCAGTGCATTCTTAGCTCCCAAATTAAAACAAACAAATAAATAATAAATTAGTTAATTAAAGGGTCTGTTGGCATAAAATGGTACTGAACACTGACAGGAACCAGTAACTCCATACTTAGGCAAGCATAGCACTAGTCCTAACCTACTCAGCACAGTAATTCTCAAGCTCTACTGCAGCTGTCCAGAAGCAAAAAGCATGGTTGACTATRGACAAACCACACAGAATCTTTAGGAGAGAATAGAGATTTCCAATAAATTACTAAGGGTACAACTTAGCACCTTACACAATGTCATTATGCTTTACAGGGCTTGGAATTAACAGCTGCCTCTTGCAAAACGTTTTTCATTTTGACATGTAAGATGCTGGTTCATTCCAAGACTGCTCACTAAGCCAATAACATTAGTCATCAAATTTAATAGTCAAGTTGATACTGTCCAAGGAGGATAGGTACCTGGGGACTGATAGGTGTCCAGGCACTTTTCATGTAGTGATACTAAGCTAGGCAAGGTCTTACATGAGGGGCTTAGCAGCACTCGTAGCTCCTATAGCTATAGATGCCTGAATGAAAAGACCAATGAGGATGACATAACATGCGATGTTCATGTAGGTAGATCAAACCATCAGTTCATCACTATGGGTAAGGCTGTCATGGCTGATGTCCGCAGAGCAGGTGGATGAGAATTTCTTGAACTCCCCCATTTTTGTAGCCAGAAGATGGAGCCTGGCAGTTCCTTTGCATCAGGACAACTGGGAAGGAGGAGCTGCCTGAGCTGCCTGGGATGCACACCTTCTCCTTGAGCATCTTGGCATTAAGCATTCCTAAAACAGGGGCTGGCACAGGAATAGGCAGAGCTTTGCTCAGGGGGGAACTTGACGGCGGACAGAGCAGGAAGGTGACATGAGCCATCTCCATCCGGGGCCCRGTTAGCAGGCCTTCATCTTCTGTGACTCTCCTGAGTCCTTCTGACTCTCTCAAAGGAACCACATCCAAGCATGCTTAGTAAATTAACAAGACAAAGAGAAATTAGGTGGCTGCATTTCTGATTTCCGTTCCTAACAAGCAAAGTTTTGATTCCTCTACTGCCCAGCAGGCATAAACAATATTCCCTGGGCCAAAATTAAGCTTTCTTCTAGTTCTTTATAACATTAACCCTTGTGGTTAACACCATTAGTCAGAGACCTCCAATTTACGTGTCATAAAATACGAATTTTAATGAGACATTGATGTCTTTCCCCTTGTGTAAAAGTGCAAAATGCAGTTAAGTCCTATTGGGCAAGAGTTACAGGAACAGATGTGAAAAGAGTTTTGTCATGCTATGGAGTAGGTTAATTAGAAAACTTCTGACATTAATGGTAAACATAATTAGTTTCTTGAATTTAGAAGAGTGTCCTGATTACATATAGAAAATACCTGATAACCCCTATAGCAAATTAACAGTAATTTAATAGAAGATCACTGTATTTTATAGTTAAGTGGCAACAGCACATTTTTGCTGTCTTTTAAGTGGGAGAAATGATTAGGACTTGGGCAGACAGAGCAGTATAAAATATCTGGGGGCCTTGTTCTGGTTTCATCAGAGGAAGTCCTGATGATTTCAAGGAGTGAAAGAAAGTGCTGTCATGGTGGGAGATTCATGAGTTGTTCACCATTTCCCATAAGACACATAGAGAGGAGACCTTTCTAAGGATAACATAGGATACATGTAAAACCACCATGGGAAAGAGCACTTGTAGGAAAGACTGCAATTGTCAGAGTTCAGAAGGGTATTGTCTATCCCAAACATTAGGCAGGTTGCTGGCTATGGCCAAAGCAGAGCATTATATTTTGTTGTATTTCCTTCCCGACCGTTACACTTTAAGGCAATAAGCCCACTATTAAATCTACCTTACATTTTGCCTGGAGCTAAGAGCACCTGTGAGGCTAACTGAGCTTCCCAGGGGCTAGTCAATGCTAGGAATTGCGCAGAGGGTTTCAGGCCCTTCCAACACTAACTGCAATTTCAGCTGCAATCAGGTACCACATGGTGACTGGTAGGGACCAGAGCTGTTCACGCACATGCTATTTCAAGCCCTTACTTGAAGACTTGCAAAAAAAGTCTGGGCAGGAGACCTAAGCATAAGATCTGGGAGGAGATGCGAGACCTTGTAATTGTGAGATTGTATACAAGTTCCCAGCTGTCTTGAATGGTAATAAAGGGGCTCTGTGATGGGGGGAAAAAAAGGAGTATTTATTAGCATTGTTTTCGAGGAGACCTGTGATATTAGAGCAAAATATTTTTTATGTGTATAGGTGTATAGTTTAAAATAGTTCTTTTTAGCTCTATTGGCTATTAGGACTTTTTTTCTTACCAAATAGCTCTTGCATATAGAGCTTTTGCCACTATAAGCATGTCAGGAAGGGTATGAGAAAGAAATCATAGCTGTGTTGACAGCACCTTTCAACAGGGATGAGGAATGCCTGTGATCACACACAGAGCTGGGAGATGAGTAAGAGACTTCAGGCCACGTTTGGACCAGCTGTGCAGAGATGTTTAAGAACAATAAATCAGAACAAATTGCTTAGGAAAGTCTCCCAGGGCTGAAGGATGTTGGACATGCRCCCCTATTTCATGGAAAAGTAATAGCATTTAGTCGTGGAGAGAGAAAGGAAGACACATAGTCTTCTAAGAATGGCTTATTACATTTCCTCACTATAGATCAGCTCCATTTTTTTCATCTTTCAGTCCAGGGGAAATCTTGTGCAATGCAGGTGATTTACAAGTACATTTGCAAAATCAAAAGATGAAAAGGCAGCTGTTGCAAAACTTGAGACAATGGTTGCATAAGAGAACAGACCTGTTACTGTGAGTTATTTGATCATGAAAGGAAAGCTGTACCTGAGACAGTCTGCAGCAGTTTTCATCCTGCCCCATCAGACTTGCTCTCTGTTAGCAGAGCTGGACAATGTGAAACAGCTTCTGCTGGCAGGCTTTGGCAAGCACAGTGCTCACTGCTCCATGCCTTGCAGCTTCAGCCTAAATATTTTCTACTGACATAAGTCTGACCTAAAAAATCCCCAAACTCTGAGTTTGTTTGCTGTTTACAAACTGCATCTACTTGGAATTTCTCTTGCTCCTTCTTTTATTAGCCTTCTTGCTCCAGCTACCTGAAAAAAGCTTCTCATCTTTTCTGAAAAGGCTTTTGACATTGAGGCATGGCTGTTTTTGTTTAAGCACATATGACTCTTTTTTTTCCATGCTCATGCCAACCTGCAGGTCTAGGATGCCATGGTTTAAATCTTGTGACTAGAACCCCAATAATAGAAAACTGCTAGATCTTTTTGTAAGCAGTGTTACTGCTTTTTGTCAAGGAAGAAAAGTTTGGTGTGTTTGCAGTGTTAAGTATTAAGGTTTAAAAAGGTGCTGAGGTTCTTTCAGATCTTATTTCCAAGGCAAAACTTGTTGACATCACATTGAATATTCATGTGTAATAATTGCCCCACTTAAATTGCAATAATGCCGTCTTAAATATGTTTTTTTTCCAGTCTGACCCAATTATAAAGCTTTTTTTATGATTCGGTTTCTAAAAATGGAAGCAGTTCTGTATGCTACTAGTAAAGACTGAACTGCTCATAGTAAGGCTGAACTCTCACGCCTGTTCTCACAATCATAATATGCTTATGAATGCACCCAAAGGAAACTAAGACCAGTCTGTAACTGGAGGTTCCTTTCTTCAGAAGAACATTTCTGTAAAAACAGAAGGAACGGCATGTCGATGTTTGGGGATCAGATCCTTAATTTATGGAAATTATTAATAACCAGCAGAAGTCAGCAAAGGATGACAGTTCTTTCCCCTTGGGGATCTGCCCTGTTGTTTCTGCAAAGGTTGGGTTGTGTGGATAGTCTGGAACAAACTGAAAATGACCATAGAGGATGACTAATGTCCTTCCATGGGAACACAATACCAATCTCAAAAGCATTGTTTCTGCAAATTGTCTACTGTGTAAGAACTGCTTTCTGCCCTGAAATGAAATATCACAGTGAGGCTGCAGCATCACTGACAGAGAAAGACTCTGCTGCTTGGAAATTACAGAATGCTCTCAGACTAAATCAATGGCAAAACTCCTGTTGTCTGAGAGAGGCTGTCTGGCTGAACCAAAACACTTTGAAGGCCTTCAGTATAAACTCTTACAAGTAAGAGACTGTASACTGTTAAATTGCCTGTCCATTGGGTAGCTGATGAGTTTGATATCATTTCTGGTCATACTTTCTAGGTGTCAGGACTGAAGATTACAGCAGGTCTCCAGGTCTTGCTGACTCTGAAATGTAGACATGGACACAGGTAAGTGGGTTCTTGGAGGACTTCAGTATTCTTGCCCATCTCCCCATCTTTGCAGAATTTTGCCATTACTGATGTTATTCTGGTTGAACAGATGACTTTACCAACAGGGTGCATGTGGGAATGAATTTGACTATAAAAACAAAATCAAAAGAGAAAAAAGACCTACAGATGCAAGCTCAAATGGCTTAACATTATCTTGTAAAGACTTGCAATCGCTTCTTCAAGATACAGTATAATTTCTCAAATTTGTTTCCTATTTATTTTCATATCCCTCGTGGATATTAGATGAAGGAATAGACTTGAAGTATAAGAAGAAAAAATTAGGTTAAATATTAAGAAAACTTCTTTAAATAAAAAAAGCAAAGCTCTGAGACATATTGCCTGGGAAGCTTATGGAAACCCCATTTCTAGATGTTTAATGTTCATCTTATCTAGTGTAAGATAACATAAACATTTGTTTGGGATGGCACTGATGGCGATTTTGCCCTAAATAGAAAGGACTACACAGCCTCTTGAGGTCTCTTCCAGATTTCTTCTTCCTCCCACATGATTTATGGTTTGTTGACACTTCTGCCTGCTCTGTCTCATTTTCTCAACTATACGTTATGGAGAACTCACATATAATTATTGGCTATTTGAGTGCACTAAGTGGCTTTTCATTTTCTTTGATTTTGTGATTACATTTTTAGCAATCATAAATAGCCTTGAATAGCCTCAAGATGGTTTTGTTGTACAGCACTTTGGTAGATGGGTGCATAGAATGCAATTTCAGATGCAGATCTAAGCAGAGACCAAACCAACTGTCTTCACAAAGAAAGATGTGATGCATTTGAGAGGAAGATCCTCAGAGGCTGCTGAGAGCACTGGGGCATGTTCTGTGCCACTAACTCTATGTGTCATGAGGTAGGTGTACCATCTGGGTGGTCCTCTTCCTYCCAAGGTCTGACTGACGTGCAGTGTCTGCTAATCCTCCCTCAGCAGATGACCACAGAAAAAGAAGGCCTGGTTTCTTTTTGCAGTAGGTATACCACAACTCATTCTGTCCCTCAAATGCAGTGCTTAAAGTCAAGCTTCTGGAGATTTTTAATGGCAAAGGGACCATCGTGATCTCCTATAAAGATAAAAAAGCAAGAGACATTTTCCAAAAAAATTCTTTGGAATGTTGACTTGAGAATACCTTTTCTTGAAGATGTTTTCAAAGCATTGGAGTAAAATTTGAGGTTTGTTCTCACTTCTATAGGAAAGTCCGGGAATAGCTGCTGTGGTCCTTACTCAGGTAGTTGCCTGACAATATTTACTACATGTAAAACCAGACAATGTCAGGACTGCAAGTAGATCTGGGCCCCATACTACCTTTCTGTAGCCTCAAATCATGTTACTTGTGTGTCACCACAGGCAGAAGTGACAAAGTGTCTTTGCTTCAAGCAGAGGTGAAAAGGTCAGTCTAAAGAGCCTTCTGCTGATGGACCGCTTGACGTTTGTGCCTGGAGCACCTATTGATTCTAATAGAGACTGGGTTAAGGGTAGGCCTGACTGCTTGAGGCAGCAGAATATTGCCTCATAATCCAATGAGGCATGACTGTGTTTGAGGCAGCAGAAATCCAAATATTGAATTTCATAATGCAAATTTGGCATTAAGAATCTGCTATAGAAAAAAATGCAAAGGTTAAAGTAGAAAAAGAGGTGAGGGGAGGCTTCAGAGTGATTAAAATTTATATTTATCTCCTGTTGTTGTGAAGGACCAACRTCTGAAATTGACTGTTGAACGACTGTGTTTGTGCGGGTCAAGTGTGAATGTGTGTGCACAGCGGGATAATTTATTTTGAATTACAAAAAAATTATTACCAGAAAGCTTTTCTGATAATAAAGACCAGAATTCCCCTATAATTAGATGTAGCAGATGGTGAGGTCCCACCACAAGCATGAGTTTTCTCCAACCCTGGTCTCAAAAATAGGATTTGAGGAAGGGAGAGAAGTGCAGCAAGGATACCGCAGGTCCTTTGGTTTTGTACCTACAATGGTAACACAGATCTTGATTGATATCAGTGTCAAGCAAGCAGGGTTTTGTGTTTTCTGTCCTTAACCAGACCTAAAGAGCAGTCCCGGGCTGTGGCTTCAGCAACCGGCAGAGTGAGGCCAGCTGAGTTGTGTAGACTCCCACAAAGGGTGTCCTGCTTCCGGCAGATGTCCCAGATACCAGGCCATCCGATCCCACCACAAAAATAGTTGCGTAAAGTATTGTGTGCTTGTTCTGACCTGACAGTGATGGCCTGTTCCCCTTCGCTGGGCTGGTGGAAATATCCAGCCCGGGCTGTGGCTCGGGTCCAGTAAACCCGCACTCCCCTGTGGGACAGCCAAATGCCTCCTTGCAAGAGAGAGAAAGGGAAAAAATATGAGTGTTTTCTATTCCCTTCTTAATCATAGGCTTTTAAAAAATGAATCCTTTTTTTCTTAACTGACTCCTTTCACATAAATCTATTGCCAGGAGGGACAGGAGAGAGTGCACAGGGAGCGATAAAGATTTAGACATACTTGAGGACTGTTGCTATATCTTCATGAAAATAAGGACCTACAGTCAAATTCTCAACTAGGGTCAATTGGCAGAGACATGATGACCGTAGCACGTTTATGCCAATTTACACCCACTGAGAGTCTCTCTCATGATTAAAGGGGTGAAGGAAACCATTTCACGTGGGCGTTCTGGACTGTCAAGAAGCACGTCTCCTCAGCCAAGCACAGCTCCGGGGCCCAACACCACTGAACAACCCTGTGTGGATCTGTAGGCATCCTGCTCCCAAGAAGAGTTTGCTCAGCAAGGAAACTTGCAGTTTAGAGCGTATTAGACCAGTGCTTTGGCATTGCCCTGCTTGTCCTCCATCCTAGTATTACAGGATATCTGCCATCAAGCTGGGCTGTGAACGGGGCCAGGAACCAGGGAGAAACAAGAACCTGTTGTTACCCTAAGGGGAATGCTCTCAGCGCCTCCCAGCGGCTCCTCCTGGGCTGGTGACAAAGCCTGTGCTGCCTCCACTGAGATCAAAATAGATCAGATTAACCCCCCTCTGGGAAGCTCAAATGTGTTGTAGTCACATGCGCTGTCCCGAGTCTCCATCCCTGTCAACTTGCACCTCTTCAGCAATGCAGAATGTGCAAAACAGGTGTCAGCTCCTCTGACGCAGGCTGGAAAATGTCACTGTTGCTTGTGTCAAATGCAAGTTATCTTACAAGTTGCAAAACAGTGGAAAGGAGCATTTGACTTTTCTGCCTCCCTTGAGCTGTCTGCTCTCACTCTTTGGCATAAGGTCCTTTGGCATAAGGTCCTGCTAATCTCCTTCAATGTGGTTACAAGGTGCCTTTATTTCCAGGACCAAACACCATGTGAGCTGCTTCAGCTTTCATCTGCAGCACCACATGGCTTTTTAAATGTTTTCAGTCTAAAAGAAGCAATATTTTGTGGTGCACCAGCTGTTTTTTAATGTATTTATTTATTTATTTTAGGAGAATCTTGGACCAGAACTGAGTTAAAGTTTTCCCATTCTATATGCATAACAGTTTGCGATAGAAGTGCAAGGATAAGAATGTCTGAAAAATTACTTTATAATAGATTACTGTCTTCCATGGTCTGGGAGGTATGAAAGTAAATTAACTGGCARTGTAAAACCAACCATATAGGGTCAGAGGAAGTTCATGCACTCACGTGTCCTGTCTCTGATGTGTGCTTCCAGCAACCTGTGGCTTGCCGGAGGAGGTAATCTTTCTCTCTTCAATGGCCCTTTATAGCCCTTTTCTCCTTGGCTTTGCCTGATTGCTTTCTGAAACCTCTTCATATTTCTACTACACAAAGCATCTTGTAGCTGTGATCTCCACAATTTCACCTTATGAGGAAAACTTGTTCTTTCATTTGCTTATAATGCTGCAGCCTAGAGATAAGGATAGAGAGAGATGCTTTTGTTTCTCAGTCTCTTTCAGCAGAGAGAGACACGACACTGCTACTGGAGTATAGCACAGCTATGGCCAAACAGAAACCTTGCACAGTGGATCTGGCTATGCTATATGACGGTAATATATAACAGTATATAAATGTTTCTCCTAGCCTCCACACAGGTTAGAGGACAGGCACCAGGACCTAGTCTAGCTGGAGAAGTCACTGGATGTTAGAATGCCAGTAGTATTTTATTTTTGTTATAGCAGGATGTAGAAGTCTTGAATCTGCTCAGCTCCATTTCTAGGTTTGCTGGAACTGAGAGGTGGCCCTAGGCAGCCCAGGTCTAATGGAGATGTAAATAGAAGCCTAACACGTCGAGGTTTCCTATGCTTAATGCTGCTGTGGACGGCTTCTCTCTCTTCAGAAGAGCCTGTGGGGAAGGTGTGAGCTAAAACTGAAGCTCCACCTTTGTCCACTCATGATGACTGCAAAAATTTTTGCTCCTACTTAGCTGGTATGAGTAGATTCTGCTTGGAATTAATCTTGAAGGTGCTCTCAATAAATGCACTATCAGTTTTCAAATTGTGGCTTGTCATACCTACAGCTGCTTTGACCAGTGACCATGCACAGCTGCTTTGACCTCTCCTCCCCTCTATTTTATGAACTTTGTATGATACAAGGCACCTTTTCCAAATTAGTAGGTGGCCCATCCATGGAATCATATCCAGTGAGTGTCATTGGTGAATGAAGGCAACACCTTGCATCTAGGTGGTAAGGCTGGATTTGGGAGGTTGGTRCAGGCAACAGCATTGTGACTGTCCAATCTTTGCCTCACAGGTGTACCCATCACCACATCCCTTATCCTCTCCACAGCCAGATTAAGCACAGAAGGGTATCAGCTATTCCAGAAGACTGAGCAGATTCACTGTCTATGTGAAAAAAATTACTGTTTTATGAACATGCACCTACTATCTCACTGCATGAGCAGTAAGCTTAACGAGTGTCCCTGTCATCTTACACAAGTCTGTAAGACCTGACCAGGGTCCATTCCCTGACATAATGCCTGGAAAGCACAGACATTGACTCAGGAGGAAATCACTGGGTAGGTCTGCTCCAGCCATCAAGTACTTTGAGTGCCCGAGGGAGTACTATAAGCAAATCTGTAATCCTCTCAACAGCTAGCATGCCATGTCCTGTCCAGCAAGAGGTTRGATACTTGTCCCCCTAAACAGAGTCATGTCACCATGTCTGTGAGAGACTGTTTAAGACAGCTCACCACTACCTCAGTATTTTTACCAGCCATGGAGACCACAGTGGAGCTGGGGGCTCTCAAGCTTTGATTTGGCCAATTTGTCCACCTGTTCTACTGACAAGATTTATAGGGTGAATCCACAGAGGCAACCACGTATTGTCATGATCATCCTAGGAGAGCTGTGCACTTGGTTTCCCTGTTAGAAGTATCTATCAGATACGTGGAGAGGTGGCACAGGTRATGCAGAGCCAAAGTGCATCTAAGATAGTCATAGTTGCTCACACATTTCACTCTATCTTACTCCATCTTTGACTCTACCCTACTCTAGCCTACCCWTAATCCTACCCTACCCTTAATATTGCCCTACCCTGCACCCTGCCCTCCAATGCTACTGTGCCTTCTACCCTACCCATTATGACCATCCTACAGTACCCACTGTGACCACTCTACCATAATGTAGCCATTCCAACACCCATTGTGACAACAGACCCACTACCATACCCAAAAGGTTCAAACACCTACATGAGAGAAATGAGCAATGAAAAGAACGGGTGCCACTTCTCACAATTGCCTATGCTACAGGAATCACAGAAGGATCAAACCAAAAGATCTAACATGATAAAAAAGCTTAAACCATCCTGTAAAACATGCATCTTAGAAGAATCTAGCAGAACAGCAGAACAGATTAGTCCAAGATCTGCACAGATCCCAGTGCACCAAAATCCAAGACCAACTTTTTTTCTCATTTCTGTGGTCTTGCCATGCAGGAAGTGGAGCTAKACTCCAAAGCGGGACCTAGGGCTACATTTTAGCTCAAAAAGGTCTGGCCCCTTCAGTGGTGAGAAGTGACTGCAGCTCTGCATGCCTGTCTGAACCACCTCCCAGTCCAACAGAACAAAATTGTCAAAGGAAATCTGGAACTTGAGCACCTAGTAACAGCTTCACTGCAGCAGAAATTGCCAGTGGTGTTGGTTACAGAAATGAACTGATATGATTCCAGATGTCATGAGATAAATGTACTGTGATTTGTTGATGATCATTAGCAAAGTCAAAATGAAAAGAAATATTTCCACTGCAAATTAGAAACACTGCTTAAACAGAGAGTATTTAGAACACTGCCTTGTCTTGCAGCACAGTCAATTTTCTTCTCATTTGCATAACGGGATATTAGTATGTTTCTTTCAGGGATTAGACTGTGCCTTTGTAGCCAGCATACCTAGGACATGACAGATTAGCATGTGGGTAGTGGAAGGCTGGATGATATTATCAACAGATGCTGTAGAGAATGCAAACGTATACAAAGAGTTTGTCTCTCAGGCTTCTGTATCTAGGCTGTGACTGCAGATGGCAAAAATCAAAACAGTACTCTGAATACAGTTCACAAGTTATAAATTAGCTAAAGAAAGCATTTAAACTAGCATGAAGAAAAAAGCTCATTCAGAGGAAAACACTGGTTGTCTTTATCTTGTTATCATCAACCTTGTCATCATCCACCCTACACTACCTACCCTACCCTACCCCATCCTTACCAGTCTGTCTACCCCAACCTAACCCTAACATAAGCCTAGCCTAACATAAGCCTACCCTAAACTAACTCTACTCTCTATTCTTCTCTACCCACTACCATCCACATTGCCCTCTACTTTAGTCTACTCCCTACCTTTCACCCTCCACTCTATTCTGCACTATCCTACTCTCCATCCAACCCTGCACTCTACCTTACCCTAAAATCTACCTCATGAAGTCATAGAGTTTGCAGCATCTTGTGGTCCAATGTACCATCACTGTGCTATCAATAAAAATGCTTATCTTTAAAGGGATATAGAGTTTCCTTATAATAAAAAGAGTTTGACTTTCACCTTATCTAGGACAAGAGCAGCTTGATGGAATTTAATGTTCTTTATTTGCATGGACCACAACAAACAATTGTGCCCAGAAAGCAGGACATACTTTCCCAGTCAGTGTCATACCTTCATCCCCACATTCAACCCTGGCAAAAACTTCTGAGCCACTGCCTTGCTTCCATGCATAAAGCTTTAAAATGGGAGGGTACTCAGCTCCCAGGTCCTTGTGCTTTATTGTTAATAATTTTTCATTTTCTTTTGTTTGAGGCTCACCTTTAATAGTTTTAAATGGTTTTTCTGGTATCTAGACAGGCCAGGGCACATGCCAAGAAGAGGATAAGACTCAAACTATTGAAGAAATGTGATGGGCTAACTTCAGCTGTGGTGTGAGCATAGCTCAGGAAGTAACTCAAGGGATTTGCTCAACATGCTCTAGGCTAGATAAGGCTTAACTGTATAGCACAAGATACCAGCATCTGAGTCTTCAGAYGAATGTGAACATAAGCATGTGGCTAATGGTTGGCAAAATCCTATCTATAAGAATTTCAGCAGTTTAGATGTTTACATTACAAAAGATACCCAGAGATACCTTTCTGGCGATCACGTCATTCTGTGAGCTAGCACCTTTTTAAAAAATACAATAAACATACTTGACTTGCTTTTTCATTTGTGCAAGTCTATTCAACTTAAAATYGCTTTTAAATTTATGTTGTACCTCATCCTCTTACATAATGCTTTGATGTGTTCCAAAATAATAGCAATTACATTTGTACTTGTGCAGTGAGTATATGTTAAGCAAGTAGTTACTCAGAGAGTCTTCTGCTAGATCTGGGTTGAAGAGCTGCCAAGAGGCTTTGAAGGCAGAGCAATGCTGTTGGAATGATGTGCAAAAGACTCAACTTGTTGAAGCAAGCCAAAAGAAAATCACTTTTTTCACCTAAATTATTGCATCAAATCAAATTGGATGTAAAAGAACACTTGCCTGTGGAAGGAGACCATAAAAGTTAGCCAAATCAGACTAGGAAGACAGGCTTCAGGAGCGAAATGAATTCCTAATGTAGCTGCAGTGAACTCAGTAGATATTACACTGGTAATGCATATGAATAATATTACATAAGTATATATGCAAATAGCAACTTTAATGCAATACTAATCACTAATGTAATTAGTAAATGCCATATTTCTCAACAGGTTAACTACTGTGTTGCAAAAACATTTATGTAACAGATTTTTTCCAAGCCTTGGCAGAATTTCAGTAAATTGGTACATCTAGCTAGGACTCTAGCATGCCACAGGATCACTCTGAAGGGAGCCACAAAGCCCCAGTGACTGTAATGGTGGAGGACAGCGCTGAGAGCAACTGAGCTTTTATTCATCTTTGAAAGGGTTTATCATGGAACTGGACGCTGTTAATTACGATCAGTTCAGATGGAGAGAACATTCCCCTTTCTTTTTCTCAGACACAAAAATTTTGTTTGAACTGTAACAGAAAGCATAAAAAAAATCCTACCCACCTCCCTCAAAAGAGTATTGACCTTGTCAGTATGGTCAACTGTACATAAAATAAATACATATAAAAATCACCTTCTGAAGATTTATGTAATACACCGACTCTTAGCCAAAGAGAACATGTATTCATCCTAAATAGATCATTTTGATTGCGGATGGTTATTCTGCCAAGGGAAAATCATACAAGAGCTCCAAAATACAATTGTAACTTCACCATAATTATGTCACTTATTCTGACCAAAGTGCATTGAATAGGCTGCAGCACTTTCCTCTCTATGGTTGATGGCTATAAAAGGCCTTCTTTTTTTGATGGTAACAAGGATTATTCTTAAGATAAACAGTGATAATTTGAAAAAAAAAAAGTCATAAATTTTCCTGAGAATAATATCTTTTGATCTGACAAACTTTGCAGAGATCAAGAACCTAAGGACACAGCTGGATCGTTAGGAAATTTCATACCAGTTTTACAGTCTGGAGAGAAATGTGGTCAGAAGGAAGCATATGCAGATCAAGGGGTCTGCACTGGAGTCCTGGTGTGGGAATGTGGTTTGGGAGCAAAATCTTCTTGAGCTCCCTGGCTAAAATCAGTCAGCCCAACCTGTCCTCCAACAGCCATGCAGAAGCAAAAGGTGGTGGTGGTTGTGCCAGCCATGGGGAGAACTTGACTCAGAGTGARTCTGTGGCATCCTGGGGCAAGTCCCAGGGAACGCTGTCCACTGTAGACAAATTCACACCTGAAAGTCCAGCCTTTGTGTTCTGTTAAAGCACATATTCCTTGAATAGACCTCTGGGAGTCTTTACTGACTCAGATTGACCTCAAAGCGAAGAAATTTGCTTGAACCACAGTTTGATCTGCATGTCGGAAAAAAGATTTCCTTGTGTGAGAATGTGTGTGTGATACCATCAACAAAAAATCTGTGCAAAAACTGAAGTTACTGCTGAGAAATCCCATAKCATAAAGAATTTTTATAGAGAACTGCTATGTGTCCAGTCTCTTTTGATTTATTTTAATTTCTGGGAAGTGTTTTTTTGCAAATTCCTACATGTCAGATCGTTGTTCTTCCAGATACTTTGCAGAACTTCCCTTTTAAAACTATATACTAACATTTTTATCTCTTCTCTTTGCCCATAATTCTGTATCAGATACTGTGTTCATTTAGCCAGACAGTGAAATTTGTACTGTGTACTAAACCTTGATACTTGATTTTAGTTAAAACTTTGTTCTTGATCTACAAGCATCTTCCCCAGCAAAGATACAGAGGTATATGGCCTTAGATCAAACACAGGGTCAAACACGTGTGCTCTTCAGCTAAGTTTTGCTTTACCGTTTTCCTCCATCATGGAGGTTTTCTGGATCTAGCTGTAATTTGAGCAACTCCTTTAGAGACAATTAGAGTGCTTCATATGGTAATTGGAATTTTACTGCTTTAATGTCACCATTCAAACAGTTTCTCTGATCACAGCACTGAAAGAGAAGTCTTGTGCTATACATAGATGCCTCTTGAAAAAAAAAAAAAAAGGTTTATGTGATTATGGTAGTAGTTCATAAAATTGAACAGACTAAGTATAATTTAGAATTCATTTATTCATACCAGCAGAAGTTAATATTCTTCTTGCTTACAAAAGATTTTCCAGTGTTAATCTTTTCTCCTGCATTTTAGTTATTCCAGAGAGTTTACTTCAGTATTGTAGATGTCCTAACTTTTTTTTTGTGGTTTTTGTTGCTTTTTTAGTGTCTGCAAAATGATGTTTTTTCCATAAATAGATAATGCTGATTCAAGGAATATGGTATCAAAACTGTCTCCCAGCCTCTCTGTAGTATTATGCATGTGAACAGAAGGTGAAATTATGCCCTCTGTTTTGCAGTTAAGTATTTTATTGACGATGMAGAATTAATCACATCCCTATAGCTGACAGCTTAAGTAACATATCTCTTTGTAACTTGAGATTTCTTTAAAAATGATTAAGCTATTTTGGGAATAGGGAAATGGTGTGGGGGTGTGTATGTTTTATAGGGTATTTATGTTATTTTAATAAGACACTGCTTTTTCTTTTTTTCTCTCTCTTTTTGTTTTTGGTGATCTTCCTCCACGTCATCACCATCCTCAAGCCTCCCTGAATGCAATTTTAAGCTGAACTCATGACAGGCTGGCAATAGGCTCAAATATCTGAATTTTTGGAACCAAATTCTGCATTTCCTTGGCCTGATCTTATTGGAAATCCCATGAGTGGAAGTGGAGAGCATGCAACACATGGCCGTGTGAGACTTGAAGAGCAGAGACCATTGGCRCATCCATTGAGGTTATCCTCTTCATTACTCTGCCAGAGCGATGTCTCTGGAGCATATGGGAGCAACTTCATGGGGTCCTCTGTCCAGTATGGGATATCACCCTGAACCAGGGCTCTTGGAAGCCCTGTTCTCTGCGTTAAGGGAATTTACTGGAGTGCGTGTTCCTGCCTTACTGGAGTGTCACACAGGGCACAGGGGGCTGGAGAGTCTGCAGTGGGAATTTGCAGCCTTCTGTGTTTGGGTCGATGCTTTTTGCTGATGAGCTGAGAACAAAGGTAAAATTGCCATTAATAAAATATGCAGAAGCCAAAAGTGTCAGGGATCTGTTACAGAAATACAGGTACAGAGAAGGCAGATGGGCATGAATTTTCAGAGGAATATCAGTCTGGCCGTTTGCCCTTTTGTTTGTACCACACAGTGGGTAGAAAGAAGCCCTGAACATGTATGCATGTGCATGCATGTGTGCATGTGTACGTATGCATGTGTGTATGACCCTTATTTTGTTCCCTMAAGCACAGGAACAAAAAGCTGGAAATAAGGCTGGTGGCTGCTTTGCTGCTCTTCAGCACCTCCTGGTGCACTTGCTGTACTTGGGGGGTGCACAGATGGGGCGGGCTTCGCCCTGGGCAGGGGAAACGTGGGACCTGGATGGCGTCATCTGTTTGGGCCCCAGACTGAGATGCCCTGGAAACTTCTGCAGTTTTGGAAACTTGTCCTGTATGAGCAGGTTTTGTTTAGGGGCTCATCTTGCTTGTGGTCAGGGACCTCTGCCCCAAGAAGTGCAAGAGATATATGAGGAATAAAAGGGAAATAAACTCTCTGGTTTATTTGCTGTCACGCACAGGCTGTGCAACACGGAAACACATGAGCTCGCAGCATTGCAAAGCTGGCGTGGTTTGGAGCTACRGGATAGTAAAGAGGCGAAATCCTGACCTCCTTGAGAGTGGTGGGCTTTTTTCCCCACTCCCGTGGAGCCTTGCCTCTTCTGACGTGTTTTGTCTCCACCTAAAACTAGGGATACTTATTTTCACTTAAAAATAGTTATTTTCACTTAAAAATAACTGCACTATGGTTCAATTTTGGGTGCAATTTAAAAGCCAAAATCCCCTCAGTTGCTCGGAGGTGGTCTGAAAGGCAGAAACAGTGTGGTCAGCCATGCAGGGCCCCGGTGCAACGCCCGCCCAGCTCTGCCAGGGGCAATATCCTTGTCCTGCAGGMGTTATAGTGGGCCCTGCTCAGACAGGGAAAGGCCGTGCCTGCCCGGGCACCCACAGAGCTGTGTAAACTGCGAGGACGTGCAGAGCTTGCTTCCGTGCATGGGCGCTGGCCGTGCAAACCCGGTGGCTGCAGGCGGGATTGAGGGGTACCGCAGACTCAGTAGAAAAAAAAGACGTCGCTGATAATTAAAAAAGAATAATGGAGGCACGTTAGTTTAATCTTCCATGGGCGAGATGAACTGGAACTGTCACCTCSGTCCAGGTCCCCACGGCCCCCCTGCTGCCCAGGCCCCGCGTGCCCTCCCTTCCCTGGGGCTGCCCACAGGCGTCCCGGCGTGGGACACATCCTGRTGCCTGTGTTGGCTGGGGAGTCACTCGGGGGCTTCCTCTCCTCCTCCTCCTCCTCCCCGTGCCGGCTGTGGGTGGCACTCGCGGCGCCGGGCGCCGGGGCCGCTGCAGCGCCCGGGCTGTGAGGTGGGCGCCGGGGCACAATCCCCGGTGCCCGGGGAGACGCGGGGCTGGGCCGCGGTGCCAGCAGAGCCCAGCAGTCCACGTGCCCCGCCAGCCGCCCCGGCAGACGCGCTTGGCCTTTCCCCGCCGCTCGTCCTGTCCTTCCTCCGCAGGCCAGGGCCATGTCCGGGGTGGAGGAGACTTTCCGCAAGTTTGCGACCTACGGCGACACGGCCGCCAGCGGCAGCGACATGACGGGCAAGAACTTCTCCAAGATGTGCAAGGAGTGCGGCGTCATGGACGGCAAGGCCGTGACCAGCACCGACGTCGACATCGTCTTCAACAAGGTCAAGTGAGTGAGCACAGCGCGCTGCAGCGGGCGGCGGGGCTGGGGGCGGCCACGGGGCCCGGCGGGCTCCGTGGGCCCCTGTGACGGTGCCGTGCCGTCCCGCAGGACCAAGGGTGCCCGCACCATCACCTTCGCGCAGTTCCAGCAGGCCATGAAGGAGCTCTGCGGCAAGCGCTTCAAGGGCAAGGCGCCCGAGGAGGCGCTGGAGGCCGTCTACGGGCTCCTGGAGGGCAAGGAGCCCGGCCACGTGGGCGTCACGGTGAGCGAGCCCCTGCCCAGCGCCCGYGGTGCGGCGCGGCCGGGCCCCGTGGGCTGACCCGCGGGCCGTGTCACCACAGAAAGCCACCAAGGCCGGCGCGGTGGAGCGGCTGACGGACACGAGCAAGTACACGGGCAGCCACAAGGAGCGCTTCGACGAGAGCGGCAAGGGGAAGGGGCTGGCGGGCCGCGAGGAGCTCACCGACAACAGCGGCTACGTGGGCGCCTACAAGGGCGCCGGCACCTACGACCAGACGCACTAGAGCGACGGGCGCCCGCGCGGCCGCGCCGCGGCAGGGCTGGGCTCGGGAAGGCATTAAAAACGAGAGCCTCGCATCCGCCGTGTCACTGCTGTCTGTTAGTGCTGTCAGCTTCTGTCTCGTGGCTGTCTCTGTGAAGGGCAGCCCCGCACGAGGCGGTTGTGCTCGGCCGGGCTCTTTCCTCTACAAACAGAAACTACAAGGAGAGGAGGAGGAGGAGGAAGGCCCTGCTTGCGCCCTGCTTGCTCCCCGCAGCATCCACACCGTGGACAGATGGAAAGGAAGTCTGAAGGGCTGGCCGACGTGTTTAAAATGGCACCGACTGCTGCATGCCCTTGGGAAGCAGTACTGTCGTGCACCTCCGCTCTCGAAGCAGGCAAAAGGACAGGCGTGCGTTGATGGCGCTGCCGAYGGCGTTTGCCACAGGGAAGCCTGGCGGGTGTGCTCGTGCCCKGGTGGGGGGAGGCAGGCACATCCAGGGTTGTGGTGGTAGCACCCCTGTGTCCCCGCATGAGGCCTCAGCACCCTCAGGTGTCTCCACAGCACACTGCTGCCTTTTAATTTAAACATACGCTCATTTTTAAAGCCCCTGTTTGCAGGGAGACCAGTAGAGTGAGACCCTTCAGAAGCTGCTAGGAGAGCAAGCTGGCTGTCCAAGGACCACTCATTTCTGAATGGCTGCAGAAAGCCAGCTGCAAAAATTGATGCTGCTAGTCAAGGTGRTTATACCTGGCCACGTGAAGATGAAAACCAGGGAAGTTGTGGCTCCAAATTACACCTCAATTGGGGAGAGGGAAAAGTTATCAAAATGATTCAAGCCCTTGACTTAAAGCTGCTGTAAGAGATAGGCAGTTTAATACCCTTAGTTCTGCTTGCTATCAGCATCAGTGATCTGGTTTCTGTGGGCCATTTCTGATAAAAAAACTCTCCAGCTTTTTATTTTCAGTGCAGTTTTCTTGCCGTCTTTCAGTGCAAGACCAGCATTGGTAACTGTTTGCCAGCTGCACATTGCTCCAGGGAGCTGAAGCACAGCTTACCTGATACCTTAGTTTGATAGAAACCACTTGATAACATTGATGAAATTTGCCCACAGAYTAAAGCAAGATTTAAAGATATGACTGTGTGGTAAGGATAGAGACAGGAGCAGAAGGCATTACTAAGCACAGGTCGGATTAAGCGGTGGGAATACCAATATGTGAGTGTAAAACCTCTTAAGCAATTCCTGCAAGCCGTGCGGGCGGGCGCTGTGCAAGCGCTCTGCGCGCGGTGCTGCCGTGCAGCCTCGCAGCAGGCGCCCTGCACTCCTGCTGCTGCCCACACCACTGCACAGAGGAGCAGGAGGACGGAGCAGAGCCTAATGCAGCTGCTGTTTGCACTGACCCCTTCTTTCCAAACCTGTGTTGTGTGTGTGTGGTTCCTGATGTGGTGGAGGATGTAGCTGGCGGCCCAGGGAGCCCCACACGCGGCTGATTTGAACTGCTGCAGCTCTGCCAGGCTGCTCCCACACTGCAGTGGGTCCGTCCAAGGGCCAGCCCTGGTACMGCATTGCAGGGCCCGGGGGCCACTCGCACTGCCCTCTCCTGCTGCTGTTGAGCTCCTGTGATGATGGGCTGGTGTGGGGAGTTAATGTTTAGGCACCTTCATATAGACCTGGTCATCCAGGTACTATTTGGATTCAACATCACAAATGCTGATGGCCAACAAAGTGATGCTTTCTCAATATCCTCATTTCCCCYGATTCCCTGGCTATCACGGAGACCGCAGAGCTCCCATCCTCAGGGAAGCTGTGCTGAGACTCAGAGCAGCGTTAATTATACACCAAGGCACCACGTGGGTATTCACCTCAATTAACACAGCAATTACGGCAGCAGGGGAAAGCGCTCGCTTGCTGAGCGATGCACGACAGCAGCCTGGCTCCCGAGAGCTTTGGGTGGTTGGACTTGCAGGGATGCTCTTTCTGGGTAGGTACTCATTCAGTAGCGTGTCACCGACTGTATCAGCCCACATGAAGGAAGCTAACTCCTTTCCCTGCACCCCTCTGGTCATTCCTTCCCTCCTTTGACAGGAGGCCAAGTCTGTCTGCACACCTGGGATCACTGCAGGCCATGTGGCTGCAGCAGTGCCGGTGTTGAAGGCTCAGTGMCGGCTCCCTGGCCTTGGAGGTGGCATTTGGCTGCTGAATGTGGCACAGTGGTGGCCTCCCAGCCACCCCCCGGCCCACAGGCAGGGAGAGCAGGGCCCAGAGCCGCCCGCGTCACGGGCTCACGCGCACCCGCTCCACACGACGCCGTGAAGCACCCGGGGAGCGCCGCTATCCAGCCCTGAAATGGCCTTCTCCCATCTGAATCTTCGCCTCTAGCTTCGGGTTACTACACTGTGCTTGTCAAGAAGCAAATGGCTGGATTTCTAAAATGCTTTCCTAGAGAAAATGCTCTCCTACAGACATGCTTTCTCCCCTATCTGTGCTTAGGGGTGGCAAGTATATGTGTTAGTTCAATATTACCCTGCACCATTCCACACAACCACAGTCCTTTTCCAAGCTCAAACTTACGAAATATTCTGAAGTGACTATTAAAGATGCCCTGATTCATCCTGGAGCAGTGTTAGCTGTGTTTATTTCAATCTAGGGAAGGCATCTTGCTGACTTGGAAGAGCTCATCCCCTTTTCTGTGCATGTGGGACATGCTTGCAACTCTTCTTTCTGAATTCCTGATCCTGACATCAGTTAGACAAAATAGGGACAAATAATTTCCAAAATACATGGTAATTATGCAAAACTAATATCATGATTTATATTCACATGGATCTGGCTTCACAGCAGATGGTAAATAAACTAACGTGGCCTTTTCTACTGCATATTGACGTWGGAATAACTGGAATGAAACAGTGCTACAAAATTGTTTAGAGTCAAGCACTCAAGCCTAAAAATGTTCAAGCATCGCCACCTCCTGGCAGGGCTCTGCTGCACAGATGCCTTGCCCAAGAGCAGACCCTCCCTGTCAGGTGTTACTCAAGACAATAATCCAGGAGCCGCGGATATGCAAGTCCCCCACGGATCCTACCCAAGCTGAGGACCTCTCTGTCTTCCAGCCTTTTTACTGATATCCATACTTACAGATGGTCACCTCCCATCTTTGTATTTCTGAGGAGTCAGATAAAGAAGACTGCTCTTGTTCTTCCAGAAAAACTAAACACCTGCCTGCACTTTCATGGGAGGCTCCCGGGTGGTATATGACTGAGAAGTACATAGTTGATGCCCATAATGCAGCGGTCCTTACACAGCAGATTGACTGCATTGATTACTGCCACCTCTGCCCTCCCAGAGCCGGTATCTCAGCAAGGCCTTGGTGTGGCAGTGCGCGTACCTGGGGGGAGTTTTCGTGCTGTTCTAAATACTCACTTCAGAAGCAGCCCCAGGCTTCAGTGAACTTCTCTGTCACATCACTAGAAGTTCACTGTCAACAAGAAAACCCCAGGCTTTCCACAGGATGAACAGTTACAGTGATCTGCTACATTTCAACATTAAATATTTGACAGAAGCACAAACAGAATTGTTTACACCAGCATATTTTATAAAAGAATGTATTTAATCTCAGATTAAAATTGAAACCCAGTTATTTCATAATGTTTCATATCCCATAAATTGTAAACTTTTATTACAGTATTGTGAAGTTAGAAATACTTAAGTACACCAAATCAGGACATTCATTCAGAAGGAACTGGAAGAAATAATTCTTGGTTTTGTTGCATCAGGTAACACTTTAAGACATATATATATATATATATCTCAAAGGGAAATTCAATGCTGTTACTTGCTGGCTGGTGAGGATTTGTTCAACTGATATATGACTGGTCTCCCCATTAATGCACTGAGTGTAGACATGGAGCTGACAGTTTCTCTGAAAAAGGAATAATGTTAAAAAACACATACACACAACTATAGGCAATTTCTAGATATTTCTCATACAAAATGTTTCATAAAAACAAAATACCAATTTATCAATTTCACTATAAATCACAGTTGGGTCAGGTCAAATCTGAAACACAGTTCCTTTTACTGAGTCTCTCAGGAGCACATGCCTTCTTATGTATCTTGCCTTGGACACTCAGAAATTAACTACTAAAAATTACTGGTTATTTTGGAAGATCAGACCCTATAATTACTAAAAGGAGTCAAATTAATTTATATTGAATTCTACATTTTGTTTATAGTTTTTTAGATTACAAGTTAATACTTTCATACTCTAATTGCCAGCTGTTTCTTCAATTTCTCTAGAGGGAAAAGTACCACAGCAWCTCTAAGCAAATCCTGATAATACCACAGTTGAACACAGATAACCTAAACAGCTTTACACAATAAATATATCTATCTCTAAATGTTATTTTTCATATTCATCTGAAACCTAATCCAATAGATGCAATGTGCAGATTCCTGAGATATACATAAATGCCAGTAAAGTGACTGCTTGCAGGAAACGAGTGATACAAATTCTAATACCTAGAAAATGAGACAGAACAAAGAAAGGTGAAGGTATTAATGGGAACAGAAGTTGACTATCTTATTTGTTGTTATTATTGCTATACTTAATACAGTATTGGAGACAATGTATTGTGCATTCTGAAGGAAAGAGCAATACCTTTTCCTATGGGGTTTGCAGTTTTGTGCAAGAGGAAGAATTATCATCAGGCAAATGCATTTAGAAGAGGACAAAGTATGCAAAGGCAGTTTAAAAACGTTTGAGCTGTGGGTGAAATTTAGTTTTAGAGCTGATGAGCTGTTGTGAATCTCAAACGTTTTTAAAGAAAGATTAAAGGAAGTGTTTGCTGCTCACTTCGCTGCATGAGAAGCTTTGGTATACCCGAGAGACACCTAGAAAACACAATGTTTTAGGAAACACAATCACAGACTTTATGTTAAAACTCTGAATCATTTTTTAGGTGCTGATATGTCTTGTCCCCAGATCCCCAGATGAGAACACATCCCTGAGTTCCTAGGTTTATTAGAAAGAAAATACTGCCCCGTGAGAGTGGGAAGTCTCTTTCCAAACACTAGAAATTCACATCTATCAGATGCTTTCAGTTTACATTGCTACCAAAAAGAATATGATTTACTTAAAAAGGGACAAGACTGTAAAAATAAATCATGCTGTCATTCAAAGCGACTGACAGACTCTCACAGTGCATTTCTTAAACAGTGAGGAGTGTTTATGATATTCCCTCACAGAGAGGGGTAAGGCTGGAAAGACTCCATGTATCTGAGGGCCAAGAAAACTAATAACAAGGCTCTCAATCCCCGTCTGCACTCAAATAAAAAAAAAAAAAAAAAAAAAAGAAAGATATTAAATAGGTTTTACACCACAGGAAAATATGTCGCTAAGATGTAAATAAAATAGAATGTAGCAGAAACCTCAGCATCTTTGCTGCTGTCCTTTCTGCACACTTTGGCCCCATCACTTTTCACATCCTGTTTTGAGGCTGGATATTGTGCAGAAAGCAAGCAAAGGCATTTTGACACACAGGGCTTAGCTTAGAGCTTTACAGGTTGAAACTGGCAGAGCAAAAAAATCAAAGTTACTCGTTTTTGGAAACTAAACACATGAATGGCTGCAGCGTCTCAAAAGATGCTTGCTGGAGGCAGAGGAAACTCCTTTTCTTTGTGCCGCTAGTGGGAGATGTCGTAATAGTAGTTACGTAATCTCATCTCAACTGCAACAAATCCTGGTCGGTCATCAATGCTGTGAGAAGAAAACAAATATCACTTTGTGGGAAGAAGAACACTGTAAAAGGCTTGTGCGTGGCTTTGTACTTCTTCAGACTTTTCATCAGTTATGGCTCATATAAAGCTGCTTACAATACCTTTAAGGCTACCAAAATTCTACTGCAAAATGAAAAYTAAGTGGTAAACACCACCACAGAGAAGCTGTTAAGTGGACTTACATGCGTGTCTTTTACTTTGTGCATTATGATCTTTGCGTATACTATGTGAAAGAAATGCTAAATCGGCACCCTCTTACTAACTCATTTATTTTAGTAATAATCAAGAGAAAATAATATTTTACAGTGTAATGCATATCTTAAAATATGTACAATTATGATGAGCGGCTTAGCACCACTAAGAGGATGTATGTCCACAATATCCTGTTTGCCCCTGCATCTTCGTTGTTTTTGAAGAATGTGACTAAACTGAGAAGTCCTGGCAAAAGTATGCAACATATTGATATACCTGTACTGCCAGACTTCAGCAGTCTTACTCCTTTCTCTTCCCCTTCCCCTCCCTTCCCTTTCCCCTTCCCAGGGGAAGTTTCAAGTTTCTTAAGTGCTAAGTAAGATTTGAAATAACGGAATACAAGTTAAGGACATGTTGAAACAAGAGAGGCAAAAAAGAAGGTCAAAACAGTTAAGGACTGAGGAATGAAAGGAATATTTTGGAATAATATAACTTTATAATTCCAGTAAAGCTTTGGAAAGGAAAATGCAAAAAAAAACCATCTTAAATGGCCAAAAAAAGTCTGCTTCATTTCAAACATTCTTTTCAAAATACCTCATATCGATATTTCTGAGGAATTACTGGTTTAGACTATACCCTATTTTTAAATTTAAGTGATTGGGCAAAAAAATTGACCATATGTGCAAAATCAGCTTCTCGTGTATATAACTACCTTAAAACATTTTCATTTGAAACACAAAATGCCTTTCTTGTTTCCATTCTGGCTATTAACTAGATTAAAATAAGCTGACATTAGGAGAGAGAATATCACACCACACTCACTTATAAGTCCAACACAATTTCATTAAATCATAGACTTCAGTTGGACAGACTTCCGGACGCTCCATTCTTTCTCCTCTTTCAATCATTTGCGCAACTTCGCCACCTTTCATCCCCTAAAGCAGGATGATCAAAACAGTTGTGTGAGTTACAAGTCATTACAACATATATGCTAGCATAAGACAAACAGAGGCCCAGAGCCAATTTTGGGGCCATCCTTTGATTAAACTGTTGCCACAGATGGGCAGCTAAGGCCTGTTTTGACCTGCAACAACCCTTCAAGGTAGGAAAGTTCAAATATATTCTGATTTCGACATGAAAGAAAAATTTACAGCTAGAATTACTCACCTTGTATGGCTTTTGTCCATAAGAAAAAGCTTCCCACATTAAAACCCCAAAGCTCCAGACATCACTTTTGCTAGAAAACTTGTAAAAATTCATGCATTCTGGTGCATACCATTTAACGGGCCATTTTCCATGACTTTGTGCCTAAAATAAAATATTWAAAAAAAAAAAGGCAGGCTAGAGACCCAGTAATAAGCAGTAAACAACATCAAAATTTTTATAGCTCAAGTTCAYGTAGAAAATGGAACAGGAAAGGAGTCAAAATGTCTGCTCACATTTGCACTAAGTACTGTAACATTTCTGACATAGTTGGTGTTACAGGAAAACACGTAGGAGCGTTTTCAAAGCTGTTATTAAACTGTTCATAATCTTCCACTATCTAAATAAAGCAGAAAAATGGTTGTTACGGCAAAGCAAAGCTTAACTAGATGACTGGGAGCTCTACTTGCAGCAACTTTCAACTTCAAGTTGCTCTTCARAAATCTAGACTTTCTTCAAGAGGGCAAGAGGCAGATACCCAGCCATGCTGAGGCCCGTTGGACCTGAAGATGAAGCTTCACTCCCAAGCGCGGTGCCCGTCGTGTGGTGAACAACAGTTTGATTGAATCCTGCTGTAGCACCGCCACCCCACCGTGACGCGAGGAACCACAGCGCAGTGCTTGACTAGTGAAGCAGTCCCACCACATTTGGGGCATTGTAACAGGAACAGCTGCTCATGCCAAGTCTCCGCCCTCTGACAAGCAGCACTGCTCAGGTTAGGTGCATCTTAATCTTAACATCTTAATCTTAAYATCTTAATCTTAAAATGTTACTGTTTGGTATTTTCTTTTTCTGGCAGCATTTACTCTTCCTACAGGAAGACTATCAGAAGGCAACATTTGCTTGTTCCTCCTCTGTTCCATTCATTGTTTGGCTTATTGGCCTTAAAAGGATGGTAAAGGGGAAAAGGCAGGAGGAAGGAATAATTTGAACTGCAGAAGCAGTAAATCAGAATGAAAGATGAAGAATGAACCTTGTCTCCCACAAGGATGGTTTTACTGTATTAAATGTGGCAGTTATTTCCATTCCTTCAGCTGCAGAGAAGTCCAATTAGTTTAAAGCCAAGCTAAACAAACTCTCCATAGCTCAAGTGATTATTTACCAACTATCTTTTTTCAGCGCATTCCTATGGTACAGTTCTGTCAGTCAACAGCAGAGTGTGCTGGACTAAATTTTGCTTGGAGATTGTGAAAAAAAATGTGTGCTAAACTGCAAAAATGTCCTTTTACTCCTTTAATAGACAGAWGTATCCAATTTGCACAGTAAATTTCAATCTTGTATTTACATGTTTATTAAAAAGTATATAAAATCACAAGGAATTAGCCTTTTCCTCCCATCCATCTTTTTATGTTGATGATGTGTTTAGAAAAATCTATTTCAGTGAGCTACTAGCAGACTGAAAAATAAAAGATGATATCTATTACACTATTTTTGATTTTCAGCATTAGAAAACAGCAGCAATTCAACTGAAAATAATCTTGTTATTCTACACTGCTATTAAGATTTCATATTCTGTGCAAATCTTACCTTGTAATARCTTTCATCAGCACTGAGAGCTTTAGAAAGTCCAAAGTCACTGATTTTGGCATAATGTTGGGTGACTAAYAGTACATTTCTTGCAGCCAGATCCCGGTGTACAAAGTTACTCTCCTCCAGGTATTTCATCCCCATGGAAACCTGATGTACCAGCTCTGTTATATTCTTTTCTGTGACATGTCTGAAAATCATAATTGAATCTTTTAAGAGGTCAGTAGTTCATTTTCATGATTTTTCATAGAGTTACARTACAAGTTTGCACTATGACCTTCCCATATCATAACAGCAACCTGGTTCATTTATGCTTTGCTAAGTTTTAATTAGAACTGGAAGTGGAAGAATGTCTAGAATAAGAAAAAGTATGATCATATCAGCAAACAAGTAATTGAAAGACATCTGGAAATTCTTCATTTTTCCAGAATGCTCTATTTTACCAGAAATATTCAATAGCGGGCAGACACGTGCAAGATAGTCATGCCTGAGGTAGGTGTAAATATTGTAATCAATTATTATAATAAAGCATTATAGTTTAAAATTGCATTAAAGACAAAAAAAAGAATGACCTCTTTCTTTTTTTCCTTTTAGACAAATCCTAGAAAATKATATCAAAATACATACCTATTTTTTTGCAAAAATTTGTTCAAGGGCCCAAGTTCAGCCATTTCCATTACTAACATCCAGGCCTCAGCTTCACAAATGCCTATCATTCGGACAATATATGGGTTATCCAGTTGCTGCATTACATTTGCTTCTCGCAGTAATTCATCCTTTATGGCTGGATCATTACTCTCATTCTTAAGAATTTTTACAGCCACTGGCTTGGAACCCCTACAATAGAGAGTCCAGTTCTGAGATTAGTTGAAGAAAAATAGGCATGAAAACGYACGCAATCTGCAACCAGTGTTTCTGTGTGCTTAGTATAAACCGTGAGAAAAATTCAAAAAAATTGAATATTCAGAGGAGGGAAAAAGAAAAASAACCATAACAGAAACCCATCTCTATCAAATACTTAGAAGACTAAAGACAGCTAAGCAAAAGAGAGAGAATGGGAGGAATCTCAAGGAACTATAAGCAGTCACTAAGGTCTTAACAAGCTCAAACCCAAAGGTACTGGACAAATCTTGCCATTTCTGACTATTCTCAACTAATAAAAAGATCACAAATAATGAAAAGTCTTCCTGAAATATGTGATTATTGAAAGAATCCTCAGAAGAAAAATCATATGGGACTTGCTCAGCACAGGGGTGTTTTAGGGGTTAGACTAGAAAATGCAACATTGCAAAAATCCTTCTAGGCTCTGAAAGCCTGTAGTTAAAGAAGTGTCTCAAGTTTTTAATAGAGAAAGCTTATATACAATCAGTCCAGGCACYTAAACAACATGCTGGTAGCATTTTCTTAGGCAGATGCACAAATGGTCAGGTGCTCCAAGCAATTTATTGGTAAGATAAAACTGTCCATAGATCACTCATTCCATGGAGAGGCCATTTAGAGTAGAAATGCCTAGAAGCATAACTGCCAACCCAAATTATGGTAGGAAGCAGAGGGCTCCTAATTACACTATCCCTCCTAGGACAGTAAATAAGTGGCATTTCCCCAATTTATAGACAAAAGGCTGGGAGGTCACTCTGTTATAGACATACAGGTTCCTCATTTCAAAAGAAAAGTGAGRGTATAAAGGAAGAAAAGCTGGTGAATTTTAGCCCAGATTCCTATAGGTGCAGCYAGTCACATCAAATAACATGCAAATGTTACYAAATACAAGCTTTAGGTTGTATTTGACTCCATAAAATCATTGTACATTTGATTCAATAAAAACAGAAGGGGTCACTTACTTTTTCATCTTATAGAACCCTTTCTTTACTGTACCAAAGTTGCCAGAGCCAAGTTCACCATCCTCCAGGCTTAACAAATTCCTGTCAAGAGTGACATTTTTTGGTCTCATTTCATCTGGATCAGCATATGGACTTTCRTAGACCTCGGTGTCCATGGGTAAGGCCTCTCTCTGATCAGCTGCAGCTCAAGCAGTGAACAAATTACACATCATAAGAACATTCTCCTATTACAGGTATTACATTCACTCATTCCATGCCCACGATCATCGATCCCATCTTTTGGTTTTCTTTACTATGAGCATTACCAAGACTCCACATGTAGTCCAGCTACAAGTAGTTCAAAACATCCCCGAAAAGAGTGACCTCTACATGAGGAAGCACTGTAAATACAGAACAACTGGGTAAAAGGAAAACAAAGGATACCTCTTACTATGTTATGTGGAACAGCTGCATAAGGCCTATCGGTCCTTGGCAGAAGGAGGGTTTAGAAGGTGCCCTTTACCTTAATATCTCCCATTTGTTACCTCAGGCAATTCTTTACTCTTTTTAGGTCCTCATCTGTTCGTTACATTTTACAGAAAGCCTAGGCACCAGCTTGGCATATTTCTTGTGGCACATTCTTAAAGCGTTTCAATGGGGCACACATTTCTTTTATTTTTACCATCTGGGAGGATGCAGCTTTTACAGTCAATAAGGCAAAAATCTTCTACCTCAACAGGGAAAAAGGGATTTCTCTTAAATCACTTTCATTACAGAGGCTGACATCTGGCTAACTCTTACCAGGTTTTAGCTATGATATCAGCTATCCCCATACATGAAATAGCACAGAATATATGCAAGAAAATAAAGAGGTATGGGTGGAGCACAGACCTCTCTCAGTTTTTTTTTTTATCTATGATACAAATTACTGTGCCTACCTCTATCAGCTCCCATGAGTGTTCTTGTTCTCTGGAGCACATAAGGATTAAAAGATGCTGCTTCATCAGTGGAGGCAGCAATAGGTGACTGTTGCTGTAGCACACAAATAGAATTTTTCTGTTTAGCAACAAAGAGATAAGTTAAATATACATATTTTTCCAGATGACTATGGCATTACAAAAGATTGCCAAAGGATTGTAAAATAAATGTAGGTGAGAATCAGAGAGTAAGAAAAGGATCAAATAAAGCTTATCTCATTATGGAGGTTAATGTTTGAGTAAATAKGCAAGCCAAATAAAACACACAGCTAAGGCATAAAAAGTTACTGAAAATATTTAAGAGCGTTTAATCTGAGAGAACTAACTGAAAAGGGTTGCACAAATCTTATCCTGCAGATGTTAAATTTACTTGCTTCCATGTAACACTACAAGTTCTAAGGATTTCTTTTTAACCTAGCCTGTCCCTCATCTTTGACATAATTTTTCTCCATATCTAGGTGAAAGAGATACTAAAATAATTTTTAAAAACAACTCACTGTTTTTCTTGTAGGTCTTATAGATTGACTCCACTTTTACTACTTTGATGAAACAAGAGTAAACAGGAAATATTTTAATAAGCTTGAAAAATCAGTTATTATGGACAAGATGTTTTTTGACTAGTCTTGTCTGCTCTGTGATGATCTGGGGTGGGAAAAATCATGTACTTCCCTACTACACTTCAGACATAGGTCAGAAAACAACCGTCTGTCTTGATTCTSCTGTTTGAGGAAATGGACCTCACAAAACCCATCGAGCACAAACCCAGCCTACTGCAGAGCTCTTTGGCTGGAGAATGGCTTTTGCAGGGGTGTGCACCCCCAATACAGCACAGGTTATAACCTGCTCTCTCCTGTCTGCCAGTTGAGAGAGGATCCTTTCAAGAACAGGAAAAATTTTCTGCTGTTTAGCCCCTTTTATTTATGCAAAACAAAACAAAACAAAACAAAAAGTAATTCCTAGACTATGAGCTTTTTTCTTTTGTTTCTCATCTTCCTAGCAGTGTCATTCAAAACCAGAAAGTCAGACATCAATAAAGGTTGCTAAGCTCCAAAAAAGGAGAATTTATTGTACTTGCAAAACACCGACAAAGCTGCACTTTCARAAAAGAATCAGGTGGAATTACACTTACTGAAGGTACAGTGATTTTAGTATTTCTTGGCCAAGGGGTCCAAAAAAGAGTTGAAGAAAGACAAAAATATACTGACCACCTGGGAAAGCGTGTATCTGAGATGTGTATCATCAGGGGTAGTTTTAAAGGGTGCACAAATACTTTTTGTCAACTTTATCCTCTAGATAATCTCCTGAGTAGAAACACCAAGTATTCAAAAGGCAGCATTTAGAAGATAGAGTATTGCTCTGGCACTGTCTCAACTGTGCACCAAAAAATATGATGAGAATCTCTGAACCCAAGCCTCAGGGGTCGTGCAGCTCAYCCCTTACTGAAGCAGTGAAATCCTTCCTGTAGCCCTAACTATGCAAAGTCATATTGGCAGAGCTCTAGCTCTAAGCTAAGTGACGAAGCATAGTAGCCCTATTTTATTTCCACAAGTAGCCAAGTGAGCTCTAGAGTTTGTGCAGCTGCTGTTACTCAGCAGGGAATATAGATTTAACCCATGGAAATAAAGAAATATAAAATTTTTAAAATTTATTTAACTAGTATTTAAGTATGGAATACTTTTTTGCTCTGTATTTTAAAAATAGCAAGTTTAACTCTGTAGGTCTTTTTCTGTCCAAGGGATCTTYTTCTTTGTATGACCAGTGAACAGGCTGTAGGATTAGTCAGACTACTCCTATAAAAAACAGTGAATGAATACAATGACTGTGGATTTATTCTCCTAGTAAAAGAGGAATACAGGAAAACCTTTAACTTTAAAGGATTGATAAAAATCATTCTCACAGCTTCTATTTAAATCTAATTTTTATAGTAAAGATTATTATTATGAAAGCAATAAGTACAGCAAGTATGATTGCTTGGCATGTCAATGTTTCTGATTTTTATGGACACAAATGCATACTTAGCCCTATAACATCTTCTTTCTTGACTAAACCAAACTGCCTACCAAAATGCAAAGATTTTATTAGCTAACTACTTAATGAGGTTTGACTAAGACTTCCTATTGCCACAAGGTGGCACCAGTTCATTTAAAATATCACTCTGTATTGGTGAGTAAAGTAGCAAGAAATATTTTCATTTGGAAGCTATATCTGCTACCAAACAAGTCTGTGAAGTCTTTTTTTTTTTTTTTTTTTTTTAAATTTCCTCGTCTGAATAAACTCAATAACCCAGAGGGGTTCTCTTTTACTGTCTGAAAGTTTTTCACATGTTAAGAACCTGCTTCCTAATTAAGCAACTTTTTAGGGAAAATGAATACTGGGCTTGAAGGATAGCAAACTTTGGAAGTGGTAATAGCTGAGCTTTATTTTTAGCTTAGGGGCTATAATTCGGCAATATGAAGCTTGTAAGGTTGAGTACTCAGAATAAGCACACATAAACAATTCMAAAATTACTCTGCAACTTTGTGCAGCAAATGGGCATATGATTGTAGAAGACAAYCAGAGGGCAGCTCAGGCTTTACCAAGTCAACAGACAACAGCAAATCAACCTCTTCAGTCTACATCTGGTGAACTCAGACCTCACAACACTCCCTTTTATGTATAACAAAATACCCTTTTGTCTGATAAGTAGCATCACAGCAAAAGTTTTGAGTGACTTTAGAAAGATCCCAGACACTCTGTGTGTAGTAGTACATAAGGAATGCGAATTAGAAATGAAGTATAGATCCTGTAAGACCTTGGAAGATATGCAGATATCAACAACCATCTGTACCTCAGTATACAAGTGAACTAAAATTATTTATGAAAAACAAGTGTAACTGTTACATACTAACATGATTAAATACAGTCAATATCAAACATAGCTTTCCATTCTAAATCATATCTCTGCTCTAGGGCTCCTTCTACTTGCTCATTTTTGTTTGCGAACAAATGGTAATAAACAAACAAACAAACAAACTGCAAGAGTTGCATGGACAAGCACATAATTCTTAGCAGGCAAACCAAGCCCTTAAAATCACGTTCACAACAACATTGATTAATGGAGAGCACAATTTACTGGTCATGTAAGCACTCATTACGACAAGACTGGACTCTCTTGGACTCCTTGACTTTTCGTCACCTCTCCCCTTTTGCTTAGGGCTGCAACATTCTGCAGTTGCATAAATTAAATTAACTTCAATGCATAACAAGATTTGTGCACACAAGTTCTGCAAAAATTGTTATGAATAAATTGTTCTCTAAATGTGCTTACTAATAGCCTAGCAAGCAAGCCAATTTTCTGATTAACAGTGATATTTCTCACTAGAAGTATCATTTTGTTCTCATATAAGGCACTATTTTTAAAAGTACATTTTATCACTTGCATGTTATTTACAGACATGTAGGGAAACTTTTATGAACTTCTTTAAAGCCACTGCTTTATTTCTATAAAAGCAAGAACATGACTACGCAGAGGATTAGGAAGGAAGCAGAAAGATTATAAAAACTTCACAATTTSATTATTAGTAGTCAGACATTTAATATCAGCAAGCCAAAGGAGTTACAAAGAAGAAAGGAGATCARTCAATGTAAGTCCTTTTAACTCAATCAAAAACCTAAAAAGACTGTATGATGCACCTTTTTGCTGCCAGCCTTTGGAAAGGTGTACGATTTGAGTCTTGAGATTATTCCGCCTCTTGCCCAACTCTAGAAACCACAACGTCAAAGAGGAACAATAAATGTGTCAGGAAAATATTTAGAAGTACTTTATAAAACAGACATAGCATACAAGTACAAAACATTCACAGTCTTTCTCTTCTTTGTGTCTRCAAGCACATTCAAAATGCAATGTACTATGCAAAACCTTACTATTAAATATTCTTTAGGCCATATTTCTCTCAAAACACCTTGAATTTATAGAAATACCTTCAGGCAGTTTTTAAATTCAAGCCTCCTGCCTTTTCCCTGGCTGTCTCGCACAGTGAGTTTGTCTCCAGTATTGAATTTTAGTCCCAACGAAACACATTTAGCAATGTAAATCAGATAATAACCTTAATGTCCTGAGAAAGGTCAACATCCCAAGCAGGATTTGAAGCATACCTTGATTTTACAACAAACATAATGTGGTTACTGWAGCAAAAGCACATAAACAGTCATTCCAAACAAAAATGAATGGGCTTCGGATATCCCTAAATGAAATGCAAAAGTAKTCTATAGAAATACATCAATTTAGCATAATCAATTAGCATTTTTAAGGGTCACAGAGAGACCATACCTGGCTAATTAAGACTTTGATGCAGTACTGTTGTGACCACAATGACCAAGCATTTAGCCTGATGTTCATGCTAGAATAGTAATAACCTGAGCCATCTTTTTAGTCACATAGAACAGTCTTTGAACTGACTTATATATGTTAGAAATTTTTATAATAACCCTATTTGGCCTTCCTTAAAGATAAAGATAGTTTACTAAAGATTGAATAAGCACAGTGTTTTTCTCAGCTTTCTTTTAAGCCATTGATTTCATATATAAAACACATTTGTTGTTTTGAAAGATCAAGCATAGCCCAACAGTTCCTATTCTTGCTAGAAGAAYAGAAACTTTTTTGATATTTATCAACATCTTTATGATTATGATATTAAAATTCAGATAATGCATATTGAAACAGTTTACTGAATGTGKKKTTTTTTTCTTTCTTTTACCACTTGAAATTCTATTTCTGCATGGGAATAAAAGAATTTCAAAGCATTTGTTTACTATCATTTTACAACAAATAAATCCTCTAAGGATTAAGGATCTTCTTCTGCACATGGTAAATTCAGTTCATTATATTTTTACGGCAACAGTAACTCCTACTGCTTGACCTTGCAGATAACTGTATCCTCTTGACAGTAATAATACTTACTTCTTATGATTATATTTGAACTGCAAATGCCTTCTTAAAGTAATATTTAAAAGCTAAAAAAGGACAGTAAGTAGCACCAATAGAAACTTAAGATGGCACTCATAGTGTTTGAGTTTGTTAATACTGTAGAACTGTAAAAATGTAGAACTGCTTACATGATGAAGTGTATTTAAGTCAACTACCTCTGAGAAAACTACACATTTAAGGGTGGAACTAATCTCATTTAACTGCAGTTATCTAAAAGCAGGCATTTGGTCTTGGGTAATCATCCACACCACTTCTCAACAGAAAAACAAACAAACAAACAAAAACAAAACAAAACAACCTAGTTACTTACTGGCGAAAAGTCATTGCACCACTATGAGACGTTTTGATATAAAGTGACATGTGGAAGGGTATGTATCTTTCTCTCTCTTCCTCCAAGATTTGCCTATAGTGAGGCTAGATGATTTGGTAAGGCCAGCTGTCTCATTTGAGACTATTAATATTAATCAGAATGAATCGCTCACAGTCTGTAAAACAGTGTCTTTCATCTGCMAAGCATTGTGAACTGGATTGCATAACTGCAACGGCACTGACGAAAAAAGAGTTTGGCCCATTTTCTTTTTTTGTATAGTTCTAAATGTCAGTCATTTTAGTCAGATTCATAGTTTCTTGTTGCTTTAAATTACTTTGAAATATTTAAGTACCTAAAGTATGAGTTTTAAGGGTTWTGTACATTTACTTTTTATTTGTGTTTAAACTGCTGAATTTTCCATTGACACTTGATATGTATGTAGTGTTCCTGAATATGCTTGCCACTGTAACTTTGTGCATAGATGGTGTGCATGCAGTCTGACATGCCATCTTTGTTTTGGTAAATGACTCAGAGAGTCATTTGAGACAACCTTGAGATAACATTTAAAAAAATGTCAATGACTCGGGGAGTGCAAATTCCAAAAGATTTCGGGGTGTAATTTCCACTGAATTTAAAAGGCACCTGATATTCAGAAGGTAGGGGTATGAAAATGYGCAATGGGCCTATGAAGACTAAAGAGTATTAAAATAAATGTAATTGGGTTTGTATGAACTAAGACATTTGCTTCTATAATGTGAGATGGCATCAAAAGCAGAGAAGCACCCAGACAACTTCACTACTTAGATGACAGGTTTTCTGGAAGAAGTGAAACAATTAAGTTAAATTCCCTATTTCAGTTTAGACTAGTTAAAACTAAATTAGATGTTTTGAATCATGCCTTGAATGGTGCTTGATTTCCATCATGAWTTCCATCTGCCATGATTTCCATCAGCTTTAATATACTACTGTTGCCCTTTCCTCACATCTTTGAAAGTCCTCCTCTATGCCTCTGGAGATAATAATTTATATCACTATATCAATCATTTAATGAAAGAAAATAGTGAAAACACTGTAATACATTTCCATAGTTTTGAACAAAACTTTTTAACCAAAAATTTTAAATCAAAACTTACTGAAAAAGTAATTTTTCATATAAAAATACTKATTTTCACATATGGTGTTCGTATAAAACACATCCACAGAATTAAATGATGAACAGCTCAGTGCAAAACTAATAAAAGAAACAAAAACACTGGAATATGTTGAACTTATTATTTTCTATCTATTGTTTATTTAACAGTCCTTCGAAAAAAAGATTCACTGCTGCAGTAAACCTATGCATTAGAATTTCTGGACTAATGTGTAAAATTAAATCCTCTAAAATTAACATTATTGCTGTACCAAGACCTATTCTTACCTTAAGAGGGGCTCCATGATGTGGAGGACGAGCGTCAAAAACAATATTATCTGCAAAGCAGTTAAATGCAGAAAGATACTGAGCATGATGAAGAAGAAATAACTTTACCTTGGGAAATTAACTTCCTTGTTTTAAATCAAATTGAAATGCTTCTCCTGGTTCATTTTCTTTACTTTTTTATCCCATGTCTGAGATTTAATGCCGCAGAGCAAAATATGTGCAATCGCCTAGTACTGTTTTAGAGGAGTGGAGAAATAAGGAACTATTCTGTTAGTGTGGCACTAGTATATAGACAAAAAGACAGAKGAAATTTCTATAATCTTACATGAAATTTAATTTAAATCTACAGTAATATGCAACCAACTACCCAAAAAGTGCGGGAAAAAATGCTAATAATAGAAATATAATGCACAAATAATAACTCACCGTTTTCTGAACCAAGTCGTGAACAAGGAATGGTAAGAACCCTTAACAATCCATCTGGTTTGTATGAATAATGTTCCACTAACTACCAAAAGGAGAGAAAAAAGAAAAAGAGAGAAAGAGAAAGAAAGAAAGATAGAGAGAGAGAGACACAAAAGGGCAACATAGGTATAATTAATTGAATGGCTTCTTTAAAGTTGTGTGCRCATGTGCAGTAATTGTAATATATTGTAGCAAGTCACCTGGATGTACAGCAGATATTTAATGCACATACACATCTCTCATCTTTAGTTCTCTCTTACATAGGCGTAGGCTTTTCAGGTAGTTTTATGGCTGAATCTAAGGAATTGTATKTATGCAACCTAGTATTCTGTGCTCAGTTCGGTGCTCAGATAAACTATTTTGTAATTGTAGGTAAACTACTTCTTTTTATATCTGTGATTTCTCTATGTCCCTCCTCGTTTTAATAAAGATGGGCAACACTGCAATGTGCAGGAATTATGCAAATGTAAAAAGCATTTTGGCCCCTCAAAACCACACTATGATGTAAATAGCTAATTTCAGGTTTCTAGCAGCAGCAGTTGTTGCCACATGTATTTCTGTATTGCCCTCACCATGTATTTTGCTATTTTATCACAGAAGACTACTGCAGTTGCGGCCCTGTGCATTCAGCAATCTGCAAGTGAAATATTCAAAAAATATACTAAATTGTCATAGCTGCTCTCAAATTCACGGTAACTGCAGGAATGACAGGGACGTTTATAGAAAAGGCCAAAATCTTTTATACAGAGGTTTAATTTTACAATTAACTTTATCTGTTTAAATAGAATTTTAAGTGAGAGCACACAGCAAGTTTGTGCATTTCCTCCAGCATTTTCACATTACCTCATCATTTTTCTAGTACTCAGTTTTATTACTATGGCACAGTCAGCTATCCATTCCTTGACTGCTTAATTTTGCCCAGTATTCAAAGTTAAAAATGATTAAAATCTGTACATTTGCATAACTTTCTATATTAACACAGATTCTCCTCACATACAAAACCCACAAAATGTTGGAAACATGTGATAAATAACCACTAAATCATGTTGGTATTCAGTTAATAACTGTTGATGCAGAACAAAGTAAAATAAACCACCCAGATGGGGTTATACGGAAACATGACAACACACATCCCAGTGATTTAAATTTAACAGACCTGCCAAAGGGTGTCAAATCTTTTCCCCTCTGGTATGGAGAGCTTTCCTGTCTTATCTCTGTCAATACGGTAATGCAGTACTTTTCCATCACTGAGGAGACACAGAGCATAGGAACCATTGTTGTCCCTTTCTCTGATTCTGTAAGAGAAGAGCAGAGATTTTCTTTATTACTGATGAGCTCTGAGAATAAAGATTTTTTTTTTTTACATCATTCTTCCCCATAAACTTTCCAAGTTAAAAAAAAGGGCAAAATCTACACCAACTTTTTGAGAACATTTGACTAAACCTTTCATTTAATTTTGTCAGCATTGTTTGTTTTCAGATAGAATTTCCTAAAGGTCCTACCTTTTCCTCCCAAACAGCAACTGGCAAACACAGAAAACTGACCATGTGGAGCTCTTTGCTAGGCAGTTCCAGGAGCAGAGAACAAAGTGCTCACTGAGCAAAGAAGCACATGAAGGCTTATGCACTACAGACCTATACAGCCTATGGAAGTCAGAGACTCAGTACACTAAGCAGTTAGTCCTACTTCATCTCTTCTACAGCTGACCTACATTTAAAAACAACAGATAAGTGCCTATATTAAGCCTGGAATTCTCTTCCTTATACTCTACTTTGAAACAGAGAGATGACAGTGAGGGGAGAAGATAAAATGCTAAAAGAATGCAATGTTAAACACAAGGAAAATCTCTTAGGTAACAGCTTGTGCTTTACGTTGTTAGAAGTTTGCAGCTAAAGTGACATGGCTGGGAACTGAAAAAAATCACACACTTCTGTAACCATCCATTTTGTAATTTCTCTAACAACATTAATGCATTGTCATAAATTTCCCAGAAAATTCACATTCACTTCATATGGCACTGGCTTACACAACTAGCCCAAATTTCACTAGGAAGGGATCACAGACTATAGTATAAAACCTCATCTAAAATTTGTACCAGGATGGATGGAACATGGGACATCTGGAGACAATATCTGAAGCGTCTGTGCCAGCTTGCACAGTTTTTAAAAATGTACTCAGGGCTAGCTCACACTGAGGTCAACATCTTCTGGTGAGTAGACCCAGAAGAGCAATTTGCTACTAGCTCCAACACAGGCAGCCGCATGTCTACATTTAAAAAGTAGACTTTTGTTTTCAATTTGAGGTGCCTCGTGTTCAGTTGCTGCTCACTGAGAGAAAGCGGTAGCTAGATGGAGTTTTCTGGAACTATGGGTTTTTCTTCTGGAAAAAGAAAAAAAGACTTACCCACAACAAACATTTCTTATTCCAGCACTGACAAAAAGCCACTCACTTTCTGTCGAGTTTGCCTCCCCTTCTCTTCATGCTTCCACTTACTAACAGTATGTAATAGATGAGGCAGGGTCATCAAACTCCCAGACAAGCTAGTTGGTAACTGACTCAACCACTGATCTCCACGATCTCTCTGGCAAAATGAGCAGCTAAGTCAATATTTGAAGTCCCTAAATCAGCTGAACCTAAATTTTAATCTCCCCCAAGGAAAGATTCAAAGGACATCTCACAGCAAGGTTTGAGAAAATTGCTTTCAAAATTCAAGGATTTTGACAAGAGGGAAGACCTTTGAGACCAACTTTATCTGTCAGGCATTTTTCAGATTTCACATGGAAAYTGAGACTGTCATTATGTACATCAGCAGTTAAAACCTACACAAAACTGAGCTACATCACACCAAATGTATTGTTTCATCCTATAAAAAGTAACCATTTGGAGAAGAGAGAAAAAAATATCCAACTGCACTAGCCGCTTTAAAAGTTCTCTGCAATCAAGCACAGCATATACAAAACAGTAACTAAAACTCTTAATTAAACAAAAGCTGCAGACTTTAAAGAAAAGAAAAAAATAGGATAGAATGAAGTCACCAGTGAAATATCATTCACTTTTCCATCTTACACCATTGCACAGAGCAATGTGTAAAGTAGTAAAGAAGTACAGAAGAAAAAAAAAAACCATAAAGATAATAGACACTTAGAAATAAAAAATAACCTTTCATTCACTAAAACAATGACACTTTTCTGCATCACAGATGTACTGAAGTCAAGCACCAAAGTATGCTAGTTTTTAAATATATACATTCTAAAATAGCGTTTTTTACTGAATCCAATAGTGTGAGAAAGTCTAATCTTGGCCCTTCTTTCCCTGCTTAGGAACATGTTCCTTCAGGCAAAATCCTGACATTGCCAATTCCTCCTCAAGCTCCAGCCTCTCCCGCCTTGTCTCCCCTTAGCTGCATCTTTCTTGCAATGTTACTTGCAACACAGTTATTTAYTATTTTTTGAGGATCCGCAGCACACTGAACATGTGAAATGAGGGAGACCAGTGAATGAATTCAGTGAAATTTATAACAGCATCATACAGTGGAAAATGAGTTGACTGCAGTCTTCGTGCACACCATTATCTCTCTCCTGCTTGGGATTGTACTCAGAACTGTTTCAGAAACACCAGCACAGCACAGAACTGAATAGGCAGCTCAGCTTCATGCTATCACTATGTTGCAGCCTCATATTTGATATCTTGATAAGATTACTGTGTCACACTATACAGTCTATGTACTGCAATGACGAAACACCTTAGCAAGTGGGACTGCATCATTCATGGTTGTCTGTTTTCGTGGTGACCCCCCCCACCAAAAAATGCTAAGCCAAACATAAATATGGCAAACTCAAAAATCTTTTTTTGTATAACTGTTCCTGAAGCAGTCTCTTTTCTCAGTAGCTATCTCAGTTAGACATCATATCCTTTCTTCACACCTCTGACTGAGCTTCACTGTCAGAGCATACAGCATTGAGTTAGCCTTGAAAAGTGTCAGCCCTGCTGTTCCTGTCTGTAAGCTACATACRCCCAGCTGCAGATCAAGAAAAGCTCTCCCAAAGAGTTGTGACCATCACAGGGACTTAGCACCTTCAGCAAAATGGTGCACACGCTGTATTTCACTCTTTACCTTGGAAAATTCTTACAGTCATCTTCTAAACCTAGCGATTTCTTAGCATTTTGAAGATAAGTCTCATCAGTAAATAATGTTTCTGAACCTGAATCAAGGCTGCAGTCAGTTGGATAATTCTCCTCATGTTGGATGTGAACAATGCCCACTCCAATTCATAACTACACACATAATACGGACAGATGTAGATAAAAACCTGTGAAAAGACAGTTAAAATGCTTGAGAGCACCTATCAATGCAAAAGTAAACAGTGCCACCCTTAAAACATGGATTTCAGCTGAACAGCAGCTAAAGTTTGATACCACTCAAGTTCCAATGGTTTAAACAGTCTTTAAGCTACCACTTTGCCCTCCAGGGGTTTATCTACCAGACCTGAAAGAAACTTTTTGAAGTTCAACAGAACCACCTACAACAYACAAACACTGGCAATCTCACATGGGAATGTCTGACTGTTTCCTCCACAGGTCACCAAATAGCAGTTCTAGGGCTGTTTGACCCTTCTCGGTCATTTCTCAAGGGAACAGAAAAATGCTGTTTTTTCCATTTAAAACTCTATTTGTAATTCTATTCAGAACTGTGGGAATACTCAGAAAATACTGAAAAAAAACCCCAAAAAACAGGGTATAGAAGGGAGGCTGTAAGTATTAAGTTTACTATAAAAAAATCACCATTCACTTAAACCCCACCCTTGTTTTGAGGAAACATTTACTTTCTCTGTCCAAAAAAGTGGAAAAAAGTACATTTTTGATTATTCAAATTAAGATTTTCCTAAAGAAAGACATTTTGTTAGAAGATTTTGACTAGGTATGATGCTCACAAGATGATAGAGATGACTCTCATGTTTTTGCTCACAAACTCCACTAAAGAGGCTGTGTAAACATATGATGGTCAGAAAATGGAATCATCAAGGTAAAGGAAATTTCTTCTACTGTTTGATTGTAAAACTAAACAATAGTTTTGCAAAAAGGTTTCCAAAACAAAGCATTGCCCCTGAGAAAAATGACAGATATGGATGCCAAAAGTTGCTACCATAGATACTGATTATTTTTATTGCTTTGAAAGGACACTAACTACTGTTCCAATCCGTGACTACTGTTCAATCTTTTTTTTTTTTTCATGCTGAGCTCTCTGGTGCTACATTTAGAATTAAACCTAACATCTTTTGAAGAAACAGTGACCCCTACCTTTGCTATGGTTCCCACTCTTAAGTTAAATGAAAACTAATCTTGCTTAATAAAGGAATGGTGAAGCTGCATGTCTTGCTGAATTGAGGTCACTCAGTGTGAGCAGGCTGTCTCTTTGACAGACTCTTGCTTGAGATTCATTCATAGGAACTGTATAGAAACACTGCTGGTAAATAGCAGTACCAGAGAAAGCAAAGTACTCACAGAAATTTTCCATTGTTTTTCAACCCTACAAGGATACGGTGTTCTGATTCTTCTCGAGAGATCTTCCCATGGAACCAAGGCATYTTCTCATGGGCCGTAGTGGCAATCAGTTTCTCCAGCTGAGGTTTCTGACTAATGATAGCTTGTTCAAGAGCATCACCCTGGAAGGAGTGAAAAAAAAAAATCAACAGAAAGATAGTGAAACTGTTTTCTCAATCATCAAAACATTACAGGCAAACTCACAATGATGGATTAATCGCTCTGGGAGCATCCAAAACCAGCAAATAATTATTTGTTTCTGGTTGCTATAGAAATATTGAAACAGGAGCTAACACTGTGTAATCTAAACATGATAAAGCTGATATTCTTCCTTTGTCTCTAGTATAAAACAAAAGGAAAAATAACTAGTAAATCAGCCCTTAATCAACATCAATTGAAAATTATGTTGTGCTGTTATGCTATGCTAATGAGACATAACTAAATATATGTTCAATGTTACTCTGAAATGKGACAAACTCCCCATAGTACTTTTCCTGTGCAGAATTCAAAACTAAATTGAACAAGCACTAGTTGCTTTATATTGCTGCAGAACAGCTACATTGAAGATGGCATCATCAATTTCCCAAAAGGAGGCAGGATACTTCCAATTTTAAAGTGAATTTTTAGAAGGGAATTTTTATCAGCATTTCAGGGTAAAACTCCTTTGTTTCAYCAAGTTTTGTCTTGAATTTACCAACATCTATCAAGACCATGCTCAAACTCAACAGAAAAATCTTTAGATCTCAGYAAAAGTTGCAGTAAATGTAGTTGCCAGGTTTCCAGCTTGGATGTCACACAAATTTTTGCACTGGTGGGATCATAAGGTTGTTTGCTGACGCCAAAAGACAYGAGGAAGTGAGCCTAACTATGAGAGTCCATAACAGTAATTTGGAGCATTGCAAAGCTCTCTGAAATAATATTCCATTGTAGCCTCCAGTTCTGTGTTTCTAACTTGAGAATGACTTCTGTGTAGTCACTTCAGGAAAAAGGGAATCTTCTGGGATTGAACACTGCTGCTTGAAACATGTGATACCAACAAAGAAGTGCGAGCAGTGTTTTGCTCTGAAAGAGAAACAAGGCTGTATCTTGTACACAATCTGAACAAGCATCACAGAAACAATGCAGGTTGAGAGGTGAGGATATAAAACAAGTCTRTATGTGGCTGTGCTCCTCTGCAGCCATGCATAAGCCAAGTACTCTCAGAATCAAAAGCAAACAGCTTCTAAATGAACAGGGTTTTGCTGTCATTAATTATTATTTTCTGGCTTATGTGGAAATCTGAGCGGTATGGGCTAGTACAGCGGCAGGTAAAGTTAGGCCGGCCTAACACATTTTAGAAAGTGATAAGCCTTGCCAAATTTCAGGAAAGAACACAATGGCTCAAAACATGAGCCATTATCACTGATTGCAACAAACCTGAACAACAGTAGAGCAGCAGCAACAGCTGGAAACAAACACTACCAACTCTCCTTTTCCTCCCAATTCAAAGACCAGTTTAATGCAGAACCAGTCTGATTGTACCTGCAGGTTCCAAGTTTGCTTGACATACTCTCTGATGAGGTTCTCTTTCAAATCTTCAAATGGTCCTGTTTTGGGCTCTACTCCTGGAGGTCGGTTGAAAGGTTTTCTCAGCAGACAGACAAGGCCATCGGCTTCCTCTGAGTGATAGTTAATAAGTTCAGCAGGACTTGCATGAGATTTTCCTCCTGTGATAGCATATGAGCCACTCAGCTCCCTCTCAATTGTATAGTGGTGAACTTTCCTTCCATGAGCCAAAGATAAGGCAAAGCCACCTAGGTAATTTCGACTTTGACGGAGCAGGAACAGTCCATCACTCACTCCTCCTTGCATTAGATACTCTTCAGCTTCCTCACGTGTAATATTGCCGAAGAAGTATGGCAGGTGGTTAGCAGGGTTGGCTGGATTGGTAGCCATGCTTATTTTCTTTTCAGTGAGCAACTTAAGGCTTTRTATCTGAAAGGAAAAAAAGTAAAGTGAATATCAGTTTAAAAAAAAAAAAAGAGGAGGGGGGGAATAAACAACTCGCATGTTTGTTCACACACGGTATGTTGCTAACCTATTTCTGAAAAGGTTTTTGGAAAAAGTTTGCATTTGTTAGAACATGTCTTTCCAAATTTCAATGGAAAGTTTCCCCCTTTTATATAGTAATTAAGTCACTTTCCTATAACACTTTGAGAGTTTTCTATACCTCCTTACCTCTCTGGTCGCTGCCTAGACATACAGACTCCTCTAACATATTACTTGASTACCTCTATTTACCCTGCTGTTCCGGCCTTGAGGTGCTTCCCAAGAAAAGAAGTTAACTATATAGGAAAGATTCAGTGAGAACAATTCTTCACTCCAGTTTTGTTCCATTACAATTCTCCTTACAATGGCTTTATAACTGGCTTATCATATAATGGTTAAAAGTTATATATTAAAATATCTAACATTCCTATCTCGGATTTTTTCACAGAACACCACTTGGGGCATTCTAAACAGTAAAAGAGAATGCAAACTAATACAATAGTGCCATTTTGAACAGCTTTCATTTTTAGCAGCTTACTTATATTGAAGTAATATAAAGACATACTACTGACAAAATACTGAAGAAAAAGATCAGCATCTCTGAAGAGTAGTAATGAACACAATATATATAGTTTTAATTCTTTCACTCTAAACATTAAAAATATTCTCTTTAATTTACAAATTTCAAGAAGGACCTACAAGGGCTCTGTAGGACATTGCCTGTACCACACTGCTCTTCTTGTGCTCTCTCTTTCCTGAGCTATCCCAGYCTCTACCTACACTGTAAGCAGAAAAATTCAATCTTCATTAAGTTCCACAGCAAACTCACCCTGCCTGGACAACTAGGTGTCGTGCTGAAACTACCTTTATCTCTTTCAAGTCACTGAAGGGAAGACACCAAAATGCAAAAGTTAGGTTATATTTTCTTATTAGTGGCATTTAAATGACTATCTAATAGATACAGGAAAGAATACCTTAGCTACTTGCTAGGAATATTTAAGTGAACACATTGTGAATAAATTTGACATCAGCATTTATGGAACAGTATTTGCATTTTTTTTTCCAAAATGCACAGCTGCAATTACTGATGTTATCCTGAGTTCATCGAGTCATGAGTGGTTTCCTGCAACATTACATTAGTTTTTCAGATCATTTTCCCACAAAATGCATCCAAAATCCAAACATGTTTTCCACAGGAACAGTTACAGATCATTATATCCATTTAGGAACATTTCAACATCATCTTTCWATCTAGAAAGAATCACTTCGGAAGGGAAAAAAAATCACTAAAGTCCTTGTGCATCCACAAACTTATCATCTGAAAATGACTTTCAGAAAATACATGAAAACCTGAATACAACTAGCAGTATATCCTTGTATTGTATTATATGTGCTTACTCCAAGGTTTTTTCCCCCTTAGGAAACATCTCATAAGTTCACTGTCAGATTTTTYATTTAGTTGCCCTTTAAGTCTAGTTGTGACAACCCAGTTCTTGATACACTCAAATATAGACAGTTGAGCATCAGACAGCCTCTCCTACCTGTAAGTGGATTATCCAGACACAGTTTAACTAAGTAGTTTTACAAGCACTACAAAAGAATGCACCAAATCTCTCTTTTTTCCTCCCCCCACAATGTATCTATAATAAATACAAGGCCCATATTTAGCCTACAAAATACATATTTACTTCTTTATTTTATCCAGGTTACTGCAGCTCCCTTTTCCCACCTCCCACTACCTTGAGTAAAAGCAGACAACAGGATCAGCAGTTGAGTTCCCATTCTTATTGCTGTGCAGGATATGCAACAGCAGAACCAATGTGCCCTTCACAGCTAAAAGGAAGGAGATTTTACAGATGCCATGCAGCAGCCTGTRGAATTAGCATGAAATAATCAGCAGTTATGTGAACTGGGTTATAARATGTTTCAGCTTGTGGGCAATCAAAGTGTGAGACCACTTACTGAATCACATGAACATGCTGGGGCGGACTTTTCGGTAGGTGCTTCAAGCTGACCACTTCCCTGGTCAACCCCCACAGGCCTGGTCAGGCTCGTACTTGGGGGTCAAGATGCAGGATGCAAATACCTGTGCTGCTCCATGAAGATGTAAGGTGCAGGCAAAGTATGARGCTCATACCAGATGGAAAAACAGGTCCTGTCCAGGCCTGTCACCTGTGGCATGAATCTTCTCATGTTGTCCTGCCTACCCAAGGGAAAAATTAGAAACTACTGCAGTTCTACAAAACACACATGCATACATCATCTTATTTATTACTCTTGTGGTCTGCAACCAAAAGTCAGTGGTTTAAGATGATCTCTTATTATGCTTAGGTTAATATTTCTGTCATTTCTGTCGACAAAAATTTCCATCTCCTTCCCTTTTAAATCTCAYGGTTCTTCTGAACATTCATTTTCTTAACTCAAATTAACAATTTATTCATGTACCTTCTGATTATTAATTACAAAAGAAAGCTATAATTGARGAGAAAGCAGGTGGCAGTTAGCAGTAACTCACCATCAAAGATTCATTCTGCACAAAACACCAATTGCAAGAGTAATTTTGCCTGCATCAGTTGAGGATAAGGAAGGATTTTCTTGAATGGAATACTTTCTCCAAGTAGCTAATAGACTGTAGGACTACAGRCTCTATAAATTAAGTGAATATGTGTTTTTCTTCTTTGTAACACTAGGTTGAAACTAATTCCACTGCGTAATCATTGTGTAATTTATTTCCTCATTGAAATCCCTATATGCAAAAAGCTGCAGAAATATTCCTCTGAAAATGGTCTATTTGATTATTATCACTCTGAAAGTCATTATCAGTACAGAGACCGGGAATGCTCTCTACCTTGTTTCCTTATATGCACTTCACTGCTGACTATCCACAGCTCTCAGACATCCCTATTGTGTTGCTTTTCCTCCAAGCTAGCCCACAGACCTGCTGCTTACGAGATGAGCACACATCATCCGTTCTCAGTGCTTCCTGAAAGCAGGGTGCATGTCATCAGTCTCACTGCCAAGCAGAGCAGTATGAAACAGGTTTGCTGCTAGGTTTTCAAGGARGTTGCAGAAACTGACAGCAAAATCCAGCATGACTGTAACCAAGCAAGAGCACAACAGCTGCCAAACTTTAATGTCATCAGCACGTTGGTGGGCCTGGTCAAAGAAATATGATACAGCATAATCCACTTTGGCCCTGCAGCAGAGTTGTACAGCTAGATGCACAAAACTGGAAAGAACGCCAGGACAGTCCCATAATACACACACCAAGAATACAGCATATATTGTGTGGTAGTTGTCTAAAACACCTTGGAAGTATTAAAATATCTCACAAGCAGGTCACATAGAAAAATGTCACCCCATTCTCCACCTGTGAGAATTTATTTTCATAAAAAAAGAAAACACATCCTTTTCAAAAGTACCTGTGGTTTTAGACTTATCCACGTACAAATACAAAAACTGCAAGGAAACATGTATTTGAAAAGGATAAAGTAAAAAACTTTAAAATTAAGAATAAAAAGAGGAAAATGTTTGTGCTCTCTAATGACACAAAAGTTGCTGAAATTAAAATCTGCTTTTTCTTTGCCATGTTTGAGATGAAGCTACTTTTGAGACTACTGCATAATCTGAGATTTGCTATACTTCCTTCAGGATTAATCAGCCAGACATAAGTTCTCTTTGGTAGTCTGTTTTTTGTGTGATGCCTGTTTTTCTAATTCTGAATGCTGAATTGTAAAATAATGTTCAAAACTGTCCTACCCATTAGAAGTCACAGTACACACAGAAAGAAAGAGAAGCAACCTGTTTGCCGAGCAACAGGACAAACGGCCTCCAAGTAAAACTTCAGTTTTCAAAAGATATTCTGAACTTCTCTCCAAACGGGTAGCATTCATTGCCATACCAAACTAAATTGAACTATTCATCTCATAAAGACAAAGCAGTGAAACTGCTTCAGGAAGACATTCATTCTGAGTTTACAAGTTCACCTGGAAAGCTGGAGAAATGCTCCAGAAACTGAAAAGTTCATGCTGCTGCTTTGGCATGACTGCATGCTTTTGGCTGCTTTTATCAAACCATCAGATCTGAAAATACTTCAAGTATTTCTACATAAGCTGCAGCTGTGCCTTTGATGGTTCAATAAACACTGGTAAAGCTGGGGCTTAACCATGCCATGTGAGACCAGAGATGTGCTGTGCTGGAGAGGCTCCTCTGACTGGAGACTGTTGGACTGGACCTGGCCCTTCATGCTTCTTGTATTTTCGTGACCCTCACCTGGCTACTAACATGAGATGGTGCTGTTGTCATGTCAGCTGTCTCAATTCTCCACACCATTCTCCACTTAAAGTCCATTATAATCTATTTTAAGCTAATTTGTACTCTGAATGGTCAGAATCAAGTCTGCCAGTGAAACGGAAATGCTTTTGACAAATTCTGTCCTTGCACATTCCTTTCTAAGGCAGAATTATGGAACGCATGTCACTATGTTGCCCTCTGGCATTAACTGTTTGCTTCATTAAAGCAATTAAAGAATTTGTAGATTTGAGTTAGAGCTTCATTCTGATTAAAGATGAGCAATGAGAAAACTCTGCTGTCGTTATACAAGTGTAGGACCACCGAAAAAAAATTCAAATTAAATCTCCTAAAAATCTTTCCTTCAAGGACTCTTGTCTTACTATTCAGTGACCTGGTTTTCTTTTATTTTTCTTCAAAGTAGTACTTAAACATGGCAATGGAACAGAACTAAAAAGTTAAAAGAAGAGGCTCCAATTAAAATCTCTGAAGGACATCATAGAAGMCATTGAGATGAATCCTGTACGGCTATTCAAAGCTTGGTTCAAGTATTGGACTCCGTCATCTCTTCTTATTCAGCTTGACAGAAAACCAAGCCTCCTGATCTTGGGAAAGTATGGTGGCTTGGAAAAGCAATGTTAGCAAAGAGGCAGAGCCTGCTTCTTTGGAAACCGGAAAAAATATTTGAAACATTAAGTGATTATTTCACATCAAATTCATATGACAAGTTTTGTAACCCAGCTTGATAGCATCACAGATGGACAGAAAAAAAAMCATCTGAAGGGAGGGTATATATGGTGGAGTCTTGTCTAGTAACAGGTGAATATCTGTGATCAGTCTGTATTCAAATATCTTAGATTTCTTATTGACACTATTACCTTGGTAGAAGCCATGGTCAAACCTCTCTGTACTTTTCGATTGGTGAAAAGACTTAGGTATTTGCAGAATCAGAATGCCTGTGATATCCCAAGATTGCCCACAATATTTATCTGAGAGTCTCTACTCCTTTGGTAAACTTCAACYACTACAAAGCATTAAAGCATATCTCTTTTGCAATACTGCCTATCATGTGTGCATTGCATCCATCACGTGTTATATTCCTACTACAGCCAACTCCAAAACCCAATTAAATACTTCTTTTTCTCAATCTTTAATTTCCTGGATGCCCMAATACAAAGACTGCTTTGTGTGGGTGGTGGTTCGTCTTTAAAACAACAGCTTCTCCCAAGAGATAGTTAAACCCTTGCCAGAATAGCAGGTTTTCTGGCAGATGGAACAAAAATAGGACTAAGAACTTTTGCTGAAACTGCAAAACTTGTTTCATCGCTTTTGTTATTGCATCTATCAACCTCCCTCTGTAAGGCAAGTTCAATCAGAGACAGCCCAGCTCCTAGAAGCCTAGCAGTATCTCCCATATGCTTCTCACTCAGAGAAGACAGGGGAGGGTAACATRGTGTATGCTTAGTTGTACTGCCTACTGCCCTAAAGAAAGGTATTCATGCACATCATAAAATGAAGAATTTGAGAGCCCTCTATGGATTCTTGCCTTCATCTGGCCATTTTAGCAATCTTTTTGACAGTATCATAGAAAAGAAGAGCTCTCTATCAGGTAGGCTGCATATCTATTTCGAAGAGCTAGACTACTAGCAAATACTCTGTTGCCTTAACATCATTCAGGAAGCGTTTTTCAGTTTATGACACACCCAAGATATATTGTGCACTTCAAAACTGCTGTTTGACTGGAATTTGCTGAAGATTCATTTAGAGTTTGAGCTGATACAGACCACAGAGTCCCTGAACATGACAGTTCGTATTCAGGAACTTAATCTTGCCATTCCCTGTACACATCATAGCACACTCACATAATCTTCCACAGAAAACACRTACTTACATATAACGTTAAATAAAGAACCAATATAAATAAAACTTCATGTTCTTTCCTGAGYATTGCTGCTTCTTATAAAGAGGCAAGACTACAGAACATTAGTGACCTATTCAGTGAAAATATATGTAGTATTCTAGGCTAATCCATCTTTAAAATTACTAGATGCTATTTCTGTAAAAAGACCAATAAAAGTTTATAACAGAATTCTGAAAAATATCAAGGCAAAACAGTGGTATAAATGGGGTATACATGAAACTGCCTTTGCCCATACCAACACTAACCCACTGTAGCTAAGTGACCACTGGATCTTTCATTGGTTAACACTTCTCATTGTGCTATTCTAACTTATAGTGTTACCTGCAATATGACAAATTCACGAATACAAATTTACGATTCTACAAAAATCCTACACTTGCACATGGAAATCAAAATAACTCTTATATAATTAATTTATTTTAAGACTATGATCTTTTTTAGGCAAGATGCTATTCATTGTTTGCAAAATATCAAGAAGAAAACATTAACTTTTCTCTTTTAGGCAAAGATATTTCTACACTTAGTTTCTTCCATTGATTCCTTTGTTCCTTTCCTACTGTTCTGGTCTACAGTCCCTAGAAAAGACCTCCCCCTCAAAAAAAAAATCCCTGGTTTATCCTTCGAATGGCATTTGCAGAGACCTAAAGTTCAACTATGAGATGTTCTTGGTTTTTACTAGTTCTTAGTTCTTCAGAAAATGAGTTGGAGTAGTTCAAAGTTCAGACAAATATAAATAACTCTTACTAAATACTTTGAAAATATGGGGAAGTGTTATGATTGTTGACATAACAACAGCATAATTCCTTTAAAAACACTCTTAAAAATCACAAGCCACTTATTCATATTCTTTCAACAACACAGTATTGACAGACATTTGCAAACCAGGCTAGCATTGATCAAGCAAAGAAACGAGCAATTTAGCCTGCCTAATACACCCAATGTTACGAGCGTGTAGCAAAGGAAATGTTCAGACTTATGTAGTCACGATATAGCCCAGATACACAAACAGGCAAGGAAACAAACACACACAGAAAATATCAAATAATATTTGAAAACTTATTTATTTTGAATGAAAACATGAGATTGAGATGGTCATTCTCTTGGAATGGACCTTCACATCTTCCCTTTTTTTCCGGAGTTCATATATCTTTCTAGGAATACCAATATTGTAAAAGAGAACGCATCTGAATTCACAACTCCACCCCAAATTCCTTCAACGGCTAAATAATGTTAAGCTTGCCAAGTTAGGAAATGTTTTACAAATGTGAGGCAGTGAGATAGAAATTCAATACCCAAAGGACTAAAGGTAAGACCTCACTCCTTACAAGGAAGTAAGGTTGGTTGCCCAAGGAAAGCACTTGCCTTGTAGGGGTAGAAGATGGTCTAAAGCACATCTTTCCCCATAGGCATAACACTGAACTTTTTAAGGAAGCTGCAAGTGCAAGCAAATATTGTGGTTATCTTGCATAAAAAAAAAAAAAAAAAAAAAAATCAGAAAATGAGGCACCCACTTCCTCTCAGGTAGCTTCCACAGCACTGATGTGATAAGTGTTGCAGGCAGTGTCTGCTCCAAACTCAAGGCAAGAGTTTGGCATCTCATGCAAGTACAATATTCACACAAAATGGAAGGGCAAAACTCAGGAAGACAGTGTAACTAAACAGAAAAAAACTGAAATGAACCTACAATGTCCACATCATTGCCCTTAGCTTGCTTCTCCTTCACCTCACCTACTACACAAGCATAAAACCATTAATTTATATAAAGGCTTGCACAGAAGCAAATGTAGTGTTTTTGAGGCACTAATCTCTACTCTAACTAGACAATAATACGTAGAAATAAGAGTATTCTTTACCAGACCTAACATGAATGTGAAAGSAAATTTGGGGACAGTTCTTCCTATCCATCTATAATAAGATGAGTAAAGGTACCACGCCAGAACCAAAAATCAAAAGCCATTTTGTGGTGAAACAGAATTCTGAATAAGCTCTTCATCTGAAAGGGGTTATTTTTTGTACTAGCTTTGTTTTCAATGAAATGCTCAGTGAGCACTGCATGAAAGTAAAGTATATAGTGCACCTCTTCTCCAAGGGAAGGACAGAAGAAAGGCTCATGCTTTCGTATATCTAAAATTAAACAGCATGGAGTGATGAAAAAACACTGACTGACATACTGTTCTAGTGCAGGGTGGACCAACAGATCTTTTAAGCAACTAACTTAGAACTTCGTCAGTTCCCCAATTGTATCCTGAAAAAAATATTCAAACAATATGAACATAAAATTCATTCACAAATTTTGCTTTAACTGGTATTATGAAAAGCAAGACAAGCCCATCCTCAAACCACACTACAATTTTTCCTTCTAAGATGCTCACCTACAGTCTCTCCTTTTGTAGCACACATTAAAGCTGAAAGAAATTAMGTATGCGTAGAATGAGAAATATACATTTGATGGTGACTTAAGTACATTAAGTACAGCGATATTTTCAGGGATGAGTATAATCTTAATGGTACTTTTCACATTGATGTAAATTCTGATATTTTACCATCAAGGTATTACAAATCCATTGTTAWTGCTTCACATTTAAGGCAGATATTTATACTTTTATAGTATTTTAACAAATAAAACGGATTTAAAAGATCATTCTATTCTCCTTTATTCACCTTATACTTTATAATGACCTTCTGTCTAGGCAGCTAAAAAGTGGTCTTAATTCATCAGATTACCTTTAAATATCTGCTTTTCCTTTCTGTATAAACATGAAGATATTATTTAAATAGGAGAGGAATTTTTATAAGAAAGTTATGCAAATATTGATAAAGAACATATTAAGTAAATAACTACTAAAGAATTGATTAAGCTAAACTTTCTGACTTACTATAAAAAAATCTGAGATCTTCCCTAGTTTGCCTGAGTGGCACATCCATAAAATGTCCATCAAATATCCATAAAATATCCTCTTCATTATATTGAAAGAGATGGCTGTGGTATTGGCTTAAAGCCAAAAGAGATGTCCATGGGATCACCATCATTTTTCTTGCAGGATCCTAGTCTTCCTATGGGAAAAGCAATGACAACACACTGAAGCCTTGGGTAGAATGTCTTAGCATTCACTCACTGCCTTTCTAACTACCTTACAGACTACCGCAACTTTTCCACCACACATTCCTGCTTGCGACTCCATCTCCATGAAAATAAAACTGCTTTCTTTCTATGACCAAAAGGATGCCTCCAAGCTTTTCACTTTCCTCCTGAGCATCAGTGCATTACACTGCTCCTTCCCACTACAGTGCCACCAAACTTCACTCATCAAGGTCAATTATTTCTCTGCATTTCAGACTCTAAAATATCTTAAAGTTAGAATCATAAAAAGACCTTCAAGATTATCAAACTAGAGGTCAGTAGGTTTTGAGGAAAWGCCATTTTTCTTCCCTCTTGTATCACAGATTCATTTATCTAAAATATTTTCTAAAGAAGATTTAATTTTTAGGTTTTGGATTTGCTTTCCAGAGTCAGTTTTAACTATATGAAAGAAGGTTAGACAGATGTTTTTATCTATACTGAAGCATGTCAGAAAGGCCCTCATTTACCACAAATTGCAGTTGACACACCGATATCATCAGATGACTCCAGGCACTGTAGCTACCGAAATACTACTAGTAGGGAAATACTACTTGACTTGGCAACACTATTACTGTCCTGCTGTCAAGCAAACARATGCTTAGAAAAAGAGCCACAGTATTCGTACGTTATTTAGAAGTTTCCTACATTCATGGTGTGACTTCTAAAAAAAATGGAATTTATTCAGGTGCTTTTAAAGCTTCTATGTCACCTTCCATGAGCTTTTGTACTGAGATGTCATGGAGGGGTAGAACTCAACAGAAATCTTTCCTCTTTGACAGTAGGACTCCATCCAGTCTCTCTCTAAATACCTTCCTTTTGGATTTTTCTAACTCAAGAAACTTTTCACATATCATAGTTTCCTCTAAAACATTATTTTTGATCTGTTCAAAAGATCAAAAGGTTACTGAAAAAATAGTGTTGAGGACTCATGAATTAAAGCTATTTTTTTTCCCTTGGTGGTAGAAACCCTACCATTTCATACACATATTTAGGCAAAACAAAATAAAAACATCATATCAATAGAAAGACTTCCATTTTTTTTTTGGGGGGGGGGGAGAAGGGGGAAAACCCAAAACAATAAACATAACACTTCTTTCCTCACACTGGCCACGATCTCACAACCAAGCCTCCTGCAAAGCTAATCCTCTTACTGTCACAAACATGACCTTTGCCTCTGGCAGAAAGATGCCTCCTGTCAAAGCAAAAGGTTTCATCCTAAAAGAGATTGCACAGTTTTTATGGAGATATTCTCCCTTTTGGGCAAAACAGTTTACTGCAATTGGTACCCAGTAAGCCACAAAAGGGAAAAAAAGAGAGTAGAATCAAAAGGGATTTACTAACATCCAAAAGAACTAATTTAAGGTACTCCTGGTAGATGCTTCCCTCATATCCTAGTAYCCTGGGAGAAAGCTTTCCTGTTGCAACAAGCTGTGAACAAACCTCTTTGGGTACAGGCAGAGCTTCACCAGTATCAACCGTGGGCTCCACAGTGACTACGAAAGAATATAGGGAGAGGTGACTCTTCCTAATGGTCATAAAAAAACCTGGGCTGAGGTGTACAGTTCATTTAAGGAGCCAAAAGCTGACTCTGGATGCTTCAGAAACTACTGAGCTGAGCTAGCTATGTGACTTATAAAGTACCTCTCTCCTTTATTTCAAGTTAAGGACCTTTCCAGGAAGCAAATATTAGCTTGACATACCAAAACAGGGAGTTTCAACTTCTTTTCACTTGCCGATTCTCTCTGTTTTTCTAATATTCATATGAAAGCAAATGTAGAACTGCTGAAGAARAGCATGATTCTTTTAAATAACTTTTCATGAAATCTTTTAAGGGTAATTCATGAACATCCAGGAATCATTAAGTGAATACTGCTGTCCAAAATAATCTCTTATCATCTCATAATTATTGTAAGATTTGCATAGGAATCACAGAATGAATGACTGAACCTGACATGAAAGCTGCTGGGAGGCCAATGCTTTCATTTAGACTTTCTGTGAATACTTTTAAGTAAATCTCCCTTTGCACCGCATATCCATACTCTTTCATTAAAATGCTTTATCTATCCAAACTTGGATGTTGCTCTTCAAGAGACRGGGTACTCAAACAGAGCTTCAGAATTTACTTCTGTGATACAGAAAGCACTTTAAGGCAACTCACTGCTGCATATAAGCACAATCAAGAGCTGTTCAAAAAGTGTCTGAAGCCTGATGCAGACATACAAGACAGGAAAGGGTACTGTGATCACAGCCTTTACACCTGCTTGCTTACTGGTCCAATTTTGTTTCTCTAAATTATCTTGTATATATTTACAYCTGTTTGATTGCTAGTCAGATTTGGTTTCTTTAAGTTGCTCTCTATTTAATTACCATATGGTGGAGACTATCTCCTCTCTTCAAAGCATATCATGAAACAAAACAAATGAGTCAAAATAGATACAAGTGAGAACTGAAAAGATATAAGTGAAGAGAATTACTACCACTCACAGGGCAGAAACTAAAACTCCTGAGAGTATATATCGCATATATCTGAAATATCAGATATCAGATCTCCATTAAGCTTTCACTGAAAGTGACTCTCAAATCTGTTTTCAAGGTTTTCCATTTTCTTATTTTTCAAAATTTAGTACTTCCCAAAAGAAGTAGACCTACCAGTCTGCTGCAGAGGACTCATTTTCACAGAATTATAGCATCACCATGACTAGAAAAGACCTTCAAGATCACAGAGTCCAAATGCCCCTCACCAGCCTGCCTGCTAAACTGTCTGGCTAAGCACATTGTCCAAACGTTTATTCAATACTGCCAGGGATGGTGACTCCATCACTGTCCTGGGCAGTCTCTTCCAAGGCTTCACCACTCTTTCCATGCAGAAATGTCTTCCTAATGTCTAACTGTCTAAGCTGAATCTCCCCTGGTACAACTTGAGGCCATGTTCTCTTGTCCTGTTGGTAGTTACTGTGGAGAAAAGACTGATCCTCCCCTCACTACAGCCTCCTTTTAGGCAGTTTTAGAGAGCTATAAGACTTTTCAGAAAGATGAACGTTGGGAGAGCTTTCTGATTGCCAAATACAAAAACATGAGAAAACTGCACTCCTGAGCACACAGCTGGCAATGCTGTGGATTCGTAACATGAGATACAGACATCTAGGTTTCATTCGGAAGGGTCAAGCCCTTAACTTGGATATGGACATAGTCCATAAGCTTTGTTCATCTAYATTTTCTTCTCTTTTTCTCTTCTTTTTCCCTCCTGTGGAGAGGGAGGAGAAGCACTTCCTAAACAATATATCTCTCTGAAGTGGCAAAGCTGCCACAGGACTTAAAAAAAATCTTGAATCATTTTTAAACTATTCGGAGTCATGTTTCATTGAAATTGGGAACAACCAACATTGTTTTCAGTAGTGTGCATACCCAAAAGATCGGTTTGACTTCTGCTTCCATAAAGCATTTCACTTTTTTTCCTTTTTTTTTTTTTTTTTTTTTTTTAAACCAGCTGTTATAGGCTGACCTTTCCAAGGCTACTAGAAGGTGTGGACTGCTTAGTTCAGCTTTACCCATCTCAAAACTATTTCCTAGTCTTAAATACAAAAATTTAGGCAATGCCCTCAGTTCCTCAGCAATTGTGCGCTGTTAAGCAACAAATAAAACATTGGCATCCCATTTTATATAATCAGTTTCACAGAAACACTGCTCTTTCTCCAAGATTGCAAGAACTTGCAGAATAGAAGCCTCAATGAGCTACAGCAGCAAATTTAGGCAGGTTYCTCCTCTGAAACACAGTCTGTAACTTTTGGTTGTATCTATTCATACAAGACTCCTGCAAGAAAAATACCCTATTTCCCTCCTCCTAGACTAGGCATATTACTATAACGCTGACAAAAATTCTTCCGTGACACTTCCTAGCGTCTATAAAGTCTGTAAAACAGTTTCTTAGCCTCAAAGACAGGCTTCTCCAGCAAAAGGGCCTGCTCTTTCTGACCAGCTTTTGTGAAGAAACCTGTATCAGAAAGTCAAATTACACAAGAAGTTCCTGTTATCATTCAGCATGAATCAAGWGCTTTCACAGACTTTTCTGTGTCCTCTCCTCACAGCATCCTGTACCCTGAGCACAAGCATACAGCTCAGCCACCTGAAGTTCACTTCTAATTGCTTCACACAACCTCCTAACACGCAGGAACATCTTCTAGACATCATATTACCCCTTGGATGAACCACATGGCTTACCTCTCTCACAAAGCATGACAGCATTTCAGAGGTGCTACAGAGATGTTACAGAGATGCTACATTTCAGAGATGCTACAGAGAGTAGAACTCCTTCCTCCCCTTCCACAGAGGAAGCCTATGGCAGCATCTGGACAGGTGTGATGCTCTCTACAAGGGCCTTGCCACATGCCAGGCACAGAGAGGATGCACCTGGTTGTGGTGAGTTCTGGACCAGCAGGCTGCATTTCCCAAGCTCCTGCATTACAAACTGCCAAGCTGGGAAAAATATGTTGCAGTCAGGTTTATTTTCTTACCCTGTGCCATCCTCTGCATAACAGCAGCTGTTACACCAATGGATGATCCAATGGTAATTTCCAGCCATCAGCTGGCATGWGCACAGGTACCAACTGCGGCAGAATCCAAGGCATAGTCTTCCTCTTCTTTGCATGTCCCTTCTTACAGGTCTTGATGCAGGACAGAGGTTTGGATAACCTCACAGATCCGGATAGCGTAGCTGTTCTCCACCTGTCAGATGGGCTCAGCACTTGGTGACTTCACAAGTTTGCTAAAGATCCAGATCCAAAGCTACAAAAACTGTCTGCATTTGACCAAACTTGGGTCCACAGAGTTAAAGGCAATTAGCCTCATGCTGACACATCTGTCCTTCGTTACATCACTGCTTTTAAGTGAACAGACTGGCAATCCTTGGAGAAAACAAAAGCTCCACTATATTTTAATTCACTCTACCCTTGTGAGACTCTTTTCCCCAAACTCCTGCACATAACGGTGCGTACTTTCAACCAAGTGACAACAGACAAAGAAATGGACCTCATCTAAGCAAATATGACTTGCTATCAATTGCATATTAGCACTAAGGACAGAATATTCACTTAAAACCTTGTTCACACTCAGACGGCTGCAACAATACCAGCCTCAGAATCAGAATCATCCTGACAAGTTTTCTTCCTCCTGACAACAATTTAATGCAGAAGCATTCTCATAAACTTACGAAATGCTCCACGATTCAAAACACAGTCAAACTCATTATCAAATTTACAAATATAACATTTATTTAAACATTCTGCTATTTATTTTACTGTTTATTGGGGAATACTACAGAATTCATATGTATTCTTTGAAATGAATTAAAATTTTGCCTCAAACTACATTAATGTCAATTTAATTACATTCTTAATATTTCAAATGTTGAGATTTTGTCCTTCTCAGAATCTTGGTTTTGTTTTTTACATACAGCATATTAGTTACTAGTACATTAAGTTTTGATTCAGGTTAGCAAATATGGGCTGAATTTCCCAGAATAAGAGCTTATTAACAGATATCGCCTACCAGACTGCTTAGTGCACCTGCCAGACTACTCTTCTTTTCTTGCTTTCCAAATAAAACTCTGAAAAGGATAACACTTTTCAAATTTCACCCTACTATACTTTTCAAGGCCACTGAAAAAGCATCTTTACTTATAGTTAGTTTCTAACATCAGTTTTCTAGACTAATTCTTTTAAATTAAGAAATAAACTCATACTAAAAAAGAAAGGAAAAAGAAAATCAATTTCTGAAAAATATCAATATATTCTTTCAAACTGAGATTAATTCTTCTGAAAGTTGCAGAGTCACTTTTGGAATCTAAACTAATAATATTAACAACATAACTTGGTGGTCAGCACACATTTTAGCTTTTCAGAGCTGGTATCCTACAGGTTCAATTCTGCTTTCAGTTACACTGGGTTTAGCTAAGAGAAGCTGCACTGACTTCTACAGGTTCTACCCTGATATCTTTAAAAAAAAAAATTTCTTGCTTACTACATTATTTTAACCAAAGAGGAAAATAAGAAATACATAGAGAAAGGCTATCCCAGAGGGTGTGGGAAGGACAGTTTTAGGCACTGGATACAATGATGACTCCTGGTCATTTTACTCATTTTGCCCAATCTGTTGCTTAAGATAATGATTTAAAGTATTAAAAAAAAAAAAWTGTGTCTTTGGACCTGATAATATTAAGATATTTATGTAATTCTGTAGGCTTTTTTTCTCTTGTTATGTATTTTGTTCTTCCTCCTGGAATTATTGCTTATCTTTTCTTTCCGGCTACTTCTAAACACAATCGTGATTCCTATCAAATTCAACTCCCTCCCTAGCCTAACAGTTGTTTCACTAGCACACCTGGATTTAAAATCTACCATGTCACAAGTCCTGCTGCTTTACAAAAACTCGCAGGAGCTCATGGCTTACATCTATGGATCACTAGGGTTGGAAGATCCTTGCACCATCGTTTTGAATTTTGAAAGGAGGAATTTTTATACATCTTTTGGGCRTTTAGGACATTAAGCAGCCTTTTTCAGTTCTGAAGAACGCTGTCCCAAAGTAAATGAGGACAAAACCAGAGAAAAGGCACAGTATTCCTAGTTGTTTGGATTAACGCCTCCCAACATGAGCTAGCTACAAACTGAGTGATAGTGAAACTGCACTGAGCTGTACACTCTGTCCACTGCATACCAGTTACTTAGACTCTACACTTGCTCAGTTTTCAATTGCTCTGCTATCTGGCACAATGGGGAAGATGCAGCATTTTACATACCCCAGACTGTCCTTAAAACTCAAGGACCTCAGAGGGTCTCAGAAATACTTTCCCCTTTCTTTCCTTACTACAAATACATTTCTAAGCAAGTGACCACTTACTCACTGCATGTACACAGCAAACAGGAAGTTACAACCTAATTTTATCTTTGGAATGTGAAGACAAGCTACAGAAATTTACTTTTCTGAGACTGATGATATTTTGAGTCAAATATTATGAACATTTATACATCACCCTTTCTTAGAGCAAGCCTGGATTCATCTCTTTTGATGCAGGAGCGTACAAACTCCTTTACAACTTCTGGCAGTTGCAATGCTAAAATTTCCTCATTGCTGACAAGCAAAGCAGAAGTCGGTGGCCAAGCGTTTTCAGCCATAACGCAAGAACAGTATTTGCTTTCTCAGTTCTTCTGCTTGTTAGCCTGCACAATACTCTTTGTGTTGTAAAATAAAAAGCCTAAAAGCACACTACACTGCACCACTATGTAATCTTGCTGMTGAAACCTGAAATTACAAAAGGAAAATGCAAATGTTAGCTATGAACTCTGTGATCAAAATATTTTTTAGTGTAACCGAAACAAATACTTATAATTGTGTAATGTGCGATGCTGCATAACAGAATAGGATCTGAATTAGCAAAATTTAAGATAGTTTCATTCAYGGGAATAAATAAGACCTTTAATCAGGTTAAACTACAAATATTGAGAAATAATGTTTCTCTGTAATAATGTTCTATAAATGCCAAATGACACATCAGGAGAGCCATCTCCCTCCTCAAGATATTCCGTCAAGCAAGACTACTGTTAAATTTTGGTTAACAAACTTGATAGACTGTAATAGAATGTTACTTTTCCTAAGTGAAAAATTAAGCATCCTTGCAAGGTTAGAAGTTTTCGTTGAGTGAACATCACTATCAATACTCATGCACTTCCGCAAGACCAGCTTGAGAATTTAAAAGCACCAGTTGTGCTGGAACTCAAGAAATGAGTTCTTTGAATGGAGCAAGATTTTGAGTCCCAGTGCAGTAGTTTACTGAAGCACAGTTCTACTTTTAAGTACAAAAGTAGTCACTTCATATGGCTCGTTCGGACCATCTGTTTGTAACTTACATTACTCAAAGACATGCGCTGTAGTCTTTGCAAACACAATGCAAAAACAGACAAGTTCCTCTTTTCTACTGTGTTATTCTGGAACTAAGCACATTCAAATGAAAGCAGATTTGGGCCCAGTCTGCCTACCCTGCTTGTAACACAGATAGTGATCCAAAAGTCTACAAGGCCCACAAAAGGGATGAGGCTACCTAACAGCTCCAGCACATTCAGATGCAACAGCAGAAAGTTTCTTRTAATTGCCATGTTCAAATCAGCAATACCTCGGACTCAGAGATGACAGCCTAGTATTGTGTATTGGGAAAGTATTCAGATGGAAAAAAGAAGTGCATAATGCCCATAAAAGGATYGTTGTGATCCTATAACCACTGACCACACACATATTTCAGAAACAACTTCTGTTTCCAATGTCCCAGGCAAGGCAGATCCAAAAAAATGAAGAGTAATTTTGTGATCAGTATTATTAAAGATGCTTAAATCCACCTTACAGTTTTACCATCAGTTTTTTAAAATGTTTTCTGCTCAACCCAACCTYTTAAAAACACCTGTTGGTTGCTTCTAAAAATAAGTTCAGCTTTTGTCTTCTCGAGACTTCAGATCAAATTCTGCTCCTATATCATTATAACCACAACAACATGAAAATGAAGAGCTACACAGCTTACCCTTGATTTCACAGGACGTTAGTATTTTTTAACAGAAATAAAACCAGAACACTTTAACTGTATTTATTCTTGGGATTTTCCAGTCTTTTCAACTGAATGTGAAAACTGAAGCAAACATTTGCTTTCCTCTTTATCAGACCTTTTTCTTATGCTAAATGATTCTAAACCCTTTAGTCCAAATTATTTTATCTTCACAAAACTATGATCTTTCTCCCCCACAGGAAAACTGTCAGAATATTAAGAACATTCAAACTTCCTTATTCGCGTGTTTATCGCTCAGTGCTCAACAGAGGGATTTCAAAAAAAAGCCAGTTCCTCTTACTGGGCTGCCTTACAGTACTCTACACTGCTACAATTTACAGCTTTTGAGTCTGTGAAAAACTTAAGGATTTATCCTCTCATACAAGATCTGTACAGGGCAGCTGTGCCTAGGGATTAGGCTGCAGATTTATCCCAAAGAAGATCTATTTTTCTGTGGATAAAAGTATGAAAGCAGCCTGACAGAAAAGAGCATGAAAAATTATGAGCATTTCACCACCCTTTTAAAACGGAAAACACAGTCCAATATAGCTTGCCATCTGGCCAAACAGGGACTCCACTTTACCACTGGAGTTAGTAGCAGCAGCACCTCAGAATGAACACCTAAGTATTGCAAAAAGTGCTGCTTGACTTTGGACAAACCCATCACGTTAAGCTGAGGCAGCCAACCACGGTGCCAGTTAACGCCGCACAGGGCTAAGGAGGGCAACAAGGCTGGCGGGGCGCACGTAAGGAGAYGCAGCCCGACGGGCCACAGGCCCACAGCGCCCTGCTAACTTCAGCTCTCGCAGCTTTGCTCTGCGGCGCTTTTCTTGGAGGCAAATTAAAGAAGTTCGGCAAGCAGGCTGCGCGTTTTTAAAGATACTCTGTCAACATTCGCATCTTCAAACTACCCCAACACCGTCCAGCAGGGCTGCACCCACTTCCACTCCATTCCCAAGCCCATTCGCAGCCACGCACGCCGCTGCCTCATCTCGAAGCCGCCTGTCACTGTCACGCCTGGTCGGCCCCCGAAGAGCCGCGGCCCCCTTACAGCGCTCCGCTCCGCTCCGCTCCGCTCGCCCCTGCCTTCGCTCAACCCCCGCCATCAACGGCCGCGCCGCCCGTTACAATGGCCGTTAATAACGGCCGCGCCTCGGGGGCGACCTCGCCACCGCCGCTACTCACCGCGCCGGGGGCGGCCCCGCCTCGTGCCGGGAGCGGCTCCGCGCTGCGGGGGGCGCGCGAGCCGACTGCGCTGCCGCCCGAGCCACCGCCTCCCCTGCCACCGCCTCCCTTGCCACCGCCTCCCCTGCCACCGCCTCCCCTGCCACCGCCTCCCCTGCCACCGCCTCCCTGCCTCTGCCGCCGCCTACCCGCCCGAGCCGCCGCCTCCTCGGCCTCTCCTTCGCTACTTCCTCCCGCGGCCGCCGCCGCCGCCGCCGCCCCGGGCGCGGGTCTCCGGGGAGCCCGGCCTCCTGCAGCGGCCTCCCCGGCGCTGCCCACCACGGGCCGCGCCGCGGGCGCGCTACAGAGATGGATTTCCCAGGGGAAAAGCCCATTCTGGGCCTCTGTGGGCGGTTGGTTCAGCGGGAGTGTGACCGTTGGCAGAGGGGAGCAGCTGCCCTGCCCTCTGCAGTGACACCAGGGCCCTCTTCAACGCGACGTCTCCCCTTGCTCTTACATGGCACTCGGGAAACATATCCAGTGAAAGCACCTGTGCCGTCGAGGCTGGCAGGAGCTCCGGGCAGCTCCCGTGCCCTGGCACGGCGCGCAGGGGCCGGTCCCTGCAGCAAGGCCTCGCGGTGCTCCGAGGGCAGGGCCGCGCCGCGAGCAGCGCTCCGGCCACGCGCCGCTCGCCTCGTGCCACGGCGGCAACACGCGGCCCGCGCGGGYCTCGGCCGGCCGGCGAACGGGCCGAGTCCCCCCAGCTGGGACCGCGTGTGTGACACCCGCCACAAGGCAGCGGAAGCGGCAGAGCCTCCCGCTTCCCCTCCGGGGGCTTCCCTGACGCGGGTGTCTGGGCATGATGTGCTGTCAGGAAACACTTGTTGCTCTCTCCTCATTGCACAGGCAAAGCCCACGTATGAATACTCTTGCCAAGGTTCAAAATCCTCGCATTTTATCATCAGAAATGTCCCTGCTTTTGGTCTCTCTCTGTGGCAGTAGAACTTCTGTTAACTGCTGCGGCATAAACCCATTTCTCTTTGGCACTGTCTGCGTAGTAGGAGGAAAAGGCAGAATTAAGAACTGATTACTGAACTATGTTTTGGTGGTGCGGCTCTCCTCACTGTCTGGGTGTGAATAGAGCATAATCTGAGGAAAAAAGCTTTTGAAAATTGTTATTTGACAAACTATTTCTTAAGTAGAAGGCTAATTTTGAAGCGATRAAAAAAAAAGTCACTGGGACTAAGTCATTAAATTATACGTGAGCAACAGAAATGCAATCAGCTAAGGGAAGTAAGAATTTCTGGTTCGTGTCCACAGTTTACTTTTTCTTTGATTCCATGTTCAGACTTGATGGAATTCTTCTAGGCTGATACTTGGTGAGGGTTTTGAAACACAGAAATCTTCCCAAATCTTTAAACGTCCTGAATCCTCACTGTTACGCATAGCTATGCTCCGTGAAAGTAGGCCAGAAATCAATGGAGAAATTTCTCTTTGAGGTATGAGGGTTTTGTGCCTTGAGCAGAGCGTCTATGATGCCTCTGGAGAAAGTTGATAAATTTGATGAATCTCCTACCCAAAATACAGACACAGAGCAGAAAACAGTAGATCGTCAATAAATAGCCTGCCGTAAGGTATTCACACAGCAACAACACGAAATAACGTCACAATCCTCCATACTTTTCAGTGGCATCTGAGGGAGCTTCAGCACTGTTGTCAGTGCAAGTGGACAACAAGTTGAAAAGAGCTCCACTTTGAGTAGACATGACTGTTCACATATGGTCAGGAGACATCTATTGCCATGCTCAGAGTCCTGGCAACTACAAGGTGGTCTGGTATGGCAGTGCTAGTAGGAAAGTGGAGAGATGGGGTTGAGGTGAAACCCTCATCATCTCTTTCTGGGAGCATCCCTATAATGGGATCTAAATGTTACTGTAGACACAGTCCAGATTTCTCCTGATATAAACAAACTGAAAATATCAATAGAATTGAATAATAATTTCTGAACAATACTGATTAATAATTTCCCACATACTGTGAAACTGTCAGAATGATTGGCTGCTCTGGTTCCAAGTGTCATCTGCAATTTTTTTCTGAATAATGAAAACAATTTTGATGAACGCTTGAACAGTGAAGTAACAAAGGGAAACAGGGTATTGATGTTGGCAGTGATGAAAATTGTTTCAAATCTATTTATTTTATACTATCACGAAGCACGACGGAGTTGGATAAGACATCAAAAATATTCTCAATTCTGATAGCTTCGCCATACTGATTCTAAAAAAAAAATGTAAAAAACATGTAAACAAGGCTTTTCAAACTTCAAAAATTTGAATTTACAAGCTACACATTCAATTGCCTTCCCACCGTCTATCTTCCAAAATCCAAACATTGCTAAATGGAATAGATAGTTAACAGAAAATACAAATAGGTATGTCCAAATAGGCATTTCTTCAGTTGAGGTAACATATTGAAAAATAAACAAACAACAAACAAAACCTCTTTCATATTATAAACAGAATTTGTAAATGGTTTTGTGTCTTATGGGCTTAGATGAATTTGCAGAAGTACTTTTGTGGAAATATTTTGTACCAGGGGAATTCTGCTGCAGCTGGAAGAGTTGTTGCTTCTCACCACAGATGTAAGAATAAACTGATGCTAAGATTTTTTTTAAAAGACTCTCAGTAGTGGGAGAGGCTGTAAACGAGGCTGATATTTTGTTGTTAAATTCTCAAAAACATATAACAACAAAATATCTGGCACCACAGTCAGAGAATTTCATTCAATGTCCAGATCTCAGATTCTTGACACTGTCATCTGTATGGCTAAAAGTCAAGGGTCTCTCCTATAGAAACAGTTAGTGTCAGTAAGACGGATCGCTGTGTCCATTCAAAGATAAGAATGCAAAAATGACTCATTTTGCCTAAGGAATATAAAAATTTCTGTACAGTTCATTGAATTCAGTCATGATGTGAACAGAAATGTGTGCTATTTGTAGCTATTTATTATCTACTTCATTTCAGTCTTGAAGGAAGCAGTATTTCAGTGTTAGCACAACAGCAGCAAACAACATTAGAGCAAATCAAAAGCCAATAGCAATGTTGTGACACAAAAACAAACATCCTGTATTAGACTCAGAAAGAAATGAGCTGGATCACAAACAACAAAAAGTAAGGAAAATATTCTCACAGCTTATTTCTGCTATGCAAGAAACAGCAAAGACCCCTGTTGTACATATGAACCAGACCTGAAGATACTTTTATATTAAAAATACCATCTCTTTTGGGGAATTATCAGGATTCCACTTACACACATCTGGATTCAAGGGGAAACAGAGTAGTGACAATCTCTCGGGAAAACTGGAGGAAATGCACAGCAAATTAGTCAGTAGATTTCAATGGAAATCCATCATTATGTCTGTTTCAGAAATACATTGACTGCTCTGACTAGAAAGTGTCAGCAGCAGTATTCTTTGCTATATGAAGTTAAAATGATAATTAGAAAATGCAGGGCCCTCAAAATATATTCTTCCTCTTCACACTAAACGTAGACAGATGTGTATTGAGCCATATTTCTCTTTTTTACCCTCTACTCTCTAAACTTAGAAATCTTTTAAGCAAAAATTAACACATTCATTATGCATGTCTGTAATAGTGATTTTTTGCTCAGTAGTGATAAGATCAGTGATAGGATGCAACCATTATCTTTGAGAGACCGTGGTGTGAAGAAGCACAGAGACTGTTGCATTCTCATAGTAGCTCCTCTTTGTAAGAACATGGAATGGAGCAACCTGTGTGTCTCTTCATGTAGACAGTTTATGATTGCCATAGGTTCTGGTTAATGCACAAAAAAGATATATGTACCTGGTCCTGGAAGATGTGTGACGTGCCCACACCACTGCACCAGACCTAACAAGTCCTGCCAGACTTGAGCTGGCTCTGTATCCCCATCACAGATAAACCTCCAACCAGAGGACATCTATAACTCAGGATGCTCTGCAGATGAATCAAGCTGACTTTTCTGTAACACAAGGGTTTTATTCATTTCCTCTCGTAACACTTATTTTCTGCCATCTACATTGAGAATAAACAGTCCCTTACTATATAAAAAGCATCATAAATAATTTAGCCTGTTTGCTGCTACTGAGTACCCGCACTCTCCGTGCCAAAGCAATATACCTGCCATACTGTGACTCAAGAAAGGGAAATGCAAGTTATATCTTCAAGGTGCCTAGGTAGCACTAAGCAGTTTTCCATCATTTTTGGAGTTTTGAGGCTTGATTTAGCACCAGTATTACTTTCCCACAGTCTATCTCTGAAGTTCTCAAAAATAAGTGCTTACAACTATGCTAAAATTAAAAAAAAAAAAAAAAAATTCAGAATATTTTAAGCGCCATTGCCTCTTCTGTGATGGAATTGATTTGGGAATCCTTCTCCCATGAGACTGTGTGAGTCTAACTTACCTTCTAGTCTGTAGAAGGAGCAGAAAGATATCTGTCCAAATAAACATAGTATTTACAGATTCATTAATTTGTTAATTTTGGATTTGCAGTTAGATTTTGCCAAAATGAATAATCCTTCCAACAGCTATAAAAGTGTATGTCTTCAGAAAGACAGATTTCCTTTCAGAAGGCAAATGTTCTCACAATCAGATGTTATTCTTAAATTTTTCATATATTTTTTGCTTTCACTTGATTTGTATTATCAGAAAGACATAACATATAACCTAACATTCCACAGTCAAACAGCATGATTTTCTCTGGAGATATATATATGTATGCATATGTGTGCCTATTTTAAATGTCTTTAAAACAGTAATGAGGCATATCAAACTAAATGAGCTTGAGTTCAAACATGTTTCTAGAGGCAAATTTGCCTTTCTGTTTGCAGCATCAGGCCATGCATGAGAGAAAGAGTCAAGCCAGAATGATAACAGTTTTCCTTCTATGGCAGTGCACACTGGGTCCAGAGGGTTTGTGCATGACTGGGAGCAGAGCAGGGCTTTGCAAAACCTTTAGAGCTCTAGGAGAGCCCAGTGGAAAATGTTCTAAGTGCAAAATTGGGCTCCAGAAGGCAAAACAATTCCCAAATACTTAGAATGAAGTGTGGATAGGGACCAGCTCTATGATAAGTTTCTCTGCTTTATTTTTCCTCCAGAATGTGAAAATGGGAAAAACTGTCCAAAGCAAGACTTTATCCAGATAGTGCAGATATAAAAAGTGCAAGATGTAAAAACATCTGTAACTGAACTGAAACTGATGTGGATCTCATAGCTCTGCTGCTACATCTTTTAAACAGGAAGCAGAAGTTAGCCTGATTTCAATCTTATTTACATTGATTTTATACAGCAGTGACTTCTGTAATTCTAGCAGACATTTTGATTTATGGTATCAAAAGTACCCTTGATGTCTATAATGTATATGGTCCCTAGGCACATCTGAGGTGAAACAAACCTTTTTTAAGAAGAGCTGCACTGAAAAGCTGCTCTGAATAAATGCACCAAATCTCCCTCCTTTCTACTTCTCCTGTGGCCATTGTGGCCATTGCAGAAGGTGATTATTGTGGCTATAAAATTGGAAGGGTCCTGGAAAACCCACATTTATTTTTGCAGTTTAAACCCTAGTCTGTCTGGACTGGATCAATGGATTTATCTTCCATTTCAGTTTCTATCCTTAAAACAGAGACAAAATACTTTCCAATATCATAATTGTGTTGGAAGGATAAATTGCTTTAAAAATACACTTTGGGCAGTATTATAGAAATGGAAACGTATTAGTACTTTAACAGTCCTTTTTTAAAAAATAAAAAATCCTTGTTTTACACATAAAAGAAAACTACATTTAATTTTTTTTTTAACTGTAGGCATAATGAATGACTCAAAAAGAAAACACAATGTTTAAATAACAACTCTGGGATACACTGTACTGCATGCAACCCTCTGAATGAGCTTTTTATTATTTTCATATTATAAAGGGAGAAATCAAACCAAGAGACCAGAGGCAGCAAGGCAGCACAAACAGACCTGAGGCAGACAAGTTTAAAAGGAGCCCGCCTGTATCTAAAGATATCCACATAAGATTCAAATCAGGATTGAGGTTCTAGATCCTCACTGAATCACTCAGCCAGCTGGGTGCTGAACCACTGAAGGGGATCACGAGTCTGAAAAACCTCCTGCAAATTGTACAGCAGGGGAGGGCCCAGGTTGCCAAAGTGAAGTCTGTGATAAACCTCTAAATAACAACGTAGTTGCAAAGACGGAGGACACATACCGTGAAAAGCGGATCTCACTGAATTCCACCATACAGTTTCCGTAAAACTGCATAAACTGATCCCATTGTCCTAGATTATATGCAGTCACTAACTCACCTTGGAACTAAAGGATCATTGTGGATGCACTTTGTTTATCAACCTCACAAGCCATACAAGAAAATGTGCGTGTCGAGATGGTGACAGATAATAGCTTATGACCAGAGGACACTGAACCACAGGCTAGAGATGCAATCTAGAGCGATCTCACTTCCATTTTTTCCAGTCCCAGCTAAAAGCACATTTTCCTTTTTCCCTCTCTTTTTTGAAAATATAATTTTGTTTTACCTTAATGATTTTTTCTTCTCTCTACATGGGCGGAAGAAGCTGCAGCCAAATGACTATCACATTCCCATATAAATCTCTGGAAAAAGAGCAAAGTAAGAAAAGAGCTCCTCTTTAGCCCATGGATCCAAGGCACCAGGCATTTTGCTGGCACTGCTATATGGGCTCCTGGGGATCATCTGATCTGACAAGGATACCAGGCTGCTGGTGAAGAGGGCCCTTGGGATGCTGGAGACCTCCCTGGAGTTACATATGTGCTGCTTGATAAAATGCATCAGAAGAAATGACATTTTTTTCTGTGATTTTGACTGCATGGAATCAGCATTTTTTGTCAGGCAGCTCTCAGCAAGTTCTTGAGGCCAACCCTGCATCAGTAATTTCTAAACCTGCAAGTGCCTCAGTTTGTGATATGCACAGGGTTACAAGTTCTCTTTATCCAAGTATTCCATTAATTTCCTGTTTAAATGCTCAGAAATATTTGACAACTGTTGCTGTACGCACATGATGAGTCCATCTGTATGTATCTATCCCATATGTATCTAACTTACAAGATGCATACCTGTAGAGATAGCTGCAGAGACAGCTGGCTTCCTGCTTCCCAACACAGACCCGTGGGCATCTGGACATGCCAGCGCTGCTGCTGGTCTTGCTCTGTCTATCCTCAGCCCATGCTTCTTTTTGGGTCATGACAACTGGAAGCAGCCAGCAGAGAAGCTAGGCCAGGCCAATGTCCTTTGTAGAGCGGGCCACATGGGCCTTTGTGATTTCCCACACGCCACCAACACCATTCATGACCAGCCAGCTACGACGAATGGAGAAACGAGTCTCTATTAATATCCCCAGCAAGCACCAGACTGCAGCATAAGCTCAGCTCTCAGCAGCATCAGTCAACCTGCGCACACAAGGGACATTAAGTGTCCCTTTCAGCCTCCAGAAAACATTTAGGCAATGCCTACTCCTTATGAACATCGGAAAATGAAACTCTAAAACGTGGGTGTGGAGAAAATTAGGCTCCCGTAGCTCTCTCTGTGTCTCACGGGTCAGATGGTAACAAATGCTCTGTCCCCAAAGTACAGTTCTTCAGTTGCTGGCAGACATTTTGCCAACAGCATTTTTATCAGGTATTTTCACTTCAAGTTTTTACCACCTGGCAGATCCCTAACGTTAGTTCTCAGGACACGTGGCACTGGTGCAGACACGCTGCAGCTGCTCTATGAGGATCTGTGATGCTCCCTAGCTCTGCAGCAATCTTGCTTCACTGGGGGTTTGCACAGCTAAGCACACACTGGCACGAACCTGCTTTAAACTCTGTGTGCGGGAAGTCACAGCCTCGCTATTACAGAACAGGTTATTACGAGTAGTTACCAGTGATAGATATCTCTCCTCTGGCAAAAGGTGAAGTTGGTGTAACATGAGGCATGGATCTAAGAAGACACAAAACATGTATTTCTTTCATTTTTTCTTCTATTTGCAAAGTTAATTTTAGTGGATATGCTTAAAATCCTGCCCATCAATGTGGATGTGTACACTACTGTGGTATCCCTGAGCTCCACATTATACTATCTCTCTCTATATAGATATATACCGACATATATTTGCAGACAATATATGTATTTTTTTAATTTACAATGTCTCTTAACTCTTGCATGATGAAGGAAATGAGCTTTCATCTTTTTATGCAGACTATATATCATAAAAGGATGTTATGTTTTTTTGAACAACTGTCTGCAGTACATTAATACATGCTGCAAGTGTCACTGCTTTTAAACCTGTGTCTCCTGAGTGGTTCGGTATGCTGCATTAAACGAACTAAAAGAGGAGATTTGTTTTGTGTCTAGTACAGTGAAGTACATAAAAAAGCTGTTACAAAGCACCAAATCTTCTTTGTTACTGTACTGAGTTAAGAAGTATCTAATTCAGAGGCTCCGCAGAATATAATAATATAAGCCTGTACAATAAGTTTCTGGTTTACTTTTTCTAATTATTAAGTATATATTGGAAAGAAAGTGTATGGCATTTCAAGGATTTATTCCATATACTATTTATACCATTCTTCAATGGTGTTATAGGTGTAAAGCAAATAACAAGGCTGCAGTGAGTGGGTAGATGAAAATAAAAACTAGAAAGGAAAAGGGCAGGAGACTTCAGCTGAGATGATTGTATTTAACAAAATAATCATAGCTAAATTATATATCTGCTATGTGTTGGCACATGTAAAAACAGCTAAAGACCATTAAGATCAAGAGTTCAGTAGCTAAGGCCAGAATTTAAGGTCATGTACAGATTTTTTTAAGTCACCCTGCCTGGCCACATATGCCTTCTGATATCGTATGGCCCACAAGCCATCTTTTCCATGAACAGGGCACATTTGTTGTGGCAGTGAATCATGCTGGGGAGAAATGAATTCTGTCAGTGGGATTCCTATTTTATGCTCAGCTGAGCTGGGCGCCATGGAGTGAATGAGCACTTGCCTGTGAAGGGAGTGTAATATGTGCTTCCCCTAAAGCACCATAATTCTGCCTTGAGCCTCCTCTGTGGATACTCTCCACCAGAATTAAGAGAGCCTACAGCACCATCAGAGAGGAAGGCAGCCCCTTTCCTCCCTCCGTCTCTCCTTCCCTCCCTCCCTATCCTGGAAAGATGGTCACACGCCTGGCTACAATGTTGAGAGATAGATTATCGAGGATGGAATGGGTGGAGTATCAAGGGTCTGCATATTAACTAAAAGCCAGTCTTATGGACTGAATGAAGTAGGCATCCTGTGAAAATTAGTATATAGCTATACAATAAGTGATCATGTATGTTAGTGCACACACACTGGGAGTGAAATTAAGGTGGCGCAGGTAGCTTCAATCCTGGTTTTTAATTTTTGTGAGCCTAACTTTGCAAATTTTAAATAGAACTTAGCCAGACTGAGGAAGGAAAGTAAACATCTTTTATACAAAATACCCAGTGCTGGGTGTCAAACCTTGCTCCCGTGCACAGAGCTGCTAGAATTCAGCACTAAATGGCTTAAAATGACAGACAAATGAGTATCTTTCTCCAATATTTTGAGAGGAACAGACAAGCTATTTCTGATAAAGTTTGAAAAGAAAAATATAAAAGAATCAACTTCATGCAGTTAGTGGAGCGTGCAAAAAATTCCCCTGAGAGGTTATGGTTTGAAATTATAGCTTAGTGACCTTCATGGCCTTCTGGAAAGGCCGTGAACCACAGCTCTGTGCAGTGCTGCAACTCCAGCCACAGCATTTGCCTTGCTGTATTTCTTGTTTGTACTCCCTGTTCTCCCAAAGCCAAAGGTACATGGAGATGATAAGCAGAATTCAACACAGGGGAAAAGTTAAATGAGTTAATACAATCTATTTAATTCAAATATTCCCCTTTCCTGTTTTAAAAATGTGTGTGAAAGTTCTCCGTGTTGACTTGAGAGTCTGGATGAAAACTCATGAAGCATGTGACCATTTGGGTTGTTTCATCCCAATTCCCATCATTCAAACCAAAGAGAGGAAAAGGATACATCCTGATAAAACTGAGTAGCAGAGAGAATGTGAGCCTGGTGTCTAGTGAACTATATGGAAATGAGGTGGGGAAATTTATGACACAATACAGCAATTCACCTCAATAAATCTGATTGCTGCTGCTTTATCTTTAGAAAGTGGCAGCTAAGAAAAAGAAACAGTTTGCACAAAACGCACACACCCCCCCCCAACAAAAAAAAGAAAAAGCTGTATCAATGAGACTCTGAAATAGAATCAGATCCTGCCACATAGGAAAGGGTATTGGAGCTCAGCCTGTATCTGATATGAAACATTTACGCTTCAAAACACAGGATTTTACCAGATTGAGGAGCCAAAAATCTATCACTTGCTACAAGTATAATTCTAATTTTCTTCATCTATATCTCTACCTTCATAGCTTGACTTCCGGATGAGAGATGCAGTGAACTTGCCAAAGTTCTGGGCAGGGGAGGAAAGAAAGAAAAAATTCCTCACTACATGGGTTCAGGCCAACTAATGCCCATTGCAAACAAGTATTAAAGACTACATGCTACACAGTTCATACCAATTGCTCAAACATAAGAGTATAGATTGTTTCCAAGGGCATATTTTTGTCAAGGCTTTCATTTTCTCCACAGAATTTTGTGTGTGTGATGCTGACTTCAAAGAACATGAGATTATTTTTGATATAGTCCCATTAGCAGAACTCTGTGTCTTGAGGTCGCTACAAGAGCTCCCCAAGTGATTATTAATTATTAACTGTATTTTTCTGCAGGAAGTTCTGCTGTGATACTGTCCAGGATGGCTGGATTAAGCCTAAAATCTTAGAAATGTGTCTCATGGTTCCTCTTGCCTTGCCTCCCCAGTAAACCGTCTACACACACTTGCAATTTCTTCTGTAGGCATCAGGAGCAACATCCTTCTTCCTAATCCTAATGACAACCTAGAACACGGAGAATAAAGGGCTGTTTCTCTGGCACACAAAGTATTTACAGTTTGTGCCTGAAGTGTGCTTAATAAAACTGAAAGTGAAGCTGGAGGGAATTGCATGTTGCAGACCAGTATTGGAGTTCATAATGATCTAAACAAAGTGGAGAAATCTTCACCAATATTAAAGCAAAAATTCAACAGGAAAAAAAAATGCAAAAATCTTCATGCAGGCAAGAGTACCAATGGCACAAATACGAGAGATCAGTCAGCTAGAGACAGTATTTCTGAGAGGTTGCTTTGATAACAAGCTCAATGTGACTCAATAATATCATAACATTATTAAAATCACCCGTCACTCTACAGGTATCTATATACAGGAGAACAGCCTAACAGATCTGGGAAGTCCTGCTCTTGCTCTAGTCCCCATTACCAAAGTCACAGCTGAAGTGCTGTCTCTACTATTCTGGCACAAATATTTCCAGAAAAATGTAAGCAAGCTATCCAGAGCAAAGAGATTCAGAGACAGTCCTGGCTAAGACCACAGAACTGATCAGAGCTTTAAGAAAATGCACTATGGGGCTGTTAGAAAGAAGAAGAAAATGTTGAAAGGAAAAATATGATGATAAGCTTTAAATAAGAAAAATATAGTGTATAAAAAAGGAAAGAAAGGAATAATGTGCTCACTTTGTCTGAAAGGTGCCTAGAGCAAGAAATAATGTGCTAAAGTTGTAACAAAAAAAAATGTACAGATTAGAAATGGGGAAAATTATTCTAATAATGAGTATAGTGAATAATTTGAGCAGAGAGTGTGGGTAGGTTGTGGAATCATTTGTCTCTGAAACTCATTAGAGAGAGAGACAAGTCTTTGACAAGTACAACACATAATCCTGTGCTGGGAAAGAAATCTGATATGGATGCCCTCTCACTGTTCTGTATTGGTCTGGTTTTCTACAAGATTGTTCAAGAAAAAATGTCAGATTTTATCTTCTGTAGTCAATTTAAGGCAGCATAGTACCATGCTAGTTTGGTTTGTTTCTGGCAGGTGCTTTTCTGGAACATCTAAAGAACATACAAGAACATCTAAACCTAGCCTTAAGCAAATGTTGACAGTTCTTAGTTCTTTTCCTTATTCTATTTAGGGTAAAATTTTAGCCATCCTTAACTCCAACATCCAAACCAAAACAGTTTTCAACTGGTATAACCTTTCAAAAGGTATAATCTAAAAATACTCTCAAGATGATATTTTGGTAACCATAATTCTCAAAGTTAAAAAATAAAATACATAAAATAAACTGAACAGATCTCTACTGCTGTACAATAGAATGTCACTTTTTGCAAATTTTCTTCCTTTACCACAACATATTCCAGCAATCCTGGAATCCATACCTGAATCTTTCAAAGAAAAGAGTTTTAAAAGATTTTTTAAAAAAATGACAGCTGTACTTGAACCTCTTCTCAAGAATTTAGCTATTGTCTGGTGATATTCACAATATCACTTACCACTTTGTTTGCCTTTACTTGCTCACTGGAATGTTTCATATAAAAAAAAATTAAAAATCTGTCCAAGGTGTTGCACTTTGACAGTCCATTTTCATAAAAAAGAAGATTTTTTTAAAAACATCACAAAAAAAAAAGGAGAAGTGTTACAGGTCAGATGAACTAGCTTTAAGTAATTTTGGGAGAATTGACATTAAATTCACAGAAAAGGATTTCAAGGGTAATCTTGCACTGTGTGTCTTTCTGGAACCAGCACTCAGACCTTAGAATAACATGATGGCCCCAGGCAAGGTAGAATATTGTATGCTGTAGACTCATACTAAAGTGTACACATTATGAGCTGGTTTCCTTGTGTAGGTGACTTTCAGGTTCACCTTCCTGGGCAAGTTAGCACAGCCTTCTTGTTTGCTCTCATAGGCCTATTTTAAGTCCCTGTTTTAAGTAACATGATGTTAGCTTCTCAACACACAAAAATGGTCTAGTCAGCTAACTTCAGTCACCATTCATCATCTAAACGGTATATATGTTTTATATGTTTAGTGTTAGTCAGTCAGCTAGATTCAAAAAACGAGAAAGGTAGTGCTGGAAGATCACTGATTTCATAGAAATAGATTTTATACAAAAAAAAAGTAAATAAGTGATAAATACAATGAAACTGTCTCTGGAGATCTCACTTACTTTCTCTGCAGACTAAGGAACGATTTAGGCAAAATGTCTAAATTCTTAGCGGCTAAGTGACTCAGGTGCCACCCTAAATCTGCAATATCTTCTTCGATGCAGTTAGCTGTTAAAGAACTAATTGAGAGTTTACATGTGGAGCTATTTCTGTTACAGGGAAAATAACCCATATATCACAGTATAAGGAGAATACCAGTCTAATACTACACATTTTGACATAGAGTTTGTGTTTCTTATTTTCTCAAAATCACTTTCTAAGCTTTTTTATAATATTTTTTACGTGTAAATGCTGTAGGAAAGAGGCCACAATAGAGGAACAAAAGATGTAACTAGGTTTCTTTCTATTGGAGGAAAATACAGCGGATAAATAATTACTCTGATAAAATAAAAGAAGTTCCTAAAAAAAGATTTTTTTTTTTCAAATAACAATGAGTTTTCTGCTTAAATATTGTTTGGGAAGTACTGTGATTAAGATCAGAAGAATTTAGTTTGCTGAAGTTGATGAGTTGAACAGATGTTAGAGTTTCTTTCCATAAGGTGTGGGGACATTCATCAGTGATTACTTAAAGCTTTGTGTTCTGTTGACTATATGCATTCTTATAAATGACTAGGGGCATGCATATTTAGTTAAAGTTGAGAGTTATCATAGTGTTAGCATGGCTATTAAGTAAGCACAGAAGTTAAATATTGTGCAATATATTTCTCTTAAGATTGACATAGATGCGAAGCCAAAGCATGCAGCATATTTGTTAATAAAGAAACACATTAATCTGTTCAAAACTTGGACTAATACAGATTGTCTAAAAACAAAACACTAAGCTCTGCTTTGTGATACACTTTTGCAATCTAAATAAAGGTCAATAGAATTATACGCAAAAGTCATATGGGTTTTTACCAACACTGCATCTGCTGTCCTGATGTCTTACCTGTAAAGAGTGTCGAAACAAATGTAGGTTTCAGAAGATTGTGCAAGTATCAGCATGCCAAGCCTCTATTATGCTTTCTTCTTTTTTATTTATTTTATTAAAATAAACTGGAAAGTCAGTTATGAATACTGTCTTGTAATAATTCTAAAACTTCTAAATACAGAAAGATTCCACCTGTTAAGTGGAATAGAGCAAAATTAAAATTTTCTCATGTCAAAAAATCAGGAAGGAAACTACTGCTGACCTCAAAAGACAGAGGAATTGGTAAAAAGAAGAGGAACACCTGAGGGAGGCAAATTTAGAACTAGCTTTAATCAAATGATCTTTAGAGATATGCCTTAATAGAGTATGGCTGTTCCTGGACTCCAGGGCAAGACCCCTGTTCAGGTTATCAGCCAGGGAAATTACAAATAACCAATAGAGTGCCAGGTGAGCTATAAACTTCAGGACAGCATTGTGAGTGCTTGTGTATGATTGCGGTGAATGCCCCATAAGTATTTGTTTGTATCATCTGTAATGGAAGAAATCTGAGGAAAAAGTCAGTCTTCTAGCTTCTAAATTCCCAAATATGGCCTGATTTTCAGGTTTACCTGCAAACTTGCAAATCATTTTTGAATTACAACTTCTGCAAGTTTATTTTTGTTCAGTTCAACCCTCTTTTGTTACATATCATAGCTCCTAGTCGAGTCAGCACTTAAAACTGGGGAAACACTGACTTCAGTGCAATCATTTAAGTAGCATTTCATACATTCTAGAGATTAATGTATTTAAATTGGCTTCTAGAAGGCAGCTTTAACAAATGCAAGACAAACATTGTGTCACAAAACTTAATTTAAGTCAAAACTCCGTTGTGTTCATTAAGTGATGTCCACTAGGATGCTGTCTTTGCTGAACATCCTTTTAAGAAGTACAGTTGTGACTAGAGCTATTTTCAAACAGATCTGAAATGAGGGCAAAAGTTTATACCAATTTTAAGTGTTATTTCTTTCTTCAACAAGCAAGAAAGATAATTCCACAAGTAGATGTCTGTAGCAGTCTCATATACACCACAGCATTTTATAATGCTGTCATTACTGAAGTACCAAAAGAGCCATCAACTGGACTATATGGAGTCTCCAGCTTTCCTTGTTCTCAGCAGGAAAGTATCTGCTTAAAATAATTTTGTTTCGTTCCTCAGTATAATGTGCTTTGGCATTAACTAGTCTTGAAGAAAGGGGTATCATGCTGAGATTCCTGTGAAAAACTTATGAGACTTTTGGCATCTTTGCCCAGTTACAGTTAAGTATGGCTGCTGTAAATGCTTCATTTACTTCATCAGGCTGCATTTCCAGGTCTTTCCACTTTAGGCTGGCCAAAAGGTAGATTCATTGACATCAAGAGCATCATAAAGTAGGACATGCTTTTTTAAAGAAAACCCTAAATAAACTTTTTAAAATAAACAACCATCCTAGCACATCATGTTTCAATACTTAACAAAACTCATCAGAGTAGCCTGGTTTTAGTAAGCTTTATCAGGAGTATGATGTGGTATTGAATATCAATAAGGAAGCTTAGCTTGGCCTCAAAAGACACAGGATTTCTATGAAAGCCCTCTCTTCTTTTCTCCTGTCCTCCAGATGCACTTTCCTGAGCAGAATCTGAGGCAGATTTTTCCTCTGGTGTCCTGCTTTCTCTTTGAATGTCATTTAAATCATGTCACATCCTTTGTTGTTTAAGATGGTTACAGAATTTGTTATTACATTTGACATATAGCACAAAAGGCATTTCCTTTGCTGTTTCTGCTAATTGTATCAGACAGAAATCTCAGAAAGGTGCTATTTGCCTACATTCATGGAGAAATGTGTTTGGTATCATTTTGTCTGCCCCTATAGCTCCATGAATAATTCTGCTAGATAGGTGCATGCACTAGGAGTCTACCAACATACCTGATGCATTGGGCTTTTCAAAGAATCACAGAATCACAGAATGGCTGAGGTTGGAAGGGGCCTCTAGAGGTCATCCAGTCCAACCCACCTGCTCCAACAGGGACACCCAGAGCATGGGGCACAGGGTGGCATCCAGGCGGGTTTGGAAGATCTCCAGAGAAGGAGACTCCACAGCCTCTCTGGGCAGCCTGTGCCAGGGCTCTGTCACCCTCACAGGAAAGAAGTTCTTCCTCACACGGAGATGGAACATCCTGTGTTTCAACCTCTACTCTTTATCCCTTGTCTTGCCTCTGGCCATCACCAAGAAGAGTTTGTCCCCCTTCTCCCTACATTCACCAGTCTAGTATTTGTACATGTTGATCAGATCCCCTCTCAGTCTTTTTTTCTCCAGGTAAACACGCCCATCTCACCTAGCCCTTCCTCATAAGATAGATGTTCCAGTCCCTTGATCATCTTGGTCACTTGTTGCTGGACCTTCGCTAGAAGCTCCACGTCCCTCTTGTCCTGGGGAGCCCAGAACTCCACCCAGTACTCCAGGTGCCGCCTCACCAGGGCTGAGCAGAGGGGCAGGATCCCCTCCCTCGATCTGCTGGCAACGCTCCTCCTGATGCAGCCAGGATCCCATTGGCCTTCTTGGCCACAAGGGCACACCGCTGCCTCATGGTCAACTTGTTGTCAACCAGGACTCCCAAATCCCTCTCCGCGGAGCTGCTTTCCAGCAGGTCAGCACCTGGTACCTGGGGTTATTCCTGCACAGGTGACCTGCACAGGACCCTGCACTTGTCCATTTGAACCTCATGAATTTCCTCTCGGCCGAACTCTCCAACMTGTCCAGGTCCCTCTGAATGGCAGCACAGCCCTCTGGAGTGTCGGCCACTCCACCCAGTTTGGCGTCATCTGCAGACTTGCTCAGGGTGCACTCTATGCCCTCATCCAAGTCGTTGACGAACAAGTTGAAGAGCCCTGGGCCCAGCAGTGACCCCTGGGGGACACCAGGCCTCCAACTGGACTTGGCCTCGTTTATCACATCCCTCTGAGCTCTGCAATCCAGACTGTTTTCGATCCACCTCACTATCTGCACGTCCAATCCTCACTTCTGGAAATTTTCTGTAAGGCTATTATGGGAGATTGTGCTGAAAGCCTTGCTGAAGTCAAGGTAGACAACATCCATGGCTTTCCCATCATCCATCCATCCATCCAGTCACCCCATCATAAAAGGCTATCAGGTACGTCAAACACAACTTCCCCTTAGTGAATTCATGCTGATTACTCCTGACCACCTTCTTTTCCATGGAGTGCCTAGAGGGTGTCCCTAGGACGAGCTGCTCCATCACCTTTCCAGGGTGATAGAAAGGTGATAGACCTTATACTCAGACACAAAAGACAAACTCAGCAGCATTTTGACCTGTTCATAAACTCTTCCCCAGCCATTAGCTTTGGGCTACTGTTGGAGACAGGATCTTAGGCTAGCTTGTAGTGGTGCAGTCTTTCTTATATTATTGTCTTTAAAAAAAAATGATGCCCTGTAAAATGTATTTTTTCAGTATGTGAAAGAGAAATCTAGCAATCCCTGAATGATCTTCTGCGAGGAGCAGGACTAGAGAATGAATAAGAGTGCTTATGAATGAATAAACATAGCCTGTGACACTTGAAAAGCTGAGTACAAATATTGCTTTCACATACATATGAAAAAATGTTTTTCTGAAAAATAGAAAATGAATAGATAGTTTTATTTCAGCTACATCTGGTGAGCTCAATTTGGCTGGTTTGGCACAGAAATGTGTGCTACTTCGAACAGGATGCAGGCACATATCTTTTGTGGAGATGCCTATAAAATTTAGAATGCCTCTTCAAGCACCGTATATAAAAAATGAAATGAATAAAGGATGATCATTGTCGTTGATATTAAAGAGTCCTTGCTTTTCTCACGTACGCACAAAACACAATATGTTTAAAAACTGAGTTAGGAGAAAGACTCTTTGCAGCTTGCTTTCAAAAGACTTGGAAGAGTAGACAGAAAGAGCACTTATATTTTGAAAAAGAATCATAACCAATCTGTCAGTGAAAGAATTGCCTATGCAACATGTTCACTGTGACAAAGTGTAATATAGCAGCCTGGTAATGATTTACACCTATAACATTCCCCTCATAATGTGGGTTACATTCACAGTTCAACTACGCTCTGCAAGTGTTAGAGCTTTAGTTTTTGGACTCCTATCTCATGACCGTCATGCTGACTGCCATAATTTCCTTTGGAGCCCTGAAATTTGCTAGATACTTCCCAAAGCAACATTTGATCCATAGAGCAAAAATCTCACAAAGCATTAAACATAGAGCAGCAAAAGGGTAAAAAGATAATAAGCAGAAAGAAGAAAAGGAGAAAGGAGAGTAATATAAGAAAATTATTTTACAGAATTTTTGGAAAAGATGTTATTCTTTCAAATGTTGAAGAGGCATATGAAAGCAGATGAGAGTAGATTTTATATGGCAGAGTACATTCAACATGGTGTCTATAAAACCTAAACTCCTAACATAGGTAATAAATTAGAAGACATTTGCTTGTTTCTTCCTAAATTATTTTTGATTTTGGGGGGGCTTTTGATTTTGTTTTGTCTTTTAATGATTTTTTTTTTTCCACTTCACATATTCCTGTTATAGAGCAACATGATAGAGTTGCAGTTCTACAGTCTCAAAATGGGAAGAGGGAGGTGGCTTTGAATAGTTGTGGAAGTTGTGCATCAGTTTAGTCTTTGGCTTAAAACAATATTTCTAGAATCTTGTTTTTTGTTTTTTGGTTGTTTAAACACCAACCAAAAAAGAAAAAAAGAGTAATAGCTAAAAGACAGAAGAATATGCAAATTTGACATAAAAGGAAAAAAAAAGCAATCTAAATAGTTGTGATCTGCTATTATGTTATGTAAAATTAGAAAGTTCACTGATAATTTTCATTATTGTTTTACCAGCTGCACAGGTGCATAGGCCTTTTGCCCTGCCAGTATTCCCTGGCAATATATATTTTTTCTCTTCTGTTTTGACTCTTTTGTTCATTGAAATTTGATTGCAGACACATCTTATCTCAGTATTCATGTAAGTTTATCAGAGTCTTCATGCTGCAAGATATTTACCTTTTTTTCCCTACACTTCTAGTTTCCAACTTCACTCCGTATAGTCTACCAATAGTACTGAAACTATGTTCTCATAATACTTGCAGTCTGTGAGGCTGTCAGAGGCATTCATCCTCTGGTCCTCAAAGCTATATTAAACTGTGAAATATACAGAATCATTTTTACACTCTCAATGGAGGGCAGTGAAGAAGAAGAAAAGTTGTATCTTGATTTTGGTGCATACCATTAGATGTTTGAAATCAGTGTTGTATAGCTATTAACTGATACATTGGAAAGAAGTTGAAGTATTGATCTCCTGCCAACACTGGGATGCTTCTTTATCAAATCTTCTTTCTTCATTTTCTTTTCTCTGTATGCTGGCTCAAACACTGCTGTCTACACTGTAGAGAAGTTATTGTGCTATTATTTGCAATAGAACTACTTTCTAATCTATTTGACACCAATATCAGAATCTTGCTTCTTAAGGCAAAAGAATTGCTGTCAAGCTGCAAAGGAAATGACTCAAAGCTCTGGTTATTACTTATTTGGTAAGACATATGGATGTGTTTTTTATCGTAAGAGATGAAAGAATCCAAGATTAATAATGCGAGGGAAGTCTTTCACTCTTCTACATTTTGCATTGCTAGACAAATTGTTAGTATATGTTGCTGAGAGCAATTTAGAGACATTATTAAACCATCAGAGACAATGGCTACATAGGAATCTCATCTTGCTGATGTCAGCCTAAATGGACACGTAAGAAAGCTATGCCAAGATTTATGCAATTTCTAGTGAAGGAAGTTCAAGTTTAACTTGCTTAATGGCATATTTATTTCAGAGCCATGGAGCTGCCAGTCACTGCTGGAGAGATGAAAGTCACTGACACTCACAGCCCTTTTGTAGTTAGGTCCCCTTTGTAGTTAGGAGGAGCTGCAACGAAACTAAAAGTAGTTATTCAACAAAATATTGATATTACTTCAACTACAGCTGTCGACACAACATCTGCGTGTTATCCTGTATTGTACAATAACACATACATTATGCCCTGCTGAACATAAGCAGGATGATTTCCTGCTCTGATCAAAGATTTAGGCTGGAGTATCTTCAGATACAGGGGATCTCCAGCCTGAATCAGCTTTCACAGTCTGGAATATCTCTTTTCCCTGGGGCTAAAGGTAGACCTGCTCCTGGCACCCCTTCCCGGATGCTAACACCAACTTAACAAACTTAACGCTAATATAAAGTAACTGGAAACTTTCTAGATGCAAACTTTTTTTCTTTTTTCTTTTTTTTTGATCAGAAAGGTAATCTTGTCAGTACATTTTTCCCCAGAAACTGCCAATAAAACAGAAAATTTTAACCAGAAAAAGACAAATGCTTTGCTTTATAAATATCATTTTGTTTAACTTCTACATATATATTACATACGAATAATTTAATGTGAAGAGTGAATCAAACAGTTAATCAAAAAGTTAACTGGATAGTGAGAAAGATTAATCAAATTGTACTATCTTTCACTAGTTTTTGTTTAGATGTTTCTGCTAATATACCATATAGTAGATATATAGTATATATAGCATAGTAGAGTGGAAACAACTAAACAAAAATTAATGGAAGATAGTACCATTTGACATTATAGTAAGAGAATGCTTCAATAAGCTTGTTACACTGTTAGAAAGCTAATTTATATTTTTCACAATTATTGTTGACATTTAAAATTAATTCCCCCCATTAAGAGAAGAGAAAATAAAATAAAATTTGAAAGCCTGTGAAAATACATTTGAAAAAGAGTGGAAATTCTGAGAAAAAAATGTGGTACAGAAGTGCTAAAGAAATCATAAAATAGTTACTCTAATGTAAGTTTTTGCATGTATTTCAAGTGAGAAAAAAGAATATTTGGAAATAGATGTYTAATCTGAGCATTAGTATTATTGATCATGAAAAATATTTTCTTTGTTCAATTTATCATGAAAAAAATCAATTTTAACATAACAATATTTCTTAATATTTTCTTAAAATTTCTTAAATTTTTTTAAAAATTGCATTTTCACTCACTTTTTTTTTTTTGAAGGAAATGTTCAGACTTGAAGGACTTCTAGTGACCTGCTACAGATTGCTCTAAGTTCCTATAAATTTTACTGAATCAGTGATGTGAGAATAGGAATGTGAACTCATACCAACTTCCCTTCTGGTTTTGGCTCTACTCCCTCTTCTAAGACAGAGTTCAGCTCAGTTTGAGAGCAGAACCATCAAATGCAGCTGTTTTCAAGTTCCCATCATGAAAACTCAGGAATTGGAAAAGAGAGATAAAAATTGCCTTGAGGTGTTTTGTCATCAGCAACCATGAAAGCCTGTGAAAGCTTGTTGGGATCAGCTGTCCCCAGTGTGAGGGAAGAAAGCCAGCTGGTGCAGTCAGTGCCCAGACTGAGATATCACAGGCTTAACCACGAGATGGCTTAATCATCTGTTAGAGGTGGAGGGCAATGGAGCCCAAAACAGGAATTATTTCAGATGCTGTCAGAGGGGAGAAGCACAAGAACATGCCAGTGTCTAGCCTGAAGAAGAGCTTCCCCCATAGTTCAGAGGAAGAGAATCTGCCAGTGTCTTGTGGAAAGGGATAGCATGTGGGCTAGGAATTGTTTTGTTGTCACACAACATCCATCTGTTGTAATAGCTGATGGGATCAGACATATTATATGCTGTATTTTCCTATACTGGTAAAAGGAATACTAAAGAAGTCTCTGTTTAGTCAACTAGAGGAAGGAAGGTGGTGTTTTAGTAATGACTACATTGTCTATTAATAAATATCTTTGACAATTATCTTTAAAATTATGTTTTCTGGATAACTTACCTTTTGAGCTCCAATTCTTCCCATTCTCCTTCCTTCCTCAATGTCTGGCATGCATCTAATCAAAATATAAGAAACACGTCATGTTTTATCTTTGGTTTCATAATTTTTTTAGATGAAATAAAACACCATAGCAAAATATAAGATGAATCTCTTTTGCTTAAACAATTTGGAAAACTCTGCTCTCCAAAATTCGGCAACATACATAATGCATGAAAATGGTTAGATATGTTTTCATGAAATGAAGCTACCTCTGTAGTGTCAATACTCAGGTGGAAATCTGTATGTGGTAATGCACAGCAACAAGCCTTTTCAGTTGTCTGGGGATGACCAATTAATGATTCCTCCCCAGGCTCTGCTGTAAATCTGTCTGGTCAAGAGTAAACTCAAGTAACCTGAGGACATTTTCATGCTCTTCCTCTAAAATATAGTAGTCTCCATGTATGAGACTTGTATAAATTCTATGACATGTGTAGTAACTAGCAAAGAGGTCTTTAAAGGACAGACCTTGAGTCCTACAGAACTAGTAAGTGATGTGTAAAAATGAGAAAATCCCGAATTGCTTCCTGCACATACCCAGAAACAAAGACATAAACACATTCATCATTATTTAGACAGAGAGTAGGAGATGTCTGTGCTGAAAAAGGTTTCTTCAGAAAGGAAAGGGGAAGCAAAACACATTATATGATTTAAGGAAATGAGTATCCAGATTAGTGTGTATCCACAGCCTGGCCCAGCAGAAGTTTTTGTGTAGTCTTGTGAATCAAACTTTTAAATATATTTTGCTGAGCACAAAGTAATATTGCTGTATGCATTATTCAATGTATGTCTGGCAAAAGCCCCCTACTAATAACTCCATGATCTCAGTTCTCCATGGCCAAGTCATGCTACTGTCAGAAAGAGAATGGTGACTGATGCCAATCTTTTTGCAGGGTTTCAGCACTGAGTATAATATACTGTCCTATAATGTTGTCACATCCATTTGTACAATGAATCACCAGCTTGCTAAGGCAGAAGCCGGTGCAAGAGACACATCAGTATTTTAATTTGTGATGACACAGGTTTGTTGATAGACCCAGAGCTGGAGACATGACTCTGTCTTTGCAATGAGACTTTTCATACTCCTGATTATCCCAGCTGTAGCAATGTATTAGTTTTCATTTCCTTTCTCTGTTGGAAATCAGATTTAGATGTGCAAGGTTGATTCTCTGTGGTTACCAGTTACCACTGATGAATTGGAATCAGAAAATAGTATCAGATTTCCTGATGCTATTTCTGATTCCAGAAGATCATTTTTCAGGCCACCCGTATCTGTATCCTTCTGCTTTGAGAGAGAGAAGGGCTCAAATACCCTCATCACTGTGGCTAAATATTGGTAGTTTGATATCTGACACAGTAAGTCGTGACAGCCAAGAATGGTCTATAAGAATTGCAACACCTTTGACTGCAGAATTTGTTACTAAATCAAGAGTATCAATTCTTAGAAGGTCTCAGAAACCTCTGCAAGAGAGATCACTCATCTTGAGGGCAGACCACTCACCTCGGGATGGTGTTGCYAACAGATATGCAAAATTAGCAGCAACATCAGAAACTTGTGGTTCTGCAGAAGCCAGGAGAGCAGACAAAGGCTGAAAAGTAAAGTCCAGGGGACTGCATGTGCGTAGCTTGAAGCTCAGCCCTCTGGGCAGCTGCAGAGGTCTCTGACAGGAAATACTCAGAGTACAAAATAGGCAGGAAGAGGAGCCTGACTATGACTTGCACCAGAGGTGATCAGAAAATTCTGCAGCCGAAAGGCAACTGCCATTTCCAATGTGGTAAACAGCACAATATTTTTTTAAAAAAATCTCTGTTTCTACAAAAATCTTTATCTCAGCCCAGAACGTAATTTCTTGGATTTTATCTTCTGTGTYGTAAAATGAGTCAGCAGTCATACTTAGAGGCCTGGACAATATCATAACAGAATTATTAAATAATAATAGCAACAACAAGCAAAACATTCATGACACATGGAAGTAAAGAAGGTTTGTTCATTTCCTTTTGTTGATTTAGAAACTGTTACTTCAGCTCTTCCCCTTTGCTAGTTTTCCTCTTCAGCACTGACTCAGAAGGAGGTGAGCCAAGGATGGTTTTCTTCCACCATATCGTATTGACTACCCTATAATATTTTTCTTAGAACAAAACAAGAATTCTTTCTTTCTTTGTCCATTTTTGTATAAACATGGCAAAACCAGTGTTTTCAAATGTGTCACCTAATGATGATTAATAACTTTATAAGTAGCACTTCAGCAATTTAATTGCTTACTTAAACAGAGCTCTTGAAAGAGGGCTAATATTTCGGTATCCTTTCTTTTCAATGTTTTTTGATTTAAGGTCTTTCATTTCTTTGAACATCTTATTCTTTCATGCTCATTCTCTTTTGTATAAAGGATTTATAAATTCCATCACAGAGCAATGTGACCTTATGATTCATTAGGAGATGATAGGCCTGTTTGGAAACAGAAGGTAAATTAATCCATAAAAATAATTGCTTTGTTTTATTTTTACCATGGTGAACCATATTCTATGCACATAATCCTTTTCTTGCACTGCAAAGTACCAGTAGGCTAATATATCCAGCTTAATTATACTCTGGATGACAGAATTGAGTTAATAAGGGATGAGAAAGGTACCTTAAACCTCATGCTTCTTAAATGAATTTATGTGCATAATCTATAMATAATAGAATCCAAAGCTTCCTAAATTCTTTTTATAACCATTTTTAATGCTTACTCTGGCTCATTTGCACACACCAGTGTCTATAAACAGAGGCGTGCAAAACAACTGACTCAACCTGAAGTGCGCTCGTGTCTAGCTGTGTTTCCCTGTTTTGACCAGATACACACATTTTTCTTCTATTCACAGATATATTCTATCTTGATGGAAATCAGAACATTTTAATATATTCCAAATGCACATTGCAACTGAAGGGGACACAAGGTCCTATAAAGGAGCCTGGAAATATTTTTAGCCACAGTTAACAGAGACAGTTGGAGGTGAGTGAAAATCACATCTTGTAATTTTTACAGTAAACCGGAGTAAAATGGCCTTTACACCTGGGCTGATGCTCTTCACTAAAAGCTCAGAAGCCTGAGCATTTGCCTGAAGCAACTCACAACTCAGTCAAACTGCTGGTGATGAGGTAGGAGCTGAAAATCCCAGTCTGAGTTCTTGACTAYCCTTCCTGCAAGACTGACTGAAGAAGAACCTTAACTATCTTCTGCTAAAATAAGCAAACGTGTTATTCCAATATCACTGAAAGGCACAATACTATGTCTGTGGACATGGTACTTACAACTTTAAATAGAGTGCCACGTGCTGGAGAGCTTTGAAATGCATGTAGTAGTTGTTTCATATGAAAAATTCCCATTTAAAGAAACTCCTTGAATAAATCATCAGCAGCAGCCTCAGTTCAGCAATCCCATTCTTCTGCAGGATTTATAAGTTTCACTACTCACATTTGGTGGAACAGGACTATGGTACTGGTCCAGGGTACCTTATAATCCTAAAAATACATTTATTTTCTGATATCCTAAACCCTAACATAGCTGACTTTTTGGTTGAGAAAATTTACAGACCTTGAGGAAATGCTAGCTTATGTGTGTTTCAGTTCCTAAAAGTGTTCACACGTGACCATCTTTCAGAAGCACATGGTTGGCAGCAGCCCACTGGTTTCAAATTCAATTACATCAGTTCTGTTGCACTGCTTGAAGCACATAACCACTAGCACAGCATATTTTTATTTTATCACTGTCCTCTCAGAGGGTAAACAAGCTGCAAGATCTGTGCTAATTACATTTTTTGGATAAATTATAAAAATTGTGTGAAGCATCCTCCCTTTCAAAGTGTGCGTTTTTTATTTGTTGGGCTGAGGAAATTGAATACATAAACGTCCAGTACCCAAATAACAGGAAGCCCTGGTATGTAACCATTATTCAATCTAGATTCAATGTTCAATGTAGTTACCATTTGCAAAATATCAAGGAGCAGTAAGTGTTCACTGACTGAAAAAAGCACTGTGAATTTTAACCATATCCCTCAATTTAGGTTCCTCATTTTCCTCTGAATTTTGAAAAGGATGCGGTGAACTGTCAGTTTACCAACTAAGATAAAAAGGAGGAGAAGTGCAGGAGAGGTGGGCTTGTCCAGTATTTTCAGCATAGCAAATGCAATTTACTACCTGAATTTACTGCATTGTCCTTCTTTAGAGCTAAAAAATAATTATCTGAAGATGCACTGATTTCAGTCAGTACAAAGTTTTCTTAAAGGCACTGATGACTAAATGAACTCCCTCATTTTATAAGCTTTATGTAGATACACATAAAAACATATTACACAGACAGCAAGAAATAAAATGAAATCTAATTAAAAGCAGCAAAGTTGCACAGGTACAGGGAAATTGTGTTACTGGGTTACACCAGAGTGATCCTTAAAGTTCATGAACGCAGAGAATGGTCTATTCTGAAATGTATTGACATCAGAATTAACTCCTTTGGTGACATGCAATTGCCATTTAAAACTACTTAATTCAGACTCCAGTAGAAACTGTAATTTTAGAAAATAAGTTGTCCACTGTTTTAGCTTACTTTGTGAAGTAACCAAATAGGACAGATTTTATATTTGTTTCTTCATGAGTTTTCTATTTCATTCCTCAGACTCAGGGTCATCTCTGATTTTCTTCAGCTTCTTACACTGCCTGGTAGGGTCAAAATGCCCTTTACCACAGAGCTAAAGAATTTTAACTTACTTCCTACAGTTTTTATCCTCCATGTAGCTACGAACAGAACAGGGTTTTTTTTTCTGTTTTATCTTCTGATTCACTTTTATTGCATGTCTTTCTCTTCTGTACCTGAGGCTGAGGTTTTGGGAAGCTGGATCTTGAAATTCGATCACATCTGAAGCAACTKTGTCTTTCCTTCTCTTTCCCTATGATGCAGAAGTATCACTGCACTTAGTAGGACCCTGACTACACMCATTTGCTGATATCTATTTAAAATTTGTTCACATTCAGACAAAAAAAGGAAATATATATTATATGTACTATATGATTATTAGCTCATCTCTAAACTGAGTTAGATAAGATTGTGGAGGTATTTGGCAGAAATGGGTTAAGAATTTTCCTGTAAAAAAATAATTTTCATGACTAATGGAAAAATATTTTGTGGTAAAGTTTTATCCACCAACAAGGTAATGCGYATGGTAAATGTTTACAGAAAGATTCTTTGTGCTATTCTGTCTAAGAAAATGGCTTAGAAATGGCTGCAGCTGTAATTTACTCCACTCTAAAGCTCTTTGTTCTGTGAAAATGGTGGTTTAAAGACACCCATAATGAAAACAGCACTATAATAAATTACAGAGCTAATTTATTTGTTTGGCTTTGCTTTGTCCTGATTTGCTAGGCCAGAATTGTGATAATGGGCTGGAAGGTGAAAGGAGCACTGTGATACAAAATGAGTACTGTGTCAGATTAAATTAACTATGTTTGGGAGAGGATGCAAACAAAAAAGACTGTTGCATTATCTCTTTTTTATTTTAGTGGTAAGAAATCAGTGAGAAGCCTGACAGCCGTTCCAGYTGAAAAAGATGCCTCCACTTTCACAATCTGAGATTCGGAACAATGATGTTGACATAAACAAGGATTGGATGTGCCCTAAAATATTTGCCCCTTTTATATTGCTAAATATTCCTTTCCTTCATCTGTTTCTGCTCTGCATTACCCAAGAAAATGCAGAGCAGAACACTGAGCACAGGATACTCTTGTTTACATTTCCAGCATTGCTTGAAGTGTAATCTAATATTGGCTCGAGTCTCCTCTGTTGGATTTTACCCAAGACCACAGACTTATGCAGATCATCCTTAAAAAGATAGGGAAGAAATGTGTATTCTTGACAATTGTTTTTAATTCAAATATGAGTATATATTGCAGAAAAAAAAGTGTTGTAATACTTCTTAATTCATGACAGACAATTTTTCGGAAGGCTGACAATAATGGCAGGAATCTCACTGTGCACATCTCAATCTTCAGTTTAAATCAATGAGAAGTAAACCCAAATARTGAGTACAGTGAAGACAAAAAACCKCCTTCTTATAACCATTATTCACTGGGTAGAAACTATTAGACTCTAGCTAGCTAAGYAATGTGTTGAAAATGCACAAAATTAAGACTGGAGACTCAGAGCTGTATGTTTGGCCTTGGTCCAATCCTTTTTTGCCAGTGTAAGTGGAAGAGAAGGCCAAAGAGCGGTCCTTTGTGGAGCTGACGGTAAAGCAGGGAAGTGGTAGTAAAAAGATGGGCAAAGGAGTACAGAGTTTCTGTGTTTCACAGRTCCCACACGAACCGTGTAAAAAGGCATGACCAGGAGAGCTGAGAAATAAGTAGACTGAGACCCTGGCCTTCCCTTCAACCACAGAATCACAGAATCTTTGGGGTTGGAAGGGACCTCTAGAGATCATCTAGTCCAACCCCCTGCTCCAGCAGGGACACCCAGAGCACAGGGCACAGGGTGGCATCCAGGTGGGTTTGGAAGATCTCCAGAGAAGGAGACTCCACAGCCTCTCTGGGCAGCCTGTGCCAGGGCTCTGTCACCCTCACAGGAAAGAAGTTCCTCCTCACCCAGAGAGGAAACCTCCTATGCCTCAGCTTAACACCACTGCCCCTTGTTCTATCACYAGCCACTATGGAGAACAGTTTAGCCCCTTCCTCCCTACAATCATGCCTCAGGTATTTATACATATTGATTAGATCCCCTCTCATTCTTCTCTAAGCTAAGCAAGCCCAGTTCGTTTAACCTTTCCTGCTACGGTAGGTGCTCCAGTCCCTTGATCATCTTGRCYGCTCATTGCTGAACCCTCTCTAGSAGCTCCACGTCCCTCCTGTACTGGGCAGCCCAGAACTGCMCCCAATACTCCAGGTGCGGCCCCACCAGAGCTGAGCAGAGGGGCAGGATCCCCTCCCTCCACCTGCTGGCAGAGCTCCTCCTGATGCAGCCAGGATCCCATTGGCCTTCTTGGCCACAAGGGCACACTGCTGCCTCATGGTCAACTTGTTGTCAACCAGGACTCCCAAATCCCTCCCTGCAGAGCTGCTTTCCAGCAGGTCAGCCCCTAATCTGTACTAGTGCCTAGGGTTATTCCTGCACAGGTGCAGGACCCTGCACTTATCCWTGTTGAACCTCATGAATTTCCTCTCGGCTGAACTCTCCAACCTGTCCAGGTCCCTCTGGATGGCAGCACAGCCCTCTGGAGTGTAAGCCACTCCATCCAGTTTAGTGTCATCAGCAAACTTGCTCAGGGTGCACTCTGTGCCCTCGTCCCAAGTTGTTGGCGAACAAGTTGCACAGCATTGGGCCCAGCAGAGACCCCTGGGGGACACCACTGCCCACAGGCCTCCAACTGGACTTGTCCTTGTTTATCACAACCCTCTGAGCTCTGCAATCCAGACTGTTTTTGGTCCACCTCACTGTCCGCAAGTCCAATCCTCACTTCTGGAAATTTTCTGTAAGGATGTTATGGGAGACCGTGTTGAAAGCCTTGCTGAAGTCAAGGTAGACAATATCTATGGCTTTCCCATCATCCATCCATCCAGTCACCCCATTGTAGAAGGCTATCAGGTTCGTCAAACACAACTTTCCCTTAGTGAATTCATGCTGACTAGTTCTACTCACCCTCTCCTCCTTGGTATGCTCCAGCTCTAGGACGAGCTGTTCCATCACCTTGTCAGGGACAGAGGTGAGGCTGACGGGCCTGTAGTTTCCCAGCTCCTCCCTCTTCCCCTTTTTGAAAACTGCAGTAATGTTAGCTCTCTTCCTGTTCTTCAGTACCTCTCCCACTCTCCATGACCTCTCGAAGGTGATGGAGAGCGGCTCAGCAATAATCCCCGCCAGTTCACTCTGCACCCTTGGGTGCATCTGGCCTGGGCCCATAGATTTATGGGTGTCCATTTTGCCTAAATAATCTCCAACCCAATCCTTCTTGACGAGCGGAAAGTCCTCGTCTCTCAGTTAGCTCCCTTCTAGTAGGGCTCTGTAATTCATGGGGACCAGCCTTAGCAGAGAAGACTGAGTCAAAGAAGGCATTTAGTAACTCTGCCTTCTCCACATCCTCCGTTACCAACGCACCCTCCCCATTCAGCAAGAGACTAACAATTTCTCTAGTCTTCCTCTTGCTGATGATGTATTTGTAGAAGCCCTTCCGGTTATCCCTAACATCTCTCGCTAGTTCTATTTCCAAGCGGGCCATGGCCTTCCTCTATGCATCCCTGTATTCCCTGACAATGTTCCTATATTGTTCCCACGTGGACTGGCCCTTCTTCCATCTTACATATGTTCTCTTCTTCTCATTAAATTTGCCCAGAAGCTCATTTCCCATCCATACAGGTCCCTTGCCCCTCTTGCTTGACTTCTTCCTAGTGGGAATGCACTGATCCTGGGCTTGGAGAAAGTGGTACTTGAATATAAGCCAGCTCTCCTGGATGCCCTTTCCTTCTAGGACCCTGGTCCAGGGGATTTCTCCAAGGAGCTCCCTGAGGAGGTCAAAGTTGGCTCTTGAAGTCCAGGGTAGCAATGCTACTTCTTGGCCAGCTCCCTCYACGCAGGATCRTGAATTCCAACATCTCGTGGTCACTGCAGCCAAGACTGCCCCTAACCCTCGCGTTTCCCACTAGACCATCTCTGTTGGTTAGTATCAGGTCTAGCAGCGCCCCTGCCCTTGTTGGCTCTTCAACCACCTGCATCAGGAAGTTATCCGCAACRCTCTGCAGGAACCTCCYGGACTGTCTGCTCCCAGCTGTGTGATCGGCCCAGCAGACATCAGGGTGGTTAAAGTCCCCCAYAAGGACCAGGGCSTGTGATCGCGAGGCTTCTTGTAGCTGCCTGTAGAAGGCCTYGTCCACCTCCTCATCCTGGTCGGGAGGCCTGTAGTAAACTCCAACGACCGTGTCGCCCCTGTTGCCCTGCCCTTTGATCCTCACCCACAGGCTCTCRACTTGCGCTCCACCCTCCCCTACGCCAAGCTCCATACACTCCAGCTGCTCTCTCACATAAAGAGCGGCTCCGCCACCTCGCCTTCCKGGCCTGTCCCTCCTGAACAGCCTAAASCCCTCCATGGCCACAGCCCAGTCATGAGAGCTGTCCCACCAYSTCTCAGTAATCGCAATGAGATCRTGGCCCTGCAATCGCACAAGCATCTCCAATTCMCCATTTGTTCCCCATGCTACGTGCGTTTGCAWAGAGGTATTGGAGTTGGACACCCAACATGCCTCCCATTCTAGCTGGGGCAGCTGCAACTTGACTCTGTGGGCCTTTAGAAGTYGCCATATTTTGCCCTTTAGCCTCTTCAGGCCTGGGGCATCCTCCACAGGCAATGGAGTTAGGCTGTTGCAAGTGGCTCAACAGGCTACTGCCTACCTTATCACCAGCTTCCCTGATGATGCCCCCCCCTCAAATCCAGTTTAAAGCCCTCTCGATGAGCCCTGCTAGCTCATGACCCAGGACACTCTTCCCCCTTTGAGAGAGCTGGATCTTGCTAGGTGCCAACATGCCTGGTGCTGTGTAAGTTTTCCTATTGCCAAAGAAGCCAAAGCTGTGATGGTGACACCAGCCCCGGAGCCACGTGTTGATGGCTCGTATCCTCCCGTTCCTTTCTATATTGCTGGCAGCACCAGGAAGAATGGAGGCAAGTATAACCTCTGGCCCTGAGTTCCTGATTGTCTGCCCTAATTCCCTAAAGTCCCTTTTGATGGCTCTGAGGCTACATGTTGCMGCTTCTTCTCCACCCACCTGTAGGACCATCAACGGATAGTAGTCCATGGGTCGGATCAGAGCGGAAGCCTCTTGGTAACGTCCTTAATCTGGGCCCCAGGAAGGCAGTAGACTTCTCTTTGGGGAGGGTCTCGTCTACATATTGGCCCCTCCGTGCCCTGGATTGGGGAGTCATCCACAACATTAACACACCTTTCCTCTCTCTCCTGCCTGTGGTCACACTACAAGGGGCCGCCTTCCAGACTGCTTTRTTACCTTAGAAGGAGAGGGGCTCTTGCCCTCACTGTCCTCTGATTTGCCTTCTCTCTTCAGGACCTCATACCTGTTGACTATGGGTACCTGGTAGGAGGAGATCGGAGACAATTTTCTCCTGCTCATTATCACTTTCAATGATCATTGTAGACAACAAAGCAATTTCTATACACCAGTAAAGAACAGTGCAATTCATTTATTTCAAGCAAATTCCTCAAGAATACATCCTTCCGATCTGAATTTCTGCTGAACTAATACATCTTTTCAGGGTCATCACGAATCAGTGAAGAAGAGTTGATAATAGAGAACTGTTTGGTACATCCTGATACCATAAGGCACAGCCTAAGGATATCAGTATGTCACTCCCAGCACTAAATGTCTGCGCTTTTTTGGTTTAAATTCAGTTTCTGCAATGTGTTCCTGGTTAAACACTCATTTATCTGATAGATTTCTAAGACAGTGTCACTGCTTTTTCTGTACGTATGCATCGTAAATGTACATGCAAAATTCTTTTTGTTAAGCCAGCAGCAGTTGCAGTTAGTCCTACTGAGACTGAAGGTTTAGTAAAAAGATAGATTGTAAAATGACCCAGATTTGCCTTCCTGATTCTATATACCTCTTTGGATAATCTTGTGTGTTTTAAAAAATCTGTTTATGTAATATGGCCTGCAGGCTACATTCCTCTCTGCAGTAAATCATTTTTACATCACTGGATTCAACAGAGGAGCAACTGATTTATACCTGCTCTGCACCCTGCCCTTTATTTTTAATCCTTCTGTGGAAAATTAGAGCTAGAGTGAGTAGCCTCCCACATATCATTTAGCAATTCTTTTAAGTTTATTTTTCCCTAGGCTTATTCTGCTCAGGGTGGTATATTTTTAAAATAGATTTTTGTTTTTCACATTTGCAGCAGCAGAGGACACACTAAGTTTCTATTATTGGTTAGATAGGTTCTGAAAAGCTGCAGAGAGCAAAGCTTGACTGTCTTAACTTCTAAAAAGGCACAATGTAAAATGTGATATAAACCCTTCTTCCTTGTTTTCTCTGAGGTATGGAGAGAGGCGTATCTATCCTGGTGACTGTGTCCTCTTTGAGTGTAGCTTTCTGTACTGAATTTCCAGACAGGTACTTCAGCAGAACTTCAGGGAAAGAAAGGGAAGTGGAGGGGAAGTGGAAGGGAGGGAGGAAGGAAGAGAGGAAGGAAGGGAGGGAGGGAGGAAGGAAGAGAGGAAGGGAGGAAGGGAGGGAGGAAAGGAAGGAAAGGAAGGAAAGGAAGGAAAGGAAAGAGGAATCCTACATAGTGCAGCACTTTCTTTTGTACTCTTGAGATATGTGCCTGAACCTTATATTTCTAGAAACTGCTTAGTGCAGAAATAGCATTGAAGGAAAAAGTAAATGGAAACAAAAAGGGAAATATAAATAAAAAGAAAATCTGAAGGGGAAAGATTTTCCAAACATGATTTCTAGATATGATTAAAATAATTGATTTTGAAATAATTTAAATAACTGTCCCAGAAATAACTGTCTCAGGAATAACTGTCCTGGGAGCAACAGGACTTCAGCTCTGGGTCAGCTCTTCCCTGCTATGAAAAGCATTATGTCATTTGCACAGGACCAGAGGGATTATGTAAGCCTCCCATAATCAGCATAAAGTTTGTAATCCTGGAAATCAGATAAGCAGGCTGGCAGAGAAGGCCTGCAATCTGCTCTGCTTACCGTGTTCTCTGGCACTGCAAAAGATTTGATGGCCTTTGGGTTCAGGCTATTTTTGGTGAAGAAACTGCCTCTGTGGTGACACTGTGCTAGCTATTGGYCTCATTACAATGTCAAGTCACCTAAAGGCTTCACTGAACTATGTTCATGAMGGATTTTAGGAACCATTCTTTAAAATGCACCTCTTTAACCAATTCACAGACCAGAGAGAACRTGTAAGAAGCACTGTCCTATCCAAAAGTGAGTAATGGAGAGCAGGGTGTTGAGTACAGAGAGTTATCCTGCTGGTAATGTGAGGCTGCAGTGGGAGTATGCAAAATAGAGGTACTGGTTGTTGTGAGACTGGCCTGCAGTTTGTAACTTGCTTTATTTGCTGGAAGGTACCTCAATCAATTCATAGAAGGTCAGAGAAAGAGATGTATCTTCGTACTGTCCCAGGAGACAGGTGTTTGTGCTCCTGCTATGTCAGGGTTACCACCTCATCTGAGTGAGGATAGCAGTATTGTGCCTTACTGAAAATAAATCAGATCTTCTGCTTCTGAACTGAGGTTGAGATCTTCTTGAGTACAATAAGAGCAATATCTGAGCCCTCAGCTCCTGACACAGTGGCAAGGTCTCCAAGACTGCAACTGCTAAAATTAGTCTTACCTGGCACTGAAAATTGGGCTAGTATTTATCTTTTTTATGTAAGATCATTGACATGATTGGGAGGGAACACTCTACTAATGTTCAGATAATAAAGAGGAACTCAGTGAAGGACTAGCTGTGCTGTGCTGCAGATTAATTTGTAGTAAGTGATAATCAGAAGGTCACATTGRCACTTTGAAGAGCAGTACTTAACCTGAGAAAATAACCCAAACTAATGGAAGAAAGAGACTACCATGTTGAATTTAAACATAAAATTTTGCTATAACTGGAAGAACAGATTGCACACTTACATTCACTGCTACTTATACAAGTGAATCTGCAGCCTTGAACTGGATATTGTAGCTCCATCTAGGAGCTTCTGTCCTCAGGAAGTGTCAGTCTCCGCATCAGAGAAAATGGCCAAGGCTGTTGGGTTCACTGATAACCGTTGGAAAGGTCACAGAAATTGAGGTATTTTTAATGAAGTGAGTAAACCCTGACAAACTGCATTTCATTGCAAAGTCTCTTGCTATGGAAAACTACAGAAAGAAGTAAACATCTCTCTTGCTTAAAGAGAGGTAATGGACTCTAGTGAGAGCTTTTCACTATTCATCTCTCTGCTGTCTTCTCCYTGCTCACTTCCTGTCTTAGGGGTAGTCCTTTCAGGTTAGCCAGCCCAGGTTAGCAAACTAACTCTAAGGAAACCTTTTCTAGTCACTATATTTCCATCTAAATCTTGATTCAATAAATTGTTTACATATTTCCAATCTGCATGCCTCAACACAATTCCTCCTGAAATTATAATATTTTCTAAAATGAAACATTCATTGTCCACATAGCAATGAATTAGAATGGTCAGGTTTATCTGTGAAACATCAGCAAATTTAGCAGGATAGGAAAATTCGCAAGATTTAGTGACATCGTGTCCCTCGCAGAATAATGAAGTGGTAGCAGTTAATGTAAGTGTATTCCCTCTGTCTGTGCCAGTGYAATTGATTCAGGCAGCACATACCTGCATTCATCCTTGTTCCAGGAATGCAGCAATTACAGAACAGAGACGGCTCATTTATTTAGAAGCCAATTACACAAGAAGGGCCAAATTTTCAGCTCCCTAAACTGACACATCCTCAAGTCTCATTTCAGGGAAGCTCAGCTGCCTTGCACTCACTGAATATTTTGCTTAAGGCTGCTTACTTGTGCTCTTACACAAAATCTCCCCTAAAAAGGACAAAAGCAACAACAACCTTCTCTGAGATAGCCCTGGGATATTTCAGAACACTGATGAGAAAATTTCTATTATGAGACACGTTTGCTATCTTAAGCAAGAATGCTACTATATTTCAGATTATGCTCAGGAATCCCATTACTTCGTAGGTGCTACTCGAGAAAACACACAAAACAAGCAAGCAAGCAAACAAAAAACTAWTAGTCAAGTTTGGTCTTGTAACAGTAAGGAGAATCCAACTCTTCAAGAATCATTTGAATGATCATATTATAACTCTCTAACACATGGGATCATCAGGACAATTTCTGTTCTCATATACAGAATTTGCACCCTTGAACTACTCTCTCAATGTGAATGCAGCAGAACTTGATTGACATGAATGTAAATATTTGCATCATTGCAGAGTCAGAAGAACTAAGAATTTCAACTTTTAACTTTTTAGTCACCATATAGAGAGTGTGGGCTCTTTGGATGTGTCTACACCGCTKTGCAGCACCACACCAGGTACTAATACAGGTCACCAAAGGCACTGTACTGCATTTTCCAGCCAAGCTAATTACTTTGAGAACTGCTGAGCTGAAATAACTGTGCTGTTTTGTGTTTTGGAGTTAGCCTATTTGGCACAGACTCAGATATCACTGCACAGACCACATTGTGTTCTTTAGATATAGTCTAAATGACCCAGAGCTTATGATCAAAAGTCTTACACCTTCCTGCATCCACTTTTACAAACTTTGCTAAAGAGAAGTGCCCAGAAGATTCAAGACTGGATTTAGCAAATGTCTCACCGGTACCTATGCAAAAAAAAAGAAAAAAAAAAAAAGAAAAAAAAATTACAATCGCAATATAGGTCTCTGCAGGACTCTAATGCTCTAAACAAGGCCATGTTGTTGCATGTTAATAATCTGCAATACAATAACAGTGGTAGAGAAAAGGGTTTAACTAGGTTGCATAATGGTATAACTTTTTAGTCTTTCTTCATTTAAGAAATAATTATCTTAAATAAAAATGACTATGRTTTTGTATAAAAAAGTGATAGCCTGGCATTTTGTATTTCTTTAAAGAAGAGCAAATATGATATATTTATTTTATGTTTGCACAGAGTAATAGCACACAGCCCACACAGTGGGTAATTTAAATGAACAGCAGGCATTCAAATTACTCTGAAAGGGCTGTTATATTTCAAGCAGGGAACATTTTTATTACAGTCTCATTCTTGATGTCCTACAGGATGCATAAACTTTTTTTTCTTCTTTGCTGCTCTTGGACAAGCAGACAACCAGTTGTGATAAACAGGCAACTCTGAGATATCTATGGACAGTTCATGAATATGGGTACTTCACCTTTTTGATGCTGGAATAGTTTCTACATGGGAAAAATTGTATTTTGCACTCAGAAGCATGAACTGTATGCGTGAAGCCTAATCATATGCATTCGCTGATCCAGCTATCCATTCAGAGCAGATAGCTACTAATCATAGAATCATAGAATGCTAAAGGTTGGAAGGGACCTCYAGAGGTCATCTAGTCCAACCCCCCTGCACACGCAGGGACACCCAGAGCACGGGGCACAGGGTGRYRTCCAGGCGGGTTTGGAAGATCTCCAGAGAAGGAGACTCCACCACCTCTCTGGGCAGCCTGTTCCAGGCCTCTGTCACCCTCACTGTTAAGAARTTCTTTCTCAAGTTCCTGTGGAACTTTCGATGCCTCAATTTGTGGCCATTTCCTCTCGTCCTATTGCTGGTCACCAGTGTAAAGCGGTTGGACCCATCCTCCTCAATGGCACTATCAGGTCCATGGCTGGACTACTATTGGCAAAAGCCAGTCCACGGAGCAAGGGAGACTGCAATTGGCTCTCTCAAAAACAGCTGCACTCTATTAAGGGAGTCTACTAATGAATGCATACTTTGTTTGCACTACTCTTGTCATACAATGGTCCTTGCTACAGCCTTGACTTGCTTTAGAATGAGCCTGGCCATTTTTCCCAGAGCTATTTGATGGTCCTAACTGATGGCAGTTCTACCCTGTATCTTTAACCTATGTTTATTTTCTTACCTCTTCAMCTCTCTCCTTCCTCATCCTCACTACTCCCTTTAATTTCAAGGTTGCAGAAACTGTGGTTTATTAGCAGTGATCTCTCAGCTGTACACCACTGGAMACTCCTCACCAAAGAGCTAAGATCCAGATAAGATGAAGCTTTGAACTGAAAGGCTGGGAGATTTTTTAGTGTTCAAGTACTAGATTCACAAAGTCTCTATGACCTGAAAAGGGGAATAAGTACATCTGGGAATTCATAAAGATGCTAAATTTTAATGAATACTCCTAAAACACAAGAGAGTGTMGTCTAGGAAGCTAAACATTTTTTATATATATCTCAGTGACTCAGACTGTGTCTTTATTCCATGCAGATGTGCAGCATACGCATATCCAAGAATGTTATCAACAATGTCTTTTTATTCTGGGAGCAGCCTAGCTAAAGCAATTCACATTTCCAAGCAAAAAACCTCACCCTTATTCAGGCAACCCTAGTAAGACTGCTTCTGCCCTCTCAGTTAGCAGTGAAACTTTATCCCCAGCTTCAATGAAAAGCACTGTAATTTGTGCCTCTAAACGACCCAAGTACTTCTAAACATATCACTTGAGGAGTCCACAGCCACTTTCCTATAAYGAACAAGCAGGAAGGATTTGTAACAACAAAAGTCCACTAAGAGCCAGCAGTTTATTCTTAACACCATCATTAACAACCTACATAATCTCAGACACAGGACATCACCTTTCTGGACGACACTGGAGGACAACGATAGCTACATGACTTTGTGTAATGATCTGATATGAACTGATATGTGGAAAGGTTTAATACTGGRACAAGCTCTTATTATCTATGCTTAAAGGTGAGTGAAAAAAAATGCAAATTCTGCCTGTAATCTATTCTAGTGTTCACTGTTTGAAAGACTGAAGATTGATATGATTAGTTACTTGGAGTAATATTCAGAAAGGTGAATAAATTCTGTGTTCCTCCAAATGAATGTAAAAGAATGAGGCACTTCTGCCAAGAAATTTTGCTTACCTAAAACTTTCTAAAGGAAAGTTGTTCTTTGGATAACATTGCTTCCAAAGTGACTTTTAACTTTTTAGCCCCCACAAAACAAATTTCACTTTGCATTCTCAAATGCAATTAGTAACTAAAATATAAAAAATAGATGGATAGAATATTTGTTGGCTTAATCAAACTATTTAATATAATGCAGCAGAAGCTGTGATTTTCTTTTCTGTTGTGGCAACTGCACTTTTCTGTATGGCTATCAAAACTCATTCAAAAGTAGGTATTTTGAAAGATATGCAGAGGGAAGAGAATTCCTTGTAAGGACAAATAAACCATCTGACCTATTGGCTTCTTCAGTGAGTTCATAGTGAGAGGATGGACATGAAACAGGTACATTTGTTCRCAAGGAATCGGGTTTCCTGAATGCCAGGACATTTTACATACCTTTGCAAATATGCATAAATGTGCAGTTGTCAGCAAAGACCTTAAAAATAATGAGAATAGAGAAGTATACTACAGATTTGAGAGCATTTAMGGCTTACTGTGACAGCATGGAGAGACAGGAATATTCCTGTCATCTTCATGGGTTTTTGCATAGGAGGAAGTAGTGACAAGGAGTAATCTAAAGGCATCATTACCCACTGGCCATTTAGTTTCTAAGCAGTGACAGCTGGGAAAGGCGCTGTGAGGAAGGCAGCCTGATGCCTCTGTGCAGCCGTCAGAGGTGCCACGCTCACCGTTACATCCCATTCACCCAGGGGAGACTTCAGCAGGCTCAGCTGGCACTGCTGAAGCGTGGAGGTGGCTGTGCTGCTCTGTGCTTCTCCTTTAATCTTGACAGCTAAAGACAAATTTCAGTGTTAATCAGGTAAGAGGCAGAATTCCTCCCAGCTGAGGAAAAAAAAAATCAAACTGTTAAACCCTCACCTATTCTTAGCAAGGTGATGGCACACTGCTTGATAAAACACTGCCAGAGAGACATAGGACATTTTCTCTCTAAAGACAGAAATATTGACGAGAGGATCGAATCAGCAGAGTAAAGGGCTGACACACTAGGGCATGGAAAGTGAAGGAAGTCAGTTCATCACCCTAATACACGACAGTGAACAAGCCATACACATTTTCTCAACCCTATTACACCTCATCATATTGGCAGCCATGTTCTTCTACTGCCCACCCCAAACATCTTCAAGAAAGAGCAAAACCAGTGCACACCTTCATGTACAACTGCAAAAACCGAGACTAGTGAAGATGGTTCTTTCTGAACATGAACTCTCTGCTTCAAGTCAACTAGGGTAAGTCAGAGGTAACAAAGCACTTTGCTYGGAGTCGATGGGAGATGATGAAAACGTCCTGATAATATTCCAGCGGAAGCCAGGAGACCGATAACAATGTGCAAATTGCATGAACCCACAACATGGCACTTCTAAACCAGTCATTCTTGTCCTTGAGATATTTTTTGAGTAATACAAGAGATTGTACTGAGATACTGCTGGAAGAATTTCTAACTGGATTGCATGTCTGTTAAGTGCTTGCATTTTATTACTTGTATTGATATACCCATTCTTGTCTTTATGTGGACAAAAGTTCAAATGGAATGAGAAGCAGCAATTTGTCAAGGGACAGAGGACTCTTTTCCCCTAATCACCCACATCAGGTCATCACGGTAATTGATGGATTGGTGTMTGAAATAGATCCGTGATCTTATGATGAACATTTCAATTTAAAGTTGACAGTAAAGATTTCTGAAGAGAATTGTGGCAATTGCTACTTTGTAGCGATAAAAATAAAATTATTTTCAAAGAGTGCAGAACATTGGCCCTAATGAGAAAGACAAGATCTTTCTTGAATACTTGATGAAATCCAAATGATAATTTGGGAATATTTACAGCTGATACTGCAGCCAGTAAGCTCCAAAYACAGAAAAATCAATCTCTTCACTCTATTAATAATAAACAGTTTCTGACTCTGTTTTTCAGAAAAACAAATGGTTGGTGAATGGMGATCTTATGTTATATTTAAAAAGATAAACATATGTTATAATATACTAAAATATATATAAAATTTACATAAAATATAATGTTACAATATGTTATAATATATGATTGATATGAATTCTCAACAAATGTGTGTCAATATGTATTTTATATTTATGTATACATGTTATGTATATGTATATTTGCAGCACTACATAATTAATGCAGCTAATACTGCATAGTTTGGGATTTTTAAAAAAATCTTAACTTTAAGTTGCTGACATAATTTCACTAATTAAGACACTGTATATGAAGTGAGGCTTCTGATTGCCCGAAATACCATTCCTGTCTTTGTGATCTGTAGTTATATTCAAAACAGCTGGGCTGTCTTTTCTGATTATCAGTCCTTCTAAGTAAATGTTGAATAAAATGGCAACCCCTGCTCTAAAATTTTCTTCTCCTTTGCTTCCATTAGCATCTCAGTGTTTGGCACAACAAGCAGGCACATTAATATATTGGCCTCTGTGAGCAGCACAGTTAAGATCACTGGGACTACTCAAGCAGTTAATATCATCAGCTACCCTTATCAAATCTCAAATTTGCCAGCTTTCCCCATCCCCAGAAGCCTCCTTCAGTATCTCTGGATGATTTTGATCAGACCTTGTGGATTGTGGCAGTGAGGTTTTGTGATGAATATTGATCAGCAAATGAAAAAAACCTCTTCCTAACACACTCACTTATATCCAGCCTATGGTGTGACCAGTGCTTGTGTAAGTTCAGGAAGAGAGTAATACTCTGATTTGGCATAAAGRGACTCTTCATGAATTAAGAATTTCAGTTTCCTTTTAGCAACAGTGAATGCTGTTTATGGACACAGAACATCCACTTTGTCTATTTTAAAATATTTGAATAATTCATTGACTTTGAAAAACTAGTTTTTAGTTATTGCATATGTGTATATTAGTCCATGATTTAATAAGGTGAATCTCTGGAGAAAAAAAAAGAAAAAGAAAAACAGAGCAGTTACCTGTGAGCCATTTTCTATCTTCAAGTTGGTTACTGCTATAAGTATTATCATTAGGAAATGGTTCCATTAAATACTGAACAGCATTACACTCTTTCTGCATTTTGCAGAGCATCAGCTTAAGTGCATATTGCTACAGATTTTCAGGGACAACCCAAYTCTCCCCTGTGCACTAGACTGGATATCAGAGAAGGGGCCAAGAGCCTGCTTTCTCCRGTCACCTTTTCTGATAACTAGCCCACTTGTAGACTCAGCCCCACCTTGCTTCCTAGGTAAATGAACAGCAAAGCTCTATATGATATTCCTGACCTAGAGGTACACCATGGTGTTGTGTTTGTCACATAGGCAGTGAGGCAGAACTGACTTTATGACCTTTCCCATGATCCAGCCTGAAATTTGTAAACTTTTGAAGAAGAGTTAYAGAGCTAATGACAGAAACATCTAGYCAGTAGGGTTTCCAAAGGCAACTGTTTTATCATATTGCAGAGTAACAGAGTAAGAAAGAGTCYGATCTAAAATCCCCTGAAATCTAAAGAACAAAATTGTACTCTGTGAGATCTGGCAGCCTTTTCTTCCAACAGCAAACAACCTCTATAGTGCAGGGGACGTGCACTGCAGTTTTGCAGGAGCAGCTGCTTTCTTTTATTRAAAGCTAAGAACTTGCCAGGATTTTATTATGACAGCAATGATTTAATTTTTTATCTCATGTGAACAATACAACGTTGCCTTGCAAAGTGATGAGCTGAAAGATCATGGTTTGTGATACCRGTGCTGCACATTTCCAGCTACCAGACTTGGAAATTCAACCTTGCAACCCTTCTTTAGAAAAAATTGCAACAGGAGCTTTGTCCACAGCCCTGTTCCACTGAACAACTTTGSCCATCAGATGAGATTGTTATACTGCTGAAACGCATTAGGTAAAGATCCATCTTTGGAAGTTCAGAGGAGTCTAGAGGTAGTCAAGAGTCATTCTAACATAAGTGAGAACATGTATAACTCCCTGTCACTTCTTGGTGTTTGTGTATGTCGTCCACATATCTTATATGTACATATTACAGTGCCTGATAAACTATGCAAGGGATTTTAATCATGTTTGCTTTAKGTGTAACAGAAAATTCTATAAGAGAGAGTGTTCTAGTGTATTGTAAATAGTCTATAATACACTATGGCTGAATCATAAAAGCATAATAAATAATTTGATTGTTACATTTTCAAAATGATATGCAGTAGTGACTTACTACTTGTCGAGTTACATGGAGCTTTAAAAGTTCAAAGTGTTAAAAAGTGCCATGAAAAGTGCCAGTGTTAAAAAGACCATGAAAATTTTATACTGCATGTACAAAATGGTGGACTGTGCCTAAGATTCAAATGCAGCACGCTGATGCAAAATACGGCTTTTATGATCATCTCTCCTGCAGCCAAAGCCACATCGCATTTACAAAGTACAAATCTAATTACTGCACCAAGTACAGGACATTCACAAATCCACTGTTCACCATCAGCTGTCCTGAGAAAGCACTCTTCGTAACAATCTCTCCCTATTTAGCTGTTGGACAAAGTAGAAACTGTGTCTAGGGAAAATTCTAGCAGGTCTCTTAAAAAAGAATAAGTAAATAAATAAATTATATGCTCTTTCTGCATATCATAGGTACTGCTGATTAACAAGTCGTTAGCTCAGTTTGGAGCACAACTCCAAAATGGAGTATGGGAAATTGACATAGTACTACAGAGTAWAGGTAATTACTACTTTTTTCCCAAAAGTTGTACAGAAGAACTGGATTTCTTTATGGATTCAAGTACCTAAAATATATTTTTCCAAGTAGAAGGCTGATGAATGTGAGGGAAGATGGATGTATTTTAGCTGGGAYATGGTTTTGCAAGTGTATTCCAGAGAAATTTAGAGAGAAGCGCATGGGAAACATGAAAGAGAAGATGATGTCTTCCTTGCTCCCTTTGCTCTTGATCACCACAGGCTTCTATCTTGCACAGACACAGTCTTTATARCAAACAAGTGTTTTACGTGTCAAAATATTATAGGGAATCTGAAGAGCTCATTTTCTTGTGTTGTATGTGGACTGTGGAGTAAATCGTGACCCAGAAGCCGTACTGCCAGCACACGTGCCAAGCTGTGCTGGCTGTGCATTCAAACTTTGGACAGCTCGGTGGACAGATGGTAACTCCAGATGTTCTTGTTCCTTGAATGCACTCTCTAGCTCAGGATGCCAGACCAAAACATAGTGACCATTAAGTTTGTGCAGGGCTTTTCTCTGGAGGAAGCTCTAATGGGTTAATGTAATCCTGAGTCTTTGTGCCCTTGTCCTGTGACGCTTGCCTGCCACTCAGCAGTTCATGAGGCATGYCGGTTGTATTTTACAGTTTCACAGCAGAGGTCGTTGGTGAGTCCTTCAGCACAACCAGCACAGCCAGGACAGGCATGAGCAGTGAAACAGGGCGTGAAGAAACAAGATGTGGCCTGAGGAGCCCACTATAGGGGACCTGGTGTGAGTAATCTGCTTTTACGGGTGAGGTCACGCCTGAGCTTTCAAATGTCTACACGGTTTGAACAACCCCTTGTGCGATGAAAGACCATTACATGACCATTGCTGAGGAGCAGCAATGCCGTGTTGTTCTTTGGAAAAGAATGAAATCCCATAGAAATATACCTTACAGTGTAATATAGTGCAGTGTCCTAGCACTGTACTTCTAACCAGAAAAAGCTTGTGGCGTTTTCAACGAAGAGAGAAGGCAAGCAAAGGCTTGCAAAACTGAAATGCATGCCTGGCAATATAGATTATTTCTTGGAAATTTAAGCAGAGAATTACAAGGAGCATCACAGATAATTGCAGCAAACTGGATTTTCTTACATTAAAATGTTAAGTTCTTAAGAGTTTGAACATCCCATTTCAGCAGTTATAGCTCCAGACTRTAAAATCTCTGAGACTTGAAATTTAAGCTGAACAATTAAAAGTTGGGCAAATTGTAACTCTGAAACTCATCAAGGACCTACTAACTCAAAGGCAAATTAAAAGCCACATTCCCAATGAGGGCACACCCAATGCGGACTTGCACCTGCAGCTCCAAAGATTACTGAAGAGCTACACAGCGTGTAAATACAGCAACCCTGTGCAGAAACCAGGATAAGTGGGGCCAGCTTCTGCACTCACAACACAGTCCATCTGTAGCAAGATAAAACACAGCCTGAATTCCTGCACAATAGCACAAAGTTTACAGGCAAAGCTTTACTGCATTGCCAATATTACCATCGTCACAAATGCCGCAGGCCGTGCTGCGTCGGGATGCAACACGCACACGGGCTATATCGTGATGCAGCTCGGCTGGACTTTGTGAGCCTAAAGACCTGCTTCTATCCCAGCACAGCCCCAGCTTCTGGGTGACGAGCCCTTCTCCCAGCTCGGTGACTCAGAGMCGGATCCTGCACCCAAACTCCATTCTTGCAGTGACACTGCTAACTGGACCCCACTCAAAAATGGGGGAAAAAAAGCCTTTTTGAGGGTTTCTAGGAGTTGCTTTAAACATAAGAAGCTGCAAGAGCCATTAGATTTTCTCTTTAGACTCTCACAGATTTCTCAAAATCTGCCACTGATGATGGGTGTACTCACTTTACATTTGCCCATAAAGCTCTAAGAAAACTATTTTACTTTGCTGTGTAAAAAAGCAGGTGAGTGAAAACTTGAGGGGTTGTGTAAGAATAAATCTATTTTTATGGGTTGTTTTTAGTACTGGCTTCCACTGTATTTTTGAAAATAAATATTAGACCTAAGGGACTGATATCTCAGCTACTCTAAATCAGCACAGCTCCAAGCTGCAAGGACTTGAATGCTGATTTATGCCCTCTGAGTATTAGTGTAACCATAGGCTTTGTAGGCTTTTTAAAGATTAGAAGAAAAAAAAAAAGAAGAAAATAAAAAATAGGCTTGTTCCATATTCTGCTGCTGATTGAAATGGAGACACATGGGCACAGATTAATGTAAACTACAGCTTTAATTATAAGCTACTAAATGTTTGCAAATCTAAAAAATTAATTGTAAAAATGCACTGCATTTTGGTGAGACAACTAGAAAATTGCAGCCTATATGCATGTGCAGATGTATGTAATATATGTGTATTCCACAATTATTCAGTAGGTGGCAGTTACAAGCTGAGATGAGCCTTGCAGTCGCCATTTAGGCATCAGCACGGGCAGAGGCTGGAATCACAGCCCATCCGTAGGAGCGAGCGAGCAGCTGCATCCCAGCCAACAAAATCCCCGAGCCCGGCCCCGGCGCTCRGAGAGCGAGCGGAGGGAGCCGAGAGCGGGAGCTCGAGCCACGGAGCGCACGCACATCCCACAGCAGCMGCGGAGACACAGCCCCCCGAGCGCGCCACGGAGCCCTTTCTGGTGGAGAATCCCACTGGTGCGATGACAGGCAGAAACTGAGGAGCGTTTGGAGACGTCTGCTCCTTCACAGGTAATTTCAATCCTTTTTTTTTTTTCCTTCAGAGCCCCTCATAATAAACGTAGCATTGCCTTGATGTTAGAGATCCTTATTTTCTTCGGTCCACAGTCACCGCTCAGGCAAAATTTCTCCTAAAGTCAGAAGAGTTTTGCGGGAGTTACAACTGCAGGTTTTGATGTGATTGTGTGTCTCACGTAGGGCACGCAGCACATTAGAGCTGGCGCTGGAAAGCAGGCTGGAGGCTGGCCACATGCATACTGACCAGCTAAACAGCATTATTGTTCAGGATGCTAACAATAGCTTCATAACACAACATTTTTTTTTTAAACAGTCTTTTATTGAAATCTGATGTGATGAATTTTGCCCTAGTTTATGCCACTGCAGTGGGTTAAGAAGAGTTTTTTGTTTGTTTGATTGGTTTCTTTTTTAATGAAAGCTACTTTAACCTCATATAATGAAAGACTATAAAAATGTTGAGTTTGAATAAAATAGCACCAGGGCTTGCTTCCTCAGAGACAAACACAACTTTGCAGTATTCCACTTGCAGGCTGACAATATTCTATTTATTCAGTAGCTTGTACCACTCTAATGGAAATGAAACAAAATAAACCATGAAGGGCCATTCTCACGTGTTTGTGAGTGACATGAATTCAGAGTTGGTAATACTTCCCTCTCTTGCTATGGTCTCCCGAAAAGGTGGGATGGTCTATATGCTGCAGCACTTGGTTGCAGCCTCATGAGCTCAGAATGGAGCAACAAGATTAGATGTATTTTTGTGAGAGTATCTTCTAAATACATTGTTTCTCTGAGTGCCCAATTTTACAGGAATACATGTATATTTAAATATTTATAAATGCACACGTGTTTAGGGATGGATTGTGTGCATACGTATACCTGTCCACTCAGATGAAGACTTGACCATTCATTGTTGTTACTGCTGTGCCAGTGTTAAGCTGATTGTGACTCTAATGTWTGCAGATTCCATGATTTTTAATTCTGGGCCAGATGGCTTTGCTTTTTTGTTGTTGTTGTTGTTTTTGTTGTTTTTTTTTAATTATGTTTTCTGACTGATGGACTCTATTCATGATTCAGGAGCTGTTCCTTAGTCTGGAGGCTGCAGGGGTAYGAAAGAGGATTAGTGTCCAATTTTAGTGGAATGGCATCCTTGTAGTCACTTGGGAGCTTTGCAGTCCCACTCTGGGTTTCACGTTCTGTCTCACGTTGTGGTCCTCACTTGTGAGGTGACTTTGTGATGGACTGTGCAAACACAGAATAGGTTCAAATACACAGCTGCAGACCTATGGCTCATGGAGCTGAAAGTCAGGGGAATGGTTGCAATGTACAGCTATTTACCTTTGTTCCTGAGCAAGGAGAAGAATGAGTGTGTAGAAATTGGTTGTGCACACATTTAGACCRGAAGGTTTCAAACCACTAGAGCAGCAAGGTTCTGAAATCACATTTGCAGGGAAACAGTAGGTATAAAAGCTCTAAATGTGGGGTTGGTTTTTTTTTTTAGCTGGAATTTGATTCATTTATGGAAGTGATTACATGAAATGTTTGCCTGCAATAACAAAAGACTGGATTTGATAAATTCTCCTATTCTCCTTACTATTCATTTGGAGTAGCCTCTGTCAAAAGGTCTCTTTGCAAATTGGTCAAGGTCTTTGGTAACAGCTCTTCATACATCCCACATCAATGCCAAACACAAGCATATTTCTGTTCTGGACAGTGCTGCATTTCTCTTYGCACCACAGTGGCCCTCCAGCAGAAGCATGAGCCTTGATGGTCTTAAGACTGAATCACATCCCCTTCTCAGGGCGCAGAGCAGAGCTGTTCTTGACCAGTGGGTGATGGTCATAGTTTAGTGGCATGGCCACTTACTGGTCTAGTGGTCAAGGTGGTCAAGCATTACATCATACGCCAACAGCATTGCAGTCTCTGCAATTCCAACAAAAATAGTACATCAGACCTAAGTTGTGGTGGTTCTGGTTGTTCTGGTCTTGTTTGAGCTACGCCCGATAGTTGATTTAGTGCTATGAACACATCTGCCTATATAAATGTCCTACCACCATGGGCAAAAAGGTGTAGACCCACAGTTTCATAATGATGGACTTAGTGGTATTTGCCAGATTTAGCTTATTTGGCAAGTGACCATAAAAAAGTATTTTATTTCAAAGACGATCTCACAGAATGACCACTCGACTCTGTATTTCCTATCCCTCTTTCTTCTACTTTTAATCAGGCTAAGCCTTTTTTTTTATATTTCCATCTAAGAGGACACCACTAGATTGGATTACTTCTAACTTGCACAGTAAATATTTTATAATAAATAATAAGCTGCATTTGGATGTTGTATGTGCCAGGATGCATGTGATTATAGGGCTAATTGTACACTTAAGTAGAAATTCACTGTGGAATCAGTGGTTTGAGCACTATTCAGTATACAGTCCGTGTTTGAAATCTTCCTTATTTTCTTCCTCCTAATATATCCTAGTGCTGGGCCAAATTAAGCAAGCATTTCATAATAGAAATAAAATGGCAATTTTATGAAATTTGAATATATTGTATTAGAAATGTTTATTTTTGCCCTCTTAAATGAACTGTTAACCTTAAAGAAAATGCATGTGCACAACACATCTGTAATTGCTACAGGGTCAGCAGCATTTCCTCAGAAGCAAATGAGGCTAAGGTGAATGTCAGACTCATGTATCTGAGATGGAAATTGGTCTCTCTGATTTATTTGGCTGTGGTGTAGGACTGCTGAATGGTATAGCTGCGAAATACAATCCCCTCACACTGACTGCAGGTAATGGAATCACTTTAGGTTGAATCTGAACAGGCAGCAATGAAGTCGTAGCAATCTTTTAACTTCTGCATTTAAAATGGTAAGTATAGGGTGGTCTGGAAAGAGAAAATCCATTTCTGGGCTGAAGAAGGTTCCTACCCAAACAAGCAGGAGTGCTGACTTAAAAACAGTGTGTGGTTCTGGTAAAGAGCATTGCCATTTTTTGTTACGCTCTTCCTCAAATATCTAGAGTAACAGATTTGAAAAGTTGAAAAAGTTTCAGAAATCGATATTTGATACTATGTTTGAGCAATAGCTCAAATACTGCTGCAATCCAACAAAAAAAATATTTAGTTTTCCCAGTTCCTTCAATCAAACATTAAAAATGTTGTCATGTCTTGCTGAGAAAGTATTTTTAACTTGTCTAGTGCTTCAGAGAAAAGAAACATGAATTGAGAACAATCTACTATGAAGGCTAAATGTGTCATTCTTACTTCCAAATAAAWACTCCTTAAAGCTGGGGCAGTTGTGGAGATTAAGATGAAATTTCTGTTCTATTTAAAAGTAAATCAAACTTCAGAAAAGCAAGTCTCCAATTTTCTGCRAGTATTGGCATCAGAGAAATGAATTTTAAAACTACATCTTAAAGAAATTGCACTCCAGTGTAGCAGGAAAAATAAATAAAATTTTAAAAAAAGAAAACAGTTTGCATATCACAGACACCACATAGCTTCTTGTCAAATTTTGGAAACTTCTACCAGAAATCTGTAACTACTGTATGATAACCCACAGTTATGCTTTACTCGCTGGTTTTCAGCACTATGTGATACAAGGGAAGTGTTCAGAGGAAGCACAGGTTTCCTCCTAGTGCCTGGGAGCACGCTGGTAACAGGACTGCACTGCCTAATTGCCTCTCAGGCATCCTTCTGTCTCCTGCAAACCACTGTGTTAACCAATTCATAAGTCTCTGCTTAAGAAACACTTTCAAGATGTATTTTCATTGGTAAGTGTTTGAAAGAGCTACCACGTGAAGCTACGAGATCAAGAAAGATATAGAGGTTCTGACCTGGGAAAAGCCATGATGTTTCATGTAAGTGTGTCATTTGGGCTGTGTAAAATTATCAGTGTGTCATAAGGACTAGGACAGCAATTACTAGATACAGTCCGTAGCTATGGATATTCATATGTCAGCAGTGCTTAACTTTGAGATTTTTGCTTCTGTAGGAGGCTTCAAATGAAAATTAAGTCACTGAGGATGATAGAGGAAAGGCAAAAGGACCACTGGCCCTTATGCTGCTTGCTCTACTGAATGGAAAGCAGTCTTCCATGGACATATCACTCCCTGTACAAATATACATATTCTTCATACAGTGGAAGTCAGTGGTTACCTATTCTGGGRCTTTTGTCATGAATCTCACAATATAGACTAACATCCAAAGCCTTGGGAGCAAAATGATTATTTGACAATTTTTGCTTTTCATTTTGAGGTTTTAGTGCTTTATGCATTTCTAACTTTTTTTGCTCAGGAAAACTTCAGCAGCACACTTCTTTCCAGAAGATGTAGAATTCAAAGCACATTTTAGACTGAACATCTGGAGAAGCAGAAGCTCAACATGCAAGTATAAAGTGGTAGATAATTTCTAAAAGGATTCTTACTTTGTTAAAAACAAAGCAGTTGAAGGTCAAACTGAATCTCTGATCCTACAAATATTTATACAAGTAAAGATTTCATTTGTATAAATTATCTCAGGGATTAAATTCCTCCCAAACAGAAGAAGCTCCCACTACAAAGACACTCCTACAAAAAGTTGAACACAGTTCTGTTCCTTTGACATTTTTTGCTCGTTGTGTAAACTCACAATTACTTAACTACACATTTGTAGACATTTCTGTGAGGATTCTGAATGAGTTTTAGCCTTAAGCACTTAAAAGAAAAAGACACTCATTTGCCAAAATACTCTGTTCGATAAATAAATAGAAGAACTGTTTMATTTAAATCAATGCAATGTACAATATGACAAAGCAAAACCTGAATTTAAATACTGAATAAATTCACTAACTTGAAAGTGACAGCAGACATGGCATCAGTCTCCCTTGGGTGGACTTTGCATTTGCTGCTTTGTGCATGTGGATAAGGTGTTTCCTTTGGTAAGTAGTGACGAATCTCGGCTTAAGGTAGCAATGAATACACAGCTCTTAATATGAGCACAAGAGCAGTCCTGAGGGGTCATGGGCAGCAAAAATTGAAGCTTTTTTTTTTTTTTTAAATTCTAAGCCTCTTTTGTTGAATTACATCCAGCAGCACAATCTGCATTTTGTGCACAGTACTCTACAGCCAAGAAGAGATTTTCAACCTCCATCCTCCTGCTTTCTAGACAGGTCATACTGTTTTGACCAACCTTAGGTGAAGAACCACGTACAACTTTATTGCRCTCCTCAGATAACTTATTGAATGCTCCCCTCTTTCCACCACAAACCTCTCTTGCCTTCAGAAACTGCATCTACCACAGTCTCTCATGGCCTTTTATTAGTCCAAWGAGTTAAGCAAGATTGCTATTACTAAATAAAATACTGTGACAACTATGTATTTGTGGTCTTCTTATTCACCCAGGAAAAACAACTACTATGACATCTGATAGGAGTTAAAGCAATTTTGAAGAAATGTTTTGGGAAATAAGGTTTTCAGCATCAACATCTTGAAAACATAGCCTTTACTTTGCTAAATGAGAGCATAACATTTGTGACTAGAGAATAGATCAGGACTTGGATTCTGCCTCTTCTAAATATACATTTGTCTTTAAGACAAGTATCCTTAAAAAATATTTTATTTCTATAGATACAGAAGAAATCAGTGAAAAATTATTTTGTGAGACTCGTTTCCTTTCTGTTTTTCTTCTGTGTTATGGAAGAAGTATGAAGGGAATCTGCAAAAGATTGCAGAGAAGCTTTCTGAAGTAAAACTTTTTAAACTGGATATAGCTTAAACCTAGACTGTACCTGCAGTGTGGTGTACAGTAATATCTGTAATGTAATCTGCAAAAAAAACCCATGATTGTGGGTAACACTAAAAAAAAAAAAAAAGAGAGGATTTTTTCTTTTTTTTTTCTTCTTTCTTATAGAAACTTAGAAGCAACTGCTGAAATCACCAAGTTCAAATCCTCCAAAACACACATTGTTCACAGCAGTTTTGCTGTCTCAGCCCTATCCAGTTTTGCACAGGCTGAGCCAAYGCTTTTGTTTCACTTAGCACATTCAAAACAATACATTTTATACTCAAATTATAGCAATTCAAACATGAGAGAGAATCTAGCTTTAAAATTGAATCCATTTCAGTTGAAAGTAGTTATATTAGTGGGCTGAATCTATGCTTTTGGGGAACAGGTTGAGTAGAAAGAAAAAATTCTGGTTATGCCTCTTACTGTCAAAAATAAGACATAGCAAATAGCACCACAAAAATGTTGTGTCAGTAAAAAGTGAGAGTTAGGACAGACAATTTTTTGTTTCCATAGAAGACGCCATTTTGTCTGTGACAGAGTCCATTCCACTTCCTGCTGATCTGTGATCTAAAATATTGAGTTRGCTTTTCTTTTCCACCTAAGTAGACTTGACAGTAACTTCCTGTCATTGTCCATCATGGCCTAATATGTTTTTGTTTACACTTTTCAAATAAATTTTGGAGCTCAAAAGCCTCCATTGAGCCTGCTTTCTTGTTGGTCATGCTTGCTAACTTCTCCAGCAATCTTAATTTTCATTTTTTAAAGTGTTTTCAGTGTTTAATATTTGAATACTCTTTGGTCAACACCACTTGTTATGTCCAAAAACTGTCACATCATTTCCAGCTGCTGCTTCCTCACTACCTTCCAAAAGTCRTTGATTTTCTTAATCTTTCTTTCACTGTCAAAATCTCCCTAGCTACATGAAGGCTACACAGCAGACTTTAGAAACAATGTTGAATCGGAACATAATTGTGCTCAATTTCAGAAAAGAGAAAGAGAATTAACATAATTCAAACATTTTCTAGACTGGGAGGTGCAGACCAAGTAAGGAGAGCCTATTTTCATTCTTACAACAGCAATACTCTACATGGCAAAACTGATCTTTCCTCTGGTATTTAGTAAGTGAATTATTGCCAATTCAACACTGAAAATCTTGGCATAGACTTGATCTTCCCCGATCATGCAATATGTTCATTATCCTTAAACGTCATTCTTTGTCATCTTCTGGTGTCAGCTGAGATGAGTGTTAACTCTGGGCCGCATTCATTGACTTATTACATAAGTGATAGGCTTGGGGAGACTCCTGTCACGAGTCTTAGCCTAATTCAAAAATATTTTCTTTCAAGGAAAAAACAGAAAAACTGYTCCTAGAGTCTAAGAGATTTCGTGAAGCAAATAATTCAGCTAATCACCAGCATTTCATCATCATCAGAACAATCACCTTTCCAGAAGGATGATTCTCAGAGAGTTATCATTAGGGTGGAATCGCTGTAGACAAAGAAAATTTGTTAGCAATTAACTAGATTTCTGGAAGATACCCAGAAAATTCAGAGAAATCTAAAGTCAAATGACTCAATGATATCTGGTACTGAATAAACACCTTGACAAAACCACAATCAAAATCTTTGAATCTCACTTCACATTATTTTGCGAAAGTCATATTCTTAGCACTTCAAGACCTYTTTTATTTTTTAAAGAAGAGCTAGGATCTGAAATATCTGACTACTTCTCTATATTCCTGTCTCATAAAGTTATTGAAAAAGTTGTAGAAACTATGAATAAATAATATTTAACTTAATATCTGTTGTCTGGCAGTCTCTGGCTAATATCTAACAAATGTGTCAGACACTTAAATTCAAATGCAAGGAAGTTACCCATGTATAGCTAAATACTGTGAAGACGAGGAAATATGCTGCAATAACTTAATAAATGTCACCTTTAGTAATGGTAAAGCAATTTCAAGAAGCAGTTTTATKCTGAATGTACCAAATAATTTTAATTACCTTCATTAGTACTGACAATCTTTGCATGGGTCCTCAAGTTGATGTGAGCACACCAGTTGCCTTTCTGTTTTATACAAATGTGTGATGCAAAAAGAGAGGTGTTTTGGATGGATAYTAATTGAGCCAAGGCTTTGCTCAAATCTTAACTGCACTGGCATTAACAGTGTGCAATCTTCCTACAAAGATAGCAAGAACACCACCTGCAGAAAGATCTGTCGTGACGTAAATCGGAAGTGCTACAATGTGCTGCTTCCTACAGTGAAAAAATCACAATTTTGCACAAGCTGAAGATCAAGGAGCAGGCTTTGAAGGAACATTTCGTTCACCATCAGAACAGGAAAAAAAGAAAAGAAAAAGAAAAANAAAAAGAAAAAGAAAAAGAAAAAGAAAAAGAAAAAGAAAAAGAAAAAGAAAAAGAAAAAGAAAAAGAAAAAGAAAAAGAAAAAGAAAAAGAAAAAAAAAGAAAAAAGGTGCTTTCAACATGCACTAAGATCTCATGCTGAAGGAAACAGCTGTTTGAACTGTTAATTTTTCTTCTTCAAATGTCAAGATTCCAGTTGATGAGAAAAGTGAAAAGAGAAAAAGAATGAGAAAAAGAAAGAGAAGAGTAAGAGAAAAGGGAAGGGAACAGGAGCAATAAATGTAGCCTTGTAGTAAAAGATAGAAACATTAGAAACATTTATTCAACGCTCATTGTCAGAAAAGGAGAAAATTTGCTTTCCAAAATGCTTGGTTATTTGTATACACAGTGGACAAGTAAAAGTTCATTGAAGAGCTCCCTTCCTTTTTATTTTTTTTGTAAATAATATGTGCCTCTTTCATCTTTCATATGGTGAAATGGCCAGCAGGCTCACAAACATATGGAGGTACCTCTTATCTATAACTAGATTTTCAATTATAATCCACCTCATGCCATGTATCATTGCATAGCAGTGTCATTGTTGGATAGTCTGATGGATTCTTGTTTTAAATTGATACAAGCTTTTCAAGTAAAGATATTCTATATACTTTATTAAGTTTTCATCCYAACAATGAGAATACAAATGGAGATATCTCCTTAGATATATACAAAAATATATGTATGACTGACAAGAGAGGATTTTACTGAAAGAAAAAGATCTTTCAGGAAATTAATACACAGCAACTGACAATTACTCTATTGMATATCAGACTGACATCTCAGTCAGATGTCATCAAAACTCAATACTTGGATCAGCTAAGATATAATAAAAGCTGCTGAATTCAGGTAATAAATGTAGGATCACACTGTCCTACGAAACTAACATTATCCTAAAGAAAACACCTAGCCATGCCATTTTCAAAGATACTTACAAGCTGTGACATGGAAGTCTGGCAATACAAATATGATGAAAATCTTTTGTAACACAACCAAAACTGTGGAAAAACTGGAGAGAAAACATGCTTTTCTCACCTTCTTTTCAAGTTCCACGGACAGGAAGTTCCACGCCAGAACAGGCCCATAGGACAATCTAGGCAAATATTTCCCTAAATGTAAGTATTCAAGTAGATTAATTTTTAGAAAATGTCAAATGTCTTTAATATGCCTAAATTCAACCTCCATRGCCTTTTTGCACTGAAAAGGAACAAATATATTATTCACTGCACCAATGCAAAGATGACATGCAAGTCATAATTACAATAGACAAAATAGATCACAAAACTGATTACAGTCAGAGAAGACGGCTATGAAGATCCATGGGCTAAGTGCAAGATCAGTGAAACTGATTTTGTAACTGCTAACATACCCACACATAACAAGTAGTTACCTGAAGAACATTAAGGGTTTGAAATATCAAGTGCATAATCAGCAGTGAGAAACATCTTGTTTAAACATTTGTTAAATGCATTTTTTTTCTATTGTTAAGTAATATAATGACAATCTGATATCAAAATGATGCATTGTCTAAGTATCATCTTCCTGTCAGAATAGCCCTTCAGTTCTTCTACTTGACATGTAAGAAACAGCTAGAAAATAACTTATTCTGAATTCAAYTTTTTGAGCTGAATTTGGACCAATGTCTGCTCTTATTCCTAGTATATTATCTATTAAGCTCACTGGCAGCAACAAGGACCCTATGCTGGAAAAGAATAYAGGGAAAGCAGAGCTAAGTCAGTGGACACAGTTAGATGGAGACCCATTAAGACTTCCAGAATCTTGCAAAGGAACCATTACAGCACAAACAGAATGGATAAACATTACAAATAMTGATAATCGTTTTATTTAAGGTGTGGTAGTTTTGTTTAACCCTTGAAAGGACGCTAGTAAACCTGCAGTAATGCAATTTGTAAAGTAACCATGACCWCCTCCCCACAGGGAGGTCACTGAAAGGAGATGGATATCCGGGCTCTTCACYATGGTGCATGGCAGGAGTACAGAGGGGACCAGCATAACCTGAAACAAGAGAAATTCAGACTGGACACAATGGGGAAAAAAAGGTCACTATGAGGATACTAGAGCAGTGGAACAGTTGGCCCAGAGAGGCTGTGAAAAAACATGGAGGTTTTGAAGTCCCAAAAGGACTAAACCCTGAACAACATGGATTGTCCTCAAGACTACCCTTAGGTGGAATGAGAGGTTACACAGAGACCTCCTGAGGGCCCTCTCAGCCTGAATTATGCTTTCAACTGCAGACTCTCCACAAGCTGTATATGTACCTTCCACTGGAAACTCTTAATGTCTAATATGAATCTTTTGCTCTGCAGTTTAAACCCATCAATTCCCGTTTTATCCAGCATACATATCCACTCTCCATTTTTGCAACAATTTATTATGTATTTGAATACTATTTCCATGCCATTTTCAGATTCAYRTTGATGCTATTCAGATGCTTAATATTKAAACAGCCTTTAATCACCACATTTCAATTTAACTATTGGGCAAGCATACATGCCAGCTTTCTCAGAGATCCAGAAGTGCATTTAAAACATGCAGCTTAGTACAACAAGAGTATAATCAGCAGGCTATTTARTTCATTTTTTTACTCTCTATCTCACTGATTTTCATTGCAAATACAGTTTCTGTCATCATCTCATACATACTATCTGAKTGTGCAAATTAATTTACACTTCCAGTATTTCTGGGCTAAAATAGTMATTTTTTTCCCTCTTGCCTTATTGTTCACAGAAATTACTAAACCGTAATTTGCACACTAGCTCATTCTCTACACTTGCCTACCACTGCTCTCAGTTTGCACATTTGCAGCTTTTAGTCCTGTTTATTCTCAGTAGGACAGCTTCTTGCCACCTTCCTTTAGTCTTATTTCTTGCTAGCTATGATTGACTTTGTTTTCTCAGCAGACGATCYTTGTCCATTCCTCTCTTCCTTGAAGGACCTTTCTCTTCTTATAAACACAGGCTGCAGTGTTTTCTTAGACTATTACTCTGCCTGTCCCTTGAATTTTGCTCTCACAGGGAAATCATTTTGCTGCAGTGCCTCAGAATAAACATCCTTATGTATCAGTCCTTGTTATGTTTAAGTAGGTCTCAGAGAACCACAGTAGCYGCAGTGTAGGAGTGATGGAAGGGCCAAAGCTGCCGCCCATTTAAAGCCAGGCTGGGCCAGGAGTGCTGTGACAGCTCTCCGTGTTAACCCAGAATYGGTTATTTTCACTAAGATGTGACTGGGGAGGAAATGTAGCACCTTCATGCAACATGTTAGGTAAAGACAGATGTTTTTGACTTGCTCGAACATTAGAATTAGAACAGAATAGGATGCCCTGAACAAGCATAACAAGGGGGTAACAAAATCAGCGTATGCTTGAACAATAAAATGAAGACGTTAGTGCAGCATGGATAAGCATAGTTTCAATCTRACTGGCACAGGCAGAAGTAGCATTCACGATACAGAAGCACAAAATTCATTGTGGGCAAGTGACTGTGATAACATTAAGAGAACTCCACTTGCTTCCTTACCTCTGCATACTCCCTGCTATCTCTCCCTCTGTCATATAGATAAAAGGTATCTTAAATTGAAGCAGCTGGTAGCCCAGAGGGCTGCACTGCTGTCCAAAGGAACCTGGACAGACGGGACAACTGGGTGATGAGAAATATTACRAAATTCAACAAGGGCAAGTGCAGGGTCCTGCACCTGGGCAGGAATAACTCCAGACACCCATACAGCCTGGGGACCAACCTCCTGGAGAGCAGCCCTGCAGAGAGGGACCTGGGCGTCGTGGTGGACGACAAGTTGACCATGAGGCAGCAGTGTGCCCTCGTGGCCAAGAAGGCCAATGGGATCCTGGGGTGCATTAAGCAGAGCGTCTCCAGCAGGTYGAGGGAGGTGATTCTGCCCCTCTCCTCAGCCCTGGTGAGGCCGCACCTCGAGTCCTGTGTGCAGTTCTGGGCTCCCCAGTGCAGGAGGGACGTGGAGCTGCTGGAGAGAGTCCAGTGCAGGGCTACAAAGATTATTAAGGGCCTGGAACATCTGCCCTACGAGCTGGGCCTGTTCAGCCTGGAGAAGAGAAGACTGAGAGGGCACCTGATTGATGTCTATAAGTATCTCAAGAGAGAGAGTGAGGAGGATGGGGCTGGCCTCCTTTCAGTGGTGGCCAGCAGTAGGGCTAGAGGAAACGGCCACAAATTGAGGCACCAAAAGTTCCACATGAACTTAAGGAAAAATTTCTTAACAGTGAGAGTGACAGCCCTGGAACAGGCTGCCCAGRGAGGTAGTTGAATCTTCTCTGGAGATCGTCAAAACCTGCCTGGATGACACCACTTGCCACATGTTCTAGATGGCCCCGCTGGAGCAGTGGGTTGGACTAGATGATCTTTAGAGGTCCCTTCCAACCTGAAGCATTCTRTGATTCTATGAAATTCTTCTCCTCACTGCAATCACTTCTTCAAGTGCAGAGTAGAAACACCCAGAGGAGTCTCAGCTTCCCCATTCAGCGAGGTAAGCCTGCATGTTATTGTGGATTGCCTATGCTGAACAGGCCAAGTCACACGTCCCCTAAGGCACTTGGACAAAAGAATAGTGTTTCATTTACAGTCTCCCATGTTAAATCACCCATTTCCCTCAGAATAAATGCAGCAAATTTTGCAGTTTKTTCAATGCATAAAATGTATATAATGATTTCCCTAGGTTTGGTCTGAAAAATAAGGTTATCATAGACTCTCTCGACCTTGTAGGGTTCAATTTTTTCAGTTATRTATTTGTTTAAATATTAGTGAACTTCAAAGTGTGTACCTAATCAGCTGCCACTGACAGTAAAATAAATTTATCTTCAAATTTATCTTAATTATTTCAAAAACAATTAAGGCTTGTGATCCTGAAAAGGCCTTTTTATGATTTTGTATGACTATAATAACCATATCTATGGTCCTCCTGCTTACAGATCTTTTTTGGTAAACGCACAGAGTTTCAAGTCTCACAGGGTTTATGACTATACCCATACACATATTTGCCTTATATTCTGAGCATGATAATATGGGCCATTTATAAACACTGTGAAGATTCCGGCACATCTCAAAAAATGTGGGATGTCTAATTGGAAGATCATGAGCAYGAGTGAAATAAATATGAGAATGAAAAAGCAAACTGATCATGAACAATCTCAGCTTATCAAAATGTACAYTTTGAACGAGAAAGAAAGTGAAAACACATAAAAAGTGGGGCACACACTCCCCAAAAGTTGCAAAAACACTCCCAAATCATTGCCAACAAAACTATAGCATAGTTAGTGCAAAATCAAAACTATTTGTGCTTCTGTTGAGGAATCCACAGATGACTCACACAATTCACATAGAAATGCTGTCCAGCTGCACAGGAGATAAATTCCCTTGTTATTGAAAAGATGGCCTTTAAGAATAACTGACTGCCAGTTCTGTGTCTATCAGTGTGCTTTACTAACGATGTGAGGAGACTCATGTTAGACKCAGCAGAGTATTTCAGCCCTTGTCCTTGCTGAGGGACCAGTTCACCAAAAAAACAGGTGCAGCTTTTTGTCTTTGGGACRTTAGCCCATTAGGACGAATGCTTAAAATAACAAGGTCAATTTAAAATAAGGTGTAAAGTAATGGATCTTTTATCAGTTTAGGCTAGACTTAAATCTTAAACCTATTTTTGAAAAAAAAAAAAAATCTGTAACTCATAGCAAGACATAGAATCACAGAATCATCAAATTATGATTGGAAAAGCCTTCAAGATCTTCAAGTCCAACCATAAGCCCCACACCACCCTACCTGCTAAACCGTGTCCCTTAGTGTCTCATCTGCATGTTTCCTCAACACTGTCATGGACAATAACTCCACCACTGCCTTGGGCAGCCTCTTCCAAGGCTTCACAACTCCTTCCATGCAGAAATTCTTCCTAAAGTCTAACCTGAACCTCCCCTGGTGCAGCTTGAGGCCAGATCCTCTTGTCCTTTTAGTAGTTACTGTGTAGTTATTGATCCTCCCCTCACTACAACCTCCTCCAAGGTAATCTCCTCTGAGGTAATCCTGGGCCTCCTCTTCTCCAGACTGAATAACCCCAGCACTCTCAGTGGCTCCTTGTAGGTTCTGTGCTCCAGCCCCTTCACCAGCTTCGCCGCCCTTCTTCAGACACAGTCCAGCACTTCCAAGTCCTTCCTGCAGTGAGGGAAGTCTTCTGGAAGTATCACAGCTGGGATGGCACTGCCTATGTCATGTTCATTTCTCGTGCTGGAAAAGTTAGTATTAAATCTCATTCCCCCAGAGGAACCTGTATTAACATTGTTGGTTTTGTTTTTTGTTGTTTTCTTTCCTAGATCTTTCCCTCTAGCTGACAGCATCAGACACGCCAAGAAACATGCCTGAGCAAAGCAATGATTACAGGGTTGTTGTGTTTGGGGCTGGAGGAGTCGGCAAAAGCTCTTTGGTCTTGAGATTTGTGAAGGGCACTTTCAGAGAGAGCTACATCCCTACAATTGAAGACACTTACCGACAGGTGATCAGCTGTGATAAGAGTATATGCACTTTGCAGATCACCGACACTACTGGAAGCCATCAATTTCCAGCCATGCAACGTCTTTCTATTTCTAAAGGACATGCATTCATTTTGGTTTACTCCATCACCAGTCGACAGTCCTTGGAAGAACTCAAACCCATCTACGAACAGATCTGTCAGATAAAAGGAGATATAGAAAGCATTCCAATAATGCTGGTGGGGAACAAAAATGATGAGAACCAAAACCGAGAGGTGGAGAGCAGTGAAGGAGAAGCCATGGCCAAGAAATGGAAGTGCGCCTTTATGGAGACCTCTGCCAAGCTGAACCATAATGTGAAAGAGTTATTCCAGGAGCTACTAAACCTAGAGAAACGCAGGACTGTGAGTTTACAGATTGATGGCAAAAAAAGCAAGCAGCAAAAAAGGAAAGAGAAGCTGAAAGGTAAATGTGTGGTGATGTGAAATTGCATTGCCATGAGTCAGTCACATRGTCTCATCTAACTGACAAAAGCAGTGTGAAACCTATAGAAAACAGAGAACCATAGAAGACCCTATTTATTATCATCTGTTTTAGAAGAAATATTTGGAATTTGAAAAAAAAAAGATGTATTACTGTGTTTACTGGTAAAAAGCCAACAATTCAAAAATCATTTGCTCCAGCTATGAGTTTAAAAAACTATCAGGACATTAAAACCAAGATAGGGCAGGATATCTAGTTTTATAACTATCAGAAGAAAACAATTTCCATCTTTACCCTATTATGGAAAATTTGAGAAGTCAGCTTCATARTCTTTGTTTGTACATATCTGTAATGGAAGGCAATGTATCTATAAAACATACTTTTAGAAGAAAAAAACATCAAATGACCATGAAGAAATCTAGAATGTATAAATGCATGCTGGATTAAATTATCATATCCTCGAAAAATGCTGTAGACAAAMCGTTCTGTACGGTTTTCAGTTTCAGTAATGACTGTTGGGGCCATGTGAATAAAAAGGGTAACCTTGGATCTGCCATGAATGGACTGACATGGATGGATCTGACATGATGGACTCTTTTGCCCTGAAGGGAAGTATGGGGATAGAACAGTTAAAAGGAGATTCTCTCCACCTCCCACGGCATGAGATATCCTAGTCTGATGCAGTGTTTGAGTGGAGGGATGGGGAAAAGTCAACCCCCTCAGGAGAGCTGGAGATCACTCTTCTCTGGACACAGCGTGTCAAGAATCACTTCTGGCCTCAAGATGAATCAGAGCAGCAGATGTTTACCTTTGTCAGACTGTATACAAGTAATGTGCATRTATGAACTGAAAACTTCCCAGGGGGACACTTTGGGAAATCTCCTACAAAAACCCCTATGGAAAACTCTGCTGATAGGTACCCGGCGTGACTACTGAATAACTGGAAGTGTGTTGAAGAGGTAGCGCTGTTGGAGAGTGGTCAGTACAGTACACAAAGTTTTTATTCAGATGACCAGATTAGCCAGGTGACATTTCTTTACATTATTATATTTCACTTAGAGTGGTTTTGCATTCATGGTAAATATCTGATACACAGATCTATTGCCTTTATATTGTCTAAACGATTTTGTACTTACCATCCAAACTCATGCTTTAAACTGCTGCCACTATTAATAGAACCAAATCCTCTGTCTTGAGTTAGACCTCAAGAGTCTCTACTGGAAGATTTGCTGAGATTACTACAGGATTTGGCACATTAAAAGTTGCAGTCAGAACTGTTGAACTGTTTTACAATGCAATACAAGGTTTAGAATAGAAAACAACTGCTTCAAACTACTCTGTCAGGGGAAACTGCTCTTCTCAAAATCATTGGAAGGGGAAAAATATATTCAGTGTGAGCTTTTCTGGATCTTTCTCTAAAGCTTTCTTAGAAAACTAATATGAAAGAGTTAAGTATGTATCTTACAGATAAAAGCAAAACAAAGACATTTAAAGACAAAAGAAGCACATACATTTTTTAAAGGACACATCAAAACTGTTTAAGCTACAATTTGCACCTTAGGAACTGCTTTGAAATAAGAAAAACAAAACGTGGCATTTTGGGGAAATGTGTGTATCAAAATCATACTATGGGGAAATGCAGTCAAGTACTAGAGTTAGCATGCATGATGTTGCATTATAAATGTATTCTAGGAGCTGTTTAAAGGCAATATGTACATTAAGAAAAATCTTACCTTGTTGCTCTCAAAGCTACTGCTTGTTTACCTTCCACCTTCCAAACAGAAATGCAGGTGTTTCATGGGTAAGGATGAGCAGGAATCACTGTTAGCACTCACAGAAATTAGTGCAAGTTTATCATGCACTGCAGAAGTTTTGGCACCACTGAAATCACATGCAGTTCTCCAACTGACTGCAAAGAGGGTAGAATTTTGTGTGTTCACTTTACTCTGTTGGAAGAGAAACTGAGAGAGCATGGAAAAGGCTCTTCCTTAACAATAAATTCCTGGCTGGTACATGATGCTTTTTCCCCATGAGTCTCAAAGCACTTTACCCAAAGGACGACTTCATTAGCTTAGCTTTACATAAGGTGAAACTGAGCCACAAAATATAGAGCAACCTCCCCGAGGTCACCCAGCAACCTAGTGAGAGACCCAGGCCCAAGGCACCCAAAGCATACCCTACCAGATCTCCCTGAGCCCTGGTACAGCGCTCCGCCTGTGCTCTGCACATAAAATCTGTGACCAAGCTGCCTTGTCACATCCGTAAATAATTTTTTTAAAACACATTAAAAAAGCTGATATRATTTACACAGCTGAAAACTTTTTTTTTTTCTTGACAGTCTATACACAGATCAAACAGTATTTTCAAATCAGGGATGCAACACATTTAAAAGCACTATGTTTAGTAAAACTTTTATACATATTTGTACATTTAATCTGTTTACAAGCAAACAGTCAAAGCTCCTCACCCTCACAGTTTTGGGTTCCGGTGACATGACGGGAAACTTAAAAACAAAAGAAAAAACAATGAGCACACTTGGGAAGTAAGGAGTCATTTCCAGAGCTCAGCAGCATGGGGGCCTGCAGCCAATATGAATGGAGTGGTGCCCAAGGCCATGGCATACGTTGGCTACCTTGTGCAGCAGCCTSTAGTATGGATACAGAAAAGTAATGGAGTAATGACACAGAAACTCCAAGTCAAAAGGTCCCAGAAAGAAAGAGATCTTTATCATACTATTGCTTTAACGGTGGGATTGTTTATGTGATGAGGAATCTTGCAGAAGCAGAGTATAAGGGACCTGACCTGGATGCGAAGGACTCCAATGTCCCAGACAGGCAGTGGACACTTGACCTGAGTAGACCGTGTCTGATGGCAAGCAAGGTGTAATTACATGGCCAAGGTGGAAACAGAGCAAACAGCCACCTGCTGTTAGGCTTACAGACCATTTCCTTCAATCCCTAGTCAATCCTTCTCCTGTTACATAATAAGCCATGAATTCTTTCATGGACTTGCATGTATCAAAGCAAGGCCAGTAGAGAAGCAATATTACTCTCAGACCACAGACTCGAAAGAGAACATATTTTATACCCTTGCATTGTCATTGTAGTTTATACTACTAGATTTTATGTATCTTACATATGTGTGAGCTGTCTTAAGACGTTTGTTTTGCTATTACTTATACTTACTTTTTTTTTTTTTTTTTTAATACAGGAGAAAACAGCTAGATAAATAAAGAAAATATACAGCTTTGTTATATTTTGTGTTTTCTTTGGGAATGTGATATCTATATAATAAACTCTTAAAAATGTACAGAAATATCAACACTTATTTAAAACATGTAAGATCAACAGTGAATTTTAGAACCTGCAGAACATGATCTGGACAAACTGACTCTTCACAGCGCATGACTTTTATATATGTATACGAAGTATTAAGATAAATAGCTGTCATGAAAATGTGTTGTTGCAATTTCATTAGCAAATACTTTATTCAAAAACTCTGGATATGAAGTCATTTGTGCCTACAAGTTTCTATGTTTCCAGTGATGATCTCAACATAAAAAATAAAGAAGTTTTAAATGCAAATGTTTCTTTGATCTAAAGCTTACCTTTATTTTATTGTAGCAAGACCACGAACAATCTGCTTTCTTCACCAAACCCACTTCGCTTCCTTTGGTCAGAAGAAGCAAAAGAGTACATATATTATTCAGGTCTAAATAATGACAGATTTGAACTTTGTGCTTGTTGAAATATTGAAGTGTCCTATAAAGATGCTGCTCTTCCCTTTCTTTTCTACTAAGCGTATAGATTTACCTTATGGATAATTTTGTGTAATTTCCAAAGCCAAACAGGTACTGCTTTATACCATTAATGTCTCAAGCTAGCATTTCAAAACATATCCAGCATATTACCTTAACATTTTCATAATTCAGAAGAGGTGGTAATATTTTCTCAATTAAATAATAACTTGCATATATAAACAATAATTTGCGCACAGGAGAGGAAGGGTTCAGTATTTTGGCACACTGACTTAAACCATTTTTAAAATATAGAGTATTGAATATGAATTTTATATCACAACAAAGTAACTGGACACAACAATCAAGACAGGTTTTTATTTTTGGAACACAACACTCGTAATTCCTAATAATCCCTATTACTCTTCATTTATTTATTTATTTTCTTAAAATATACTATCATACTGTGTATTTCACTATCTGTGGCACAGTCAATCCAAATTTTCTGTCATTCCTGCTTCTAATTGAAAAGCAAATATTCCTTGTTCACATCTGTCCTCATTCAAAGCACATATCTAAGTCAATTTCATTTCACTGCCATTTTAACCATGCCTCATTCACATCCTATGAATATTTTCTGGGTAAGCTGAGTGTTTATTTAATATACCAGATGGCATCTAAAGCCTAACTCCAGAGAAGTTAGAATGAGAGGCAATGCATAGCTGGGCCATCTCCGAGAACATGAACTCGGGTGCTTCCTTGTGATGGACTAAAATAAGCAGTGCAATGTAGGGTTTAGGGAAAGCATCACATCCCATCTGTTCTTTCGGTTTACTTTGGTCCAGCACTGCTTTTTATAATGAGTCATGGGGGACATATTGAGAAGTCAAAATGGAACTGAAGCAAAAAGCAACATTTGTTCTTCAGTCAGACAGTTTTACTCCCTGTTCAGATGCTGGAAAATGGCCTGAAATGGATCCTGCAGACCCGGTTTTACCCTGATGCTCCAAAARCTGTGGATGACATTATCTGCCACATGGAAGCTGCCATTGCACTTGCATTCATTTTAGTGAGAAAAGCAAGAAATCTAGAAGCAWAAGATATGTTTTTCCATGAGGAAGGGACGGCAATTTTTATTTTTCCATGCGTAAAAGGAGAAGAGGAGGATGGTTTGCAAGTGACTTGCAGGAACATTAGCTTTCAGAGCCCACAGGGTGCCCAGCATATATCTTCTTTACAATATCATYTACACGGTGCTATTGTAAAGATCATTTCTCTCTGGTACTTGCCTCTCTAACTTGGTACAGTCAATAGTACCCACAGACTAGGGGCCTATTTCCTACCCTGACCAGTTTATGTACTTTTAAAGTCACAATGTGAAGATATTAWATATTTAGGTGTATAAATTTAATTCCAAATTTGGCCTATGAGAATTCCAGGACCCTGAACTATCTCCAATATAATTAGACCACTGTAAGGAAGAGGCAGGAGGAATATAATTCAGGAAAAAAAAAGAAAAAAAAGTAAATGGAAATGTCAGAAATAGTTGAAGAGTCTACAGAAACTCACTATTTTCCAAGAAATTCTGAGATCAGCACAGACCCCTAAACATATTTCCAAAGGAAAAACCCATATTCAGCGGTCACATCTAGCTGCACTGAGTGCTGCTGCTGAGGATGTTACAACAGCCGCTTACCCGGGGAGAGCATTGTTGCTCACCCGCCAATATAGTCAAATCTAAAAATTCCTTTAAAAAGCACTGTAAGCGGAATGGTTAATTTATCCATGTATGTATGAAAACACACTTTTTAGTCATGACTGTTTTTGYTCTGTTTTTTCACCTCTTTATTCCAGGAGTAAGAGCTCTTCAAAAGCAGAAACCCCTGGCAGAGGTTCAGTAGCTTCGACTAGCTCTTCCCGCAGACAAGCAGTTTTCTTCAGGGCCCTCAGGAACAACATGAGGCTCGTGATTGTTCTWCAGGAACAATTAAGAGCCTCCATGTTAATCAGCTAAACCCCCACACTAATGTAGGTGGCCTCAAACCCAAAGCCTCAGGACCTGTCCTCGGGCAGACTCCACAGCCCTGAGCTAAGCAGCATGAGAGGACGTCTATGGGAAGAAGCTACAGAAAGCAGTAAAATGAGTAAGCAACCACTGGAAACACTGAGGAGGAGGAAGAGGGGGAGKGCAGGTTTGTCCCCTCGCCTGCTCTGAGCAGAGAGGAAGCTCTCCTCCACCATGAGTGCAGAGCTCTGAGAGCTATCTGTGACCCCTTTTTCTTCCAAAACTCAGCATTGACCAAGGTCCATCTCTGACTATGAGATTAAACAACGTTTGGGACAACAAAGTCTGTTATAGTGGGCAAGAAGAGCACGGCAGTTTTGCAGAAAAATGTCTCTAAGTGTCTAAACAATATTTTTTTCACATATAGCTTGTTTAAGGGCATGTTTGGACATCGATAAACAGGGTGAAGGACTGTTTTAGAAGAAACACATGACTACAGACAGCAGCTTGTCTGAGGTTTCCTAAGATGGAGGGAAGACAAATTTGTATAGCACAGGTGGTAATATTGAGTAAGTAAGATACGAAATAAATAGGGAAATAAATAAATTGTGTATCATCAGCCCTAACAATAAAGTTTATCCTAACAATAAAGTTTATTAGGTTATAGAATGATCACTTGGAGTATGTAGCAATTTATCCAAGCTTTAAAAAAAAAAGGAGGTGGAAAAAGTAACAGTCTTAAATTCAGCCCTCTTCTGCTGCTGCTGAAAAACGTATTTGGTCACGATTGCATTGCAGTTTCTTTTCATATTCAGATCTGAGTTTAATTATGAGGTTCTGAGCAGCACCTAATCAGTTCACAATCTTTTGTTTAACAAATGGCTGCAACCATGTGTCTTTTTACACAAATGTCACTTAATTCCATTATGGCAAAGGACCATTTTGCTTCAATAATTAATTAATTATGAACATTGCAAAAAAATTTGGCCAGTCCAATACTCAGTGGAAAACACTCTTAGATCATACCTGTAACAAAAGAGCAGTTCTTTTTTGATTAAACATGTAACAACCTGGAGTTTGCCCAGATAGCAGAGTTGGAAAATGTCTTCAAAGCCAGGTGATAGAGAAGACAATATTTTATTCCCAGCAGAGTAAGGAAAAGCACAAGGARCATCCTCTGCTGCTCTGCTCCCTGTGAAGAGCTGCTGGCCAGGCTCCCGAGCAGGAGRCAAAGCCCTCCCTCATCCACTGTGACTAACTTCTACAGAAGAGAAAAAGCAAGAACTGTGCATGGCCAGGGGCATTTTTATTATCTCCCATCCTCTACCACCAGCATCAGCTAAGTATGCAGTCCTTGGCACATGAGAGAGAGGGACAAGCGAAATATTCCCGAAATACAAAGGCACTCAAAGCACTGGGAACTCCGCTCCAACCAAGGTGTCCACAGGCAATGTTCCATCCTTGTCTTCCTACGGAAATCTCATCTAGACTAAGTGAAAATCTGTACAGCAGATGACAGGAATAAACACAAATAATATATTACTCAAGCCATATAAATAGGGGGGATTTATATATTGTGTGCAGTTCTGGTGATGGGAGAAGAAATAAAAAGGATGTGAGTTGAAAGTAACACACATGGTTACACACCATATAGATACATGAGATAACAACACATTTTCAAAAGGAAGGTGGTGGTTATTCACTTTATTGGTATGATTTCTATAGCTTTTTATTTGTGTTTCCTCAGAAGCTTGAAATTAGTGATCTTTGCTAGATTTTTTAATGTGAATAAATTTTAGGAAAAAAACTTTCATATTTGGACTATTTTCAGCAAGAGATTTTTAAAGTACATTCAATGGCAASTAGAATTTGAAGTTCAAAAGAAAATCTAAGACATTTGTAGAGATAGTATTAGTCATCTATTTCCCACACCAATATGTTTTATGGTTTGAAATGTCACTGAAATAGATATTTTAGAACACAAAGCAGAAGCTCAAATAGGAACAGCTTGATCTCCTCGCATTTTAACATTCAGGAAAGTAATGTAAGTTCTTTTTTCTCTCTTTTTTTTTTCTTTTTTTCTTTCAAGGCTAAAGACAAGACTCATTCCCTTGGTTTAGGCTAGAATAAAATTTTCTCTCTGTTATCCATCCTGTTTTCGAGAATGGTGTGATTTGGGTGTAGTGTGGTAATAAACAGCGCTTTTGGGACTTTAGGGTATTAAGTGATTGGTCATTTCACTATTAGGAATTACCAAACTGAAACTGAAGGGGAAAGTATAAAGAGGTCACTATGGGAAGTCCAAAGTCCATTCCTTTTTTGTTTCATTTTGAGCAAAACAACTAGCTTGCATCTGTCCAAACTCTGATTGTGCTCATCTTCATTTCAAATCACCCAAAGTAAAATAGATTTCCCCCTTCAAACTGAATTTTTAAGGACCTCTGCTGTTTGATAAGACTTGTTCCCTCACTCTACTTTGCAGAAACCTACTGGAAATGAAGGAAGAGGATGGAATATCCTGCATTTGCTCAAGAAGAAATCTGGGGTTCCTGCTGTGTTTTTCTGACTTTAGTTGTTTGTACATATGAGCACTGGGTATGGCCTCTGTGGGAAGGCATCTCCTCCCACGAGTTGTGCCTTGGCAACTCCACGTTGCCCTGCAGGGCTCTCTAAAGACCCCATATGATTGCTCCATGAACTGAAGTCAGGGTTGGAAAACATTTCTGGTGCAGCCAGGAGATGCCTCCGGCTGCTGTCTTTACTCTGACACCATGATCAAGCAAGGCAAGACTGCCAGACCTTACTCCCTTGATTTTCTCTAAGTGCCTTGATCTCTCTTTGTTGTGGGAAAGAGCTGTGAGAAAGCACAGAGCCTAGGAAAATACAATTCCACAGTGTCCTGGAGGCTCCATGGACTGCAGCTGCCAATTGCCASTGGGACTGGGATTCATTACTATAGGCTGGCGCTCACATACCAAGAGGTTAGAATAAAGGTTGTCTTTGCAGAGGATTTAAAGTTTGGTTTAGTCTCTAGGATGTGACCTCGTTCATGTATTCTTTGCATCAGCTCTTTTTCAAATAAAAAAAAAATCTCTGCAGGTTGGTTTTATTTTTGAAATTTCATGAGGAAACACCATTTTAGRTGAAAGGTTTCTGCTGCATTCATTTAAAGCCAGGTTTCCTGTGGAGTAAATTGGGAATTCTTATCACCACCTCCAAAGAAACAATAACTCAGTACCATAAAACAATCAACCTGTGCTTTCACTGACATGATCAGCTGTGCTCAGTGGGGGTAGGAATAAAATGACAAAAGATATTAATTGCATCACAGTGTGAGATAACGAAAATCCAAGCCAAGAATAAAAGTTAGCTAGAGGAGGTGGCGATGAATCTAATGATTTTGCTTTTAACTTCCAGCAGTGGGAAAAGAGACAATGTGCCCATTAGCATCTTTGGACTGTAAAGASTAAATATGCAATTCTTGAGTAGATTTAAATGAAAAAGAAGTAAATTGAGTTTTTGTAGGCTTTGCACTAAGTTTGTTCTTTGACTGGAGCCCATTAAAYGACCAGTAGCTCTTGACCTATGATGAACACTGGCAATTTTGGAAAACAGACAAACAAACATTTTTTTTTCTTTGCTCTTCTGTTTTTTTGACTTTGGCCAGGACCAGAAACAGAAATCAAAACAGGTACTGGGGAAAGCTACACACATTTGATTCTCCATATTTCTAACTAGTAAAATTAAAATTTCTCAAAGACTGAATGAAAAAACATACAGTGTTTTTGGACACATCTAGYCATCTTTCAAGGAGGGAGAATAAATGAGTCTGAATGAGTGGCAACAGARTGACCAGCAACATTAAATTAAAATTGTACTTAGAACTTTTTCTCTTTAATTTTTTAATTTTAGAATAATATGAGGATTAAAATGAGCCAATTTCTGCTGATGCAACTGAAGCAGATATATAAAGGCATAATACTTTTATAGTTTTTTTTCTTGTTTTTTACATTATTATACCAGCAAGAAACTGCTTATGCACACAAGCACACATGCACACAGGGAAAATCTCACACAGAAACCCAGCTAAGGCTACAAGCCAGGAAACAATCAGAACTGTAATTCGGCTCTAGTGCTTTCCCTTTAGTGGAGAAAGAGARGACTCGAATACTCCTATCAATACATAATTACTTAACAAAAAAAAAAGCAAAGCTGAAATTGTCGCTCTGGAGTGATTATTGATAAATATTATTTATTATTATTATATTTATTATTATTATTCTACACAGCACTGATTTTTGAAAGAGGTTCCTTCTTTGAAACTGCTTTTCATTAGTTACCTTATAAGTATTTGCTTTAAAAATTCTTTATTGCCAGGACAATGTAGTTAGTTTGTTAGGCTGAGCAGAGGAGCAACTTTGCCCTTCAGTCTTTCCAAAAAGCTTGGTCAAATGAAGGAGTTTATGAATCTCAGTGCTGCCTGCTCAGCTCAGATGAATGCCCAGAAGGAACAGACCATGCACAGTTCCAGCTTCAAACACTTGTATTCATGTTCATTCCCCCAAGGTTAAAAGCAATAAATACACACATATGGAACATCCCCATGAGGCAGGGTTTTGCTAAAGAGCATATTTGCATACTTTAGGAAATGCCAGTAAAATAAAYGCAGACACACAGTGTGATGAAATGATTTGCATAGACAGAAAATACACCAACATGCAAAGATTAATAACACAGGATTTAACAAACAATTCTGAGCAACTGGGAGAGGAAATGCATCTATTTTTCCTCAAATCAGGTGTGCTACTCTGGATTTGCATGCGTTAAGCCAGAACAAAATCTCRCCTGAGAGGCAACATTTGCAGAGCTGCCTTTAGTATTAAGGGAAGCGGTGTTCTCTGGATTGCATTTGGGCACAACAATTAAACACATTTTGGGAACTTATGGAATAGGAATTAAAGTGGAGAGGCATCTTTGGACTGCCTTAGTCTTGAAACCTGCCTGTCTTAAGTCTTTAAACTCACTTGGGTTTGAAACTCACAATATCACTTCAATTCTGAGTCCATATTAAGAAATGTGCAGACCAATTGGATAGAAAAGAGRTAATAGGACTAATAGGACATACGGAAAGCCTGATCTAAGATGAATAGCTGGCAGAGTGGGGTGAGGCGAGAGGCAGAAAGACTTGTAAGAGCTGTAGCAAACTTCAAACACATTAATAAGTGAAGAGGAGGAGCACAAACTCTACCCCACATCCACTTTAAGGCAAGTTATAATGGATTTACATTACAGTTGAGAGCATACAAACAATACTGTGCTTTTAATGCATTGTTTTACAGCAGTCATACTGTTACTCTAATGCTATAAGTAGTAGGAAAAATGATGTTGGTGAAGTGCCTTCAGTGTTGAAATGTATGAAATACAAAGYAGTTGTAATATGATATCGTAGCAGGCACAAGAGAAAACACTGCCAAGAGATTTGGGGTTGAAAAAAGCAAAACAACAACAACAAAAGCAGAAATCCAGATCTCAAAGCAACCCTGAGACTGGTATTTTCAATGCTTTTGTGTTTAGAAGAATCTGTATGGAGTTTATTTTCACGCTTTTTAGTACTTCCCTTAGGTCCTATACACATTCTCCTGGAAGTCCTCATAATAGTTCTTAATTTTCTCCAGACTGTTTCACATATTCCTCTGGGTAAACATTTGGATATATACATATATATATATTTCAAGTATTATACTTGGCTGTTACTCTTGCTTTATAAACCATAGAAAAATCTCATCCTGGTGATTTCCTGAGTTGGTGGCAAAATTAAAGCCAATATTTTAATTTGATGTGATTTCAGAAAACATTCTTTGTCTCTTTCATGAAATCAACTATTCTAAGTTAACATCTCACAGAAATTAACAATGAAGAATTTATCATTTTATATATATATGCATATAATTATATAATTATACATATAAAACTTAAAGGCACACAATCTATTTTTACTACTACTACTACAGGAAAGCAAAAATCTAACATTTACCAGTGAATCTGAAAAAATAAACGAACAAACAATTTTATTAAGAAAACTCAGATGACTACATTTACCTGTAAAGGTGTGTATTTTCAATATAAGGTTTAATAGTTCACCCTTTTATCCTATTTTCTGTGCTTCCTCCAGGAACATTAACAGAACATGTTAACAGAAACCTTAGCACTCTGAATATTATTCCCTCGGCCTGTCTTTCTRAAAACATCATATTCAGCAACACTATAAATTCATGACTGTAAACTGTTGTTCCTTATTCTAGGACTTGTATTAAGAAGTGGACATAAAACATACACAGGAAAATCCAAACATTAAAATCCAGAATATGTTACAATATTAGGATCTCTTTGTTTTCTTCTGTGAGCTCTTCTCTAAAAACCAGCAGCCTCTCACAAGAAATAGCATACACACTTGAAATTTCATCTCTGGCTGCATAAGGAGTTTTTCTGGCCTCTGGACATGGTTACTGTTACGTGAGAAAAAAGTCCCCACCTGGCAACGGMGGCTGCAACAGTGAGAGCAGCGAGGGGAACACGAGCCATGATCCACTGCATTTCTATGGCTCACTTCATCGTCTGCACAGAGGAGAAGGGCATCTGGCCTAGGATTACCCTTTTTTTTTTTTTTTTCCCCTTGATCTTTTGTATTTACAGATACACAAAGAATAAGCTGGCTTTGGCCATCTGATGAAATACGAACGYGCTGGCCAGCAAAAGCGATGGGAGATTTGTTTTATGAGAAATCAGAAACATGGCCCARTAAGAACCCTGGTACTCTATAAATTACTTCAGTGCTCTACAGACAAATGATTACTCTAGTAAGCAATCACAACAGGAGATTAATCATGACAGAACCACAGGAAAAAAAATACCCAGCCTCGGGGGAACAACAAAACATGCTACATTTCTTACAAGATGGTTGATAACGGCTTAGATTTTTCTTAATAAAATTTTTATTTAAAATGGTGCCTATTGTCATCTCCAAAACAGTATGGAAGGACTAATAATACCTCCATCGAAGATCCCCACTGGAATTTGAAGKCATCCCTCATCTTTTTCCTTCTGTCTTATTACCATCAGATGGAAAACTAAAGATTTAATTTAACTGTCTGTCTTTACTCCTGTTCCTTCTACAGGAAACAGGCCCGATAACCTTGAAAAGTTCAAATCTTTAACAGAATGCTTTTAAAGTTTCGGCACTGCCCTTATTTTCTGTGTTTGAATTATCATGTTCTTTCCCACAAGTAATGTAATACTTTTGACTGTATCTCCAGATATCTGGACCATATCTGGATGAATAATAGAGCACATAATGCTGTAGATTAAAGACAATTATTCTTGTGAACATTTTTTTTCTGCACAGAGTAATAAAGGTTAGACTACATAAATTTGTTATCTGCTCCTATTAAAATTCATTTTCTGTGGTCTATATTTAATTAGAGTGGGCTGTTAAATATAATTATCCAGTGTCTTTGAAAGTAAGTTTACCATAAAAAGCCATGTTTCTAAAACAATTGTAATTTCAAATGTAAATGTTTCAAGACTTTAGTAGAAAAAAAGGGCTGTAGCATCATTCTTTCACTAATGCAGAAAATCTATCCTGCATTTTGCAAAGGGCATTACTGGTATTTAAAAAAGTGGAAAATTATTTATACAGACTTTTCATTTMATTTCTTTTTATAATGATGACATTTTTTATTTGGACTAGTTACAGTTACTGTCTAACATCCACACTGTTATTTCTTCTGCCTACCAAAGGATAGATGGTCGGATCGTATTTGAAATTTGTATGCAACCACAAAGCTGAAAAGATTTGCAGAGCTCAAGGTCAGGAAGATGAATGTGCAGAGCCTTTCTGAGAGTTCAGAGGTGCTTGCTTTCTTATTCACTGCCACTTGAGCGCCTGAGAGAGAGGAAATTGCTTTCTCCTGGTTTGGCAATATCTGACTCGGCTGAAATAACTACTGCTTGAGATGTTGACTTCAAGTATAAATCAAACTGATGTATTTAATTCAGATTTTCTGGTCAATGATTCAAACCGCAAAACAATACACTGAAAAGTAGCGTGTAGTTACAACTCTTTAAAAAGTAGTAATTTTCTAGTATTCAGGGGTAAAAAAACAAAACTGCAAAATATATGGGAAAGGACACGGCAAGTCACCCCCTGAAACATTCACAGACCCTCAGCCCAGATAGCACAAACTCCCCCCAGGGGCCCTGTGGTGGTGGAGACTCAGATATTAACCTGATACAGTAACTCAGATATCTAATTATTGTCTAAGAATCTGATTACAGATTGCATTTATACAACAACAGTTGCATTTATAAATATGGGAGCTGAAAAACGCTACCACTTCAAGACGTGTCCCRTTCAATTATAGGCCAACAGATCAAAGGAAGAGCTGATAATGCCTAACATATGCAGACGGTTGTGACCCATGAAGTGCAAAGCAAAATGTCAGGGAAAAGATGGAGCAAATATGAAACATGTTGTGTCAAGCAAAAAAGCCAGTATTAGCACCAAAGGACATCCATTTAGCAATTCCCAAATCTTTAGCAAGTATGAACATGCCTGCTGTCACCCACTAAAATTTCATTTTCAGAGAGGCATTTTACATCTCAAGGTGCTTGAGGTGATTTGAGAGAACAAAATTATTATCAATATTTTTAATTCAAATTGAGCCTGTTTCTCGTGCTCAAGGCAAGTTTTCTTCTCAAAAGGCGTCCGCCTCCAGCATTATTATATCACAGAGCAGTCAGGCAGTTTACATGTTCCCCTTGCCATAAACAGCCTATTAACCCAGCTGAAAATGAAGCTGGGGATAATGTGCAATGGGGTGAACGCCAGCACAAACCATAATCTATCACTCTTACCATTACCTTAGTACATTACTCCAGCTRCATTTTGCTCATTAGTCAGTGGACTTGCATATTCAAGTTGACAGAGAGGAGAACATTTGCTGATCATCAGACTTTCATTAATGAAATTGTGTTCAGAGATCTCCTTACAATTGCAAAAAGTATTTGTCCTTAGTATACCTAAAAGCCTTTTCACTTGCAAAAAGGGGCCTGAATTTGCCTCTTTACTTCTTACTGCTGCTTTTGTTTTTCTTTAAACAAGTAGAACAGTGCTAAAACTTTCCAAATATCACTGAAAATTCTCTTTGTTTTCTATATTGCTTTGTTGCATTTCAGTTAACATCTCAATGATATTTTCCATTAGTGGTAATCTTTATAATCAATAGCACATTAAGAACATTAGGAAATGGAGAAGGAAGATAGCATTTGCAAAATATTCATTTTATGGTCAATAAATTTATATACAATSAAGATAATTAGAGTGAGGTCTGCCTAAGATTGATTGCTATAGTAAAGTCAGATATCTCTGCATCTAACAAATTAAAAAACATGCAACTCTTTTTAAGTTCACTCACATATACAGTGTTTCTGTTCTGCCTAAAGGATCTGTCTAAAAGTTTTCAATATGAAAACATGAGCAAGAGGTCAATGAAAGGTAATTTTAACTTTCATTCCTTCAGTGATAGCAATCAATTTAAATGCTCTTCTTAGTGTCATCATTGTAAATATGAAATAAGCACTTAATTGCAGAATGAGTTTCTATACTCATTTGGCCTGTTAATCCAAGCCCCATACAATCCCAGATTATTAATGTTTTCAGAGAGCAGAATTTTGGCTAAAAAGAAGAAACAGTGCAGGAGAACAGTTTCACAGAAATAGAGCTATAATAACAAGACAAGCTTAACAGAGTGTAGTTTTGTAATTTTTGCTTTTGTCACYGGTTCATGGCAAGTTTAATAAAATTCCTTTTACACTGGAAATGGGCAACTTATTGCTTCAGAGCTTGCTTTGATAAAAATTTGCAAAMCCCAGACTATAATAATCTTAGTTTAGATTTTTGACCTATTTCAAAATAACTTGTTTCTACAAGTTTCTATAGGCATTTTACTATAGGTCTAATAATGCTGATAAGATTTCATTTTTGAAACCTAATCAGCTAGGTATAACTTTAATAAGATTCATTTCCTTTTTGTATTTCAAATTCAATTTTTCTTCCTGAAAGTGTTTGAGATTAAAATATACTAGCATTTGTGACATTACAACTTAATACTGTTAATACTGCTTTGGGACAGCCTCGAAATTACAGTTATGATGTAGGTAATGATTTTGACAAGATATTTGAAAATTTGTAAATAAATACTGCCAGCAGACTTTGAGTGCCTAATTGATAGGATCATGAACTCCATACTACAGACATCGATTGAAGAAAAATGCAGACAATCTGACAGATTAAGAAAACACTTCTGAAAAAAAGGCTTTTCAAGGATGCTTTATTCAGCAACAGTTCAGGGGAGGGCATTATCCTGCATTTCTGTTCCTGTTGCCAGTTGGCAAATCTTGTTTTACTTTAAATGTCTAGAAAAGGGAAAAAAGCAATAATATACAGTGAAAAAAATCTGATTTGTGATTTCATTCAAAGTAGAGGAAATAAATACTTCAAAAATCTTTACAGGTCAGGCTAAAATAGAACTCAACATATTTGTAAAAAATACAATTCAATAAACATAGCAAAAAGAATCATGCATATACAACACGGATACATGTACAGCATATCTCTATAGGATCTCTATTATAATGTTTAGCATGTTTTTCTTTACTGCATGTTTGCAAGGTGCAGAAGTAATATTACTCTACTCACAGAGGCAGCAATGAAGCAGAGAGGACTGGAAAACACAAAAAAATCTGTTATAGAGAAAATACTTTAATCCAAGTCGTGTAATTACTGATATGAACAGTCATGTGGACACTAAACTTGTTTCACAGGCTATAGAAAAGGACAGAAGAAGATTACAGCAATACTTGCCCTCAGGAAAGACCAAGGACCTGCAGTGCTTTGAGTACCTATCCTTGGCTGCACTCTGGACCCAGCTATTTCAGCAAGCTCTGCCAGGTCAGCGCAACCCRCCCCTCTGTAGTTATTGGCAGTGTAATTTTAAGATGGAGAAAGGACAGAAAAGTGAATTAGGACTAAAACATAAGACCAAGGAAACTACAGTTCAAGGGACATACTACAGATGGATGTCTCTCATTAAGACTTTCTTAAAGTTGTTTTTCTTCACCTGGAGGTTCACATACTATTGCTGCTAGTTCTATGAGTATAGTACTCATAAACAAGTAAACTGCTAGCTGGAAGAGAAGTAGGGTTCAGCTTGGTTTTAGCTGTATGTAGAAGCTGTCAAGAGGTGAAAGCATGTGAGTCACGGGCCTCTCGGTGCCAGACCTTGKCTGGCTGGGGTGGCTGGTTGCAGTTGCAGGGCTGAGGTTGCAGCATTGCACAGACAGCAGGATATCAGGCTGCAGAACCCATGAAGATGGAGGTGGTGAGTGATGAGGGGAAATGCACTCTGAACACCCTACACCTCTTTGGGCTGAATAAGCCCCAGTCTCTCAGCCTCTCCCAGCACATCCTCTGCTCCAGCTGCTCAGCCACCTTGGTAACTCTCTGCATGACTTCTTCCAATCTGTCAATGTCTTTTAGGGACCCAAAACTGGRCATAGGACTGCAGATGTGGGCTTATGAATGCTAAATAGAGGAGAGTAATCATTTCTTCCAAGCTGTTTCAAGTGCTTCCCATGCAGTGGCAACACTACTTTCTTGCTTATCAGCCACTGACTGAAGCTAGGAATCATTTGTGAACTTGGCGAGMAACACTGTCCTGTCATTTGCATCAGTAAGATGTTAAACAGTTTTTGTTTCAGTATTAGCTTCTGAGGAAAGCCATTAGTAATCACCCATCAGCTAGATTTTAATATGACRGCTGATTTTTATGACAAAATTCTAGCCAGCTTTTTACCCACCTGCTAGTCCACTTGTCTATCCTTCTGTAASTTGGCTACATGGACTTTATCAGAGACAGCACTGCAAACCTTGCTAAGGTTGGGTCAAACCCTATCTCCTGCACTGCACTCAATTCATGCATCTATCTTATCAGAAAGGGTAATCAGTTTGGTCAGGCACAGTCTACTCTTGGTAAATCCATGCTAGTTCTTCTCAGAAACACTCCTTTTTTACACACAGACTCTTTTGCATTGCTCTGTCTGGACTTCTCAGGAGCAAGCAATGGAGCATACTGTTAAAAACATATAAGGTATGTATGATAAACCAGCTGTGCGGGTCTTATGTCAGCTTTGAACACGCCCCAATAACTTAAGCAGTCAAGAAACACGGCGTGCTTAAAGGCACCTATAGGGATGTRGTACCAGGTTGGTTAAGACTCAGGCACTGGGCCAGCTAAGAYGACACACTCATTTACACTCTCAGGCATCTGTGACAAAGGAGATCTACTTCAGTTTAGGTAAAAATAGACACTACCAGGTTATCTGGCCTTGCTGATGCAAGTTTGATTTAGGTTATAAATCATTAAAGTGGTTATTTGGATTTGAATTGCAAATTTCCCTTTTCAGTGCTAGAAAAACTAATCTGTTCCTCCCTTAACTAAATCAATAATTATTCTGATATTCATGTCCTGTGTCATCTTGCTTGCCCCAAAGAGTGCAGTATTTTTATGCATCTCTCCCATCCATGAGGAGGTTTCACAAGGAGAGTGATCTCACATCCTTTAAATGTTACTTTTTTTAACTCTTGACTGTTGGATGGTTGATTTTCAGCACAGAATTCAGAGCAAGACACACCATGTAGATGAAAGCAAAATTTACAAAGCATGTAATAATTTTTAGACTTTCTTAAATTGTACTTGGAGCACAGCCCAATGCCTGAAAATATAGATTTTTCCAAGATCACATTTCAGTGCACAGATTTTTCTTGCTTTCTGGATAACACTGACTTTCACTTAAATATTCTGAACAGAGTATCTTGCTTTAACAGTTCATGACTGGACTATCATTGTCTTCAGTTTAGCTACCAAACTGCTTGCAAGTCTCAATTTTGTCCAATTAGACTGTRCTGTTGCCATATACATTTCACTTTTTATTAGAATAATTGGATTAAAATGGTTTGCAAGGTTAATGGTGGTCATTGTTATACCGAGTATTACTTCCCATATCTGCAATCAGTAACAGCTAAGAAAAACAGAAACTCAGTTCCAGTTAGCACTGGGATAACCCCTCTATTAAAATAGCCTTGGAAAAGAAATGGGTAGAAATGGGATGCTTCTGTTTTGCAGGGATTTATTTTCATGTTTTTAGGTTTGATATGAGACAGTTTAGCACAATGATACCATTTTTTATATTTTGGGTATCCAACCTAGGGAAATACACAAATAAGCAAGCTCTGCCACAAGGAATTCTTCTGCAAGAAGAAACTAGACCACCAAGGACTCCCAGGTGCAGAGCTGCGAGCTGACAGGCCTAAAGCCAGGCATGGACTTGAGGGAACAGGGAACTGTCCCAGCATCCACGGCCTCCTGACGCATTTGGGGCTTGAGGGCCCCAGGGTGTCAGCCCTGTTCCCTGGCTGGAAGCCTTTGAATGGTGAAAGCGCCATGGAGCCAGCATAAACCAGAAAGGTTCCATTTCCTGCAATTCATTCACTGRCCCAGGATGCTTCTGTGGAGTATCCTAGGTTTATTGAATCAATACGTTTCAATAAATCTCTCATAATCTCTCCTARGGACGATAATTCCTTAAGTGGTTCTGTCTGCAACATAAAGTAGGTCTAAGACTATTGCCCTTTCATCTTGCTGAGTCTTCCAAATTTGTAGCTGATTTTATTTAATTCTAGGCTAGAACTTTGCCACTGCAGTATTTGATTTATATTACTCTGKTTTCGAGACTGTTTTCCAAAAGAAGTATCTGCCTATTCCATACAGCTCCCTGTTCCCATCACTGAACAACCATTTGTCAGAAAATTACTGCCTTGACTAATTGATTTATTATTAATAAATGCAACTGTGCTTCAAGATTTTATCTAGGTCCCTGTACTGAACCTGAAAGACTGTTCCTGTGATATATTTATGATATTTTGAACCTAACTGAAAAGAAGTAGCATGAGGAAAAAAAGCACAGAGCAATCTGTTGCAATTTCCGGAGTCATTAGCAGAATAGCAAGGTTCCTTACAATGGAATTTGAATAAAAATCTGAAATTAACTTATTTTTAAGATAAGAATTTCTTACGTGTATATGCATAATAAGATAATAAACACCGTTGTACAGTGCATCCAGCTAATACATACCTTTTCAAAATTACAAATATAGGTGCTTTATTTAGATACAGATGCCGGAGAAACACCCACAGGAAACCAAGAAAAAAAAAGCCTAACAGGGGGACTTCGAGTCCTATACTTGGCTAATATCAGCTAGTCTAAATCATATTTATCTCCTCATTAGCTGTGAGGATTCCATTTTAATAGTACTAATGATTAAAAAATGACTCCTCAAAACTGCTAGAAAGTTGCCCCAGAAGCTCTGCATGCTTACAGTTTGAAGTCATCCTCCAGCTCCTTATACTTTAATTACTAATTTCCAAATTACCAATTAAATTTACTATTTACCTTCTAATCTCTCTTTTCCTTCCTCTGTTTTGAACTCATCTTTCTAAAACAGGTATGGTCAGACTCATCCATAGGTCTGAAAAAGCCTCACCAGCATTTTATGAAATAGCATTAAATTCTCTCTTTTTGTCCAAAAGAAAAACTAGAATTTGTACATTGTAAGTCTTCTTCTTCTTCTTTTTCTTTTTTTTTCCCCCAAACCATCTGTTTTGGCTGTCCCAACTTATCCTTTGACAGACTATTATAGTTAGAAATTTTCTTGGCCTGATATTTTTAACCATTGAGCTCTCACCTAACAGAAATTCTTACTAATCTTTAAGTATAAGAGCTTGCACCTTGTGCTATTAAATGCTAAAAATTAGAACAGACATACCTGAATCTCATGAACTTAGTTCAGTAACACAATGCAAGAATCTTTTTTTATATAATACTATGATTTTTGTCATGTACATACCTCATTATCTACTTACCACAAGTTCTTATGGTACATGAACATACAGTTTACATAATTATCAMAAAATATTCACTCAAGAATATATGTTTTTTTAAAGTTCTGGGACTCAGAAAAGCACATCCTCTACTAAAAGGCAAAATCTAAATATTTCCCTTATGTTGATAATACAAAAGGTGATTTAAGATTTGTGTTAAGTTCTCTGGGGACTTTCACTGAAATTATGTATTAAACTTTGTATTAGCATAGTATGCCTACATTTGCCAATAAACTTTTTTACTATTGTGATGAGTCTAGGGAGACAAAATTGATTTTACGTAGATAGCAATATTGAGAAGAAAAGTAACAATTTAATAAGCATCATGACAAGTTTTACATGTGCTCTGAGCTTCATAAATAAGTGGTTTAAGCCAGCCAGTTCTAAAGCAGGAACAGGCTAAAGAAGAAAAAGAAATGGGTGAAACCAAGTGCAACACTCAGGCAATCTTCTGCCAAGTTACTACTGAAATCCTCTGCCAATAAACAAAGAAATACAATTTTTATAGATTTCACTTTTTGCAAGAGATGATGTACTGAAACAGAGATATATTCCTAGTGCATGAGAGAAGTAGCTAAGATAATGAAGCATGAAAAAAGCACTTCCAGTCTTCATTTGAATTAAAGAAGGAAATAATGAATAGGTAAAAGTAAGACTGATTACTGAATATTAGAATGATATAATGAATTTTCTAAAACAAAACAAAACATTTGCTTCCCTAGTAATTTTATCTAGTTTTTACCAGTATTTGTTTTTATAGAAGGTAAAGTATTGCAGAAGGGGATGGGGTGCGGGGAAAGGGAAGAGAGACAAGGGAGCGGGAGAGGGAGAGAAGCAGGAGAGGGAGAGGAGGAAGGAAAGAAAGAGGAGGGAGAGGCTTAGAAAGCATGGTGTCATTTCCCATTTGATCTTGACAAGCTCTTTGAAACAACTGCACCTTATCTAGCAGAGGCAGAAAGAGGTCATAYATTTATATTCTTAGTCCAATCCAGAGTTGGAGGGGAAAGTCAGACAAGCCTGTGGTCATGCACAGCTATCTTCAGCCCTACTTTCTTACTGAAGAATGGTTTTGTGTACCTCAAATCCTGCACATTTAAAATCATTGCTATTYCTCAGCCAAATAAATAAAGAAAATAGAAAAGGAAAGTTCTGTAGGGAAAGATATTCATTATTCATAGCCAGGCCTGACTATGGTATTAAAGAACTCAATTTGYAATTGCAGTGGTGGCATCAAATTGGAACTGAAGACCATTTCACAGAGCAGTRTTTATATGAAGTATGAGACAGCAAAACAAAAGGATTAGTCTGACCATTTTATGAGTGTTTCTGAGGTACACTGAAAGGACTTGTGACACAAAGTTTGTGAAACATTTCAAAAATCTCTAGGTCTGGGGAGTTCCGTACAYAGCATCGTTTCAGCTCCTGAGCATTTMATTTCATTTATTTATTTATTTTTAACATGATTTGAGAGCCTGGCCCAGTTCTTTCCCATCTGGGGCTGCTAATTGTGCAGTTTTCCTGAAATGTCACCCCCGGCTTTGAAATAAATCCCACTTCACACATTTGCAGCACTGCCTCTGCTAGCAGCACCAAAGGTGACMCTTTGCTGCCATAAAGAGAAACAAGTGAAACCCTTAAAGTGACAAATATTAAGTGAATTACTGACTGAAATAATAAACGTAAACTACAAGAAACACAGATCAACTGTATGCAAACCTRATAAAATCAAAGAAACTGTACTATTTTACGCCACACAARATACTTTACACYTGGGTTAATTTTTGTTTGGTTGATGACTTTACTTTTCCAATTGCAATTTTGTCTTCTGGATTGATATTTTGCACATGTAATAAAATCTGTTGGTTTTTCTATTCCTGAATGAATAATATTCGGTTATCATGCATTCAACTGCATTTCTTCATCTAAAATCCTTTCAGGATAAAATATTATGTAGAGAACGTGTACATGAAATGGCTGGTGAAACTGAGCATAAGGGTCGTTTTTTCTTGTTGTGGTCATTAATTGCTGCTTAGTATGGTAAGGTATGGTATGGTATGGTATGGTATGGTAAAGTATCTCACGCTAAATATATCCTGCAGGATCCTACAGGATGTATTTACACTGAACCTGTAAATATTTCATATATCTAGTGTTAGATATCTAATTTCAACTCTGTAGTATGAGAATTTAAACAATATTTTATAAAGTAAAGCTGTTGCCTTGCTCGGTGTCTACTACATATGCTATTATGTCAAGTGGGTGAGGGATAATTTGCACTTTATCAGTTATTTCACCAAAGAAGTTTTTATCCAAGAAGCTTCTTCTTCTGTAYAGAAGAGGAACCAAAATGAAAGAAATCACATCCACAATTTGGAAGTTAACATACATGATGGAAAAAAAAAAGGTTCATCCAAAGTCATGCATGAAGTCAACAGCAGGGAAGACAAACCTCCTCGYACAAGACTTCATTCCATCATTTGGGCTTTGCACCACCACCACCAAGATGAGATGGAGGCCTTGACCTGCTCTAAGCAGGGCCAGGGAAGCCCAGTCTGAGTCACTCTGTTTTCCTCAGGCTGGGGAAGGACCCTGTTCCCTCTCCCAAGGGGACACCCACTCCTGTGGCAGACCTGCCCCAGGCCCTGAGGCGATGCCCCAAGCAGTGCTACCCACTACAGGCATCCCTGTACCCGGGAGAAACTGCAGCCCCAGTTCTGCAGCGGTAACTTCAATGTCCCCATGCTTCCTTGTGGTGCACAGGGTCCCAACGCTCTGAACTTTAAAAAAATGGCAGAGAACACTTTCCTCCTCTGACAGATTTTTTTTTTTAATAAATAAATTGGAAATATATATTCTCAATATACACTGGAAAAAGAATTGAGGAGAAGAAAGTGGAAAAAAAAATCTGAAAACATGAATAATCAGAAATGAGCTTTAGGAAATATTTTGGATAAAAAAAGAGTCATGTAAGAGCTAAGAACAATGAAAATGGCTTAAAATAAAAAAGTTAGTTGTTTCTCCCCTTATATTTCCTTCTTTTCTCAAGTTCTTCAGTGTGTTTTTTCAGTGTGGCTCACCACTGCAGTTCAACTAATTATATTTTACAAACATCAGTGAACTCCAAAKACCTGGCAAATCTGGACACACTTCCATAAAAGAGCTATTAAAAAATGCATGCCAAGAGATATGAGCCTGGAAACATTCATTAAAAATAATTCCTATATCTCCTGCTGAGCAGTTGCAAAGCTTTTAGAGCAGAATTATGAAAGATAATCACCCAACCTAATTAATTTCAGCCTTTTTTCCTATCTTGAAGAAATTTAATAAACTAATAGGCTATTCTAGCTGAAGCCTTGATCACTTCACTTGCCTTCCCTATGCCACAGGTTTGCAATGATGAATAAATCTTAACGATATTTTTTCTGCTCTGGAAAGAACAAACACAGAGTGCACACATATGGAATCCTCAGAGATTCACTTGCTTTGGCGCGGACTTGCAGCTGCTCTTATGCAACTTCTGTTTTTTAATTGGAATAGCACTGAGGCTTTATGAMTATAAGAATAATACTTCAAACATGACTGTTAGAGCAAGATTCAGCACATACTCTTAGAGATGTTGTGTAGTTTATTACCTCTAATGAGGACAAATATAATTTTCCCAGAAAACTGAATCTTTACTGTTATGATTAATTAAAATTCTGAGCAGGACACATTGCCTTACAATCCATAGCACACTTGTATGGGCACAAAACTACCTTATAAAAGAAAAAAAAACCCACAGAAAATATCAGTATTTGCCAGTGATTTGCCAGTGATCAATAGTTAACACTGTTGATTTATAAATGAGTTATAGGTTATAAAATTAAAGTATTATAGAATTAAAATATGTTTTTATTTCAATTTCTTTGTGGCTTTAATCATAAGAACCTACAACTATTTCACTATCTTTGGAGCTGAGCTATCCACATTAGCTCAGCTTCACGTCATCCACATTAGCAGCTGAACTCAGCTATAACTGCCTTTCCTCAAGGAGGAAAAAAGAATAGGTAAAGAAAAAAGCATCTCTTGTAGTATAGTTTCTTTTAAAGCATGAATTATTTGATAACAAATTGTTCCAAGACAATTAGTTATGAATCATCGCCCATTAATACACTCCAGTGCATTGTGCTCAGCTTGMGTCCATTTGTTAATGTAGAATAAGTCCAGAAATCATGACACCTGAATGCTTCAAATGATTCTTATTTGTGGATATTACATTACATATTCTTAATTACAGCAGTTTGATTTGGAAATGCATTCCTACTTTGGCTTTGCACCAGTACTACCTATTTCTTGAAATACTTTGTTTATAAGTAACTGAAACAAGCACTTAGGAAGAATCTGTGCTATTAGAGACCTCTGAGATGGGTCAGCACTAGGAAACACTTCCAAGCACTTCCAAGAAACACAGCCTGTGGTGTTATCTGAATATGTCACACCCTCACTCACTGGGTCTCTGCTGCCTGTCACAGGAGTCAGTTTACGTCTGAAAGCCTAAGAAAGCAATTCTTGCCATATAAATGAGAATACATGCAATAAAACCCCCAAAAAACCCAAACAAACATAAACGAGCACAGATGCTCTGCATATGACGGGAAGAGARTGCAAAATCAGGGGATCTCCAGAGCCTTCCTTTCCTACTATGACAGCCCGTTGGAGACCCCTTCGCCCAGTCTCCTTTAGTGATGAAAATGTCTTTCCAGGTAAACTGCAACTGCAGCTCCTGGCAGAATCAGCTTCCTCAGCCCGGCCACTTCCTTTAAATGTATGTCCACATAAACTGAGAGAGCAACCCCAAAATATCTGCAAACACTGTATATGTGCTATATTCCCATCTGCTGTGCAGTGCCCACTTCCCTATTGCTCACTGGGAAGAACTGCAAAAGCCAAAGGCAAATTGAAAATTCTGAGTTATAATGCTGTTTAGAGATAGAAAAGGGAAAATATTGACTCACTGAGAATATTCCCTTCAGGAAGTAAGCAAGCTATTTTGCATAAAGGCAATGCCAATTTAAATTGTTGTTTATTGGACTAATTTCATATCTGTATTTTCAAATGATATATGGTGTGTGGGCATGTATGAACACGCCAGACATCTCAAAAGGCAAATACTCTCCTACTGAATAGATGAGTTCTGTGTCCTGGGCACTAAACAAATGAGACTGAAGAAGATGCATGTTAATATATATCTTGTAATTTTCCTTTTTTATTTCCTAATGACATTTATGGTGCTGAGATAAAAGAAAAACTTCCTTAGTCTTGCATCAAAGAAATATTGTAAAATGTAAAATATTAGATATGAAAAAGCTTTTTGTTTGCTCTTCCCCCCCCAATCCTTTTCCTTTTCGCATGGGAGGTCTTGCTCTGAAAGGAGATTGTACCTCAAGCTTTTATGCTTAGTGACAATGTGTATACCCCTGTCACCTAACACTCCTAACCTGTCAACGCAGCCTTCTTTGGGTTGACACAGTCTGTCAGACGTTCTGTGTCAAACTGTTCTAGCCTGTCCCCCTAAACAGTTTGGACTTAATTCACATTACAGATATAAAGATGTGATAATGGATGAAACAGAATATATCACCCGAAAAGGTCAYGGCAAAGAATATTGTCACATTAATTCATATCTAAGATATAGATTCTAGTGGGATGAAGCCATTGAGATCACAGCTTTGGTCCAGCATACACATCACTGGAGAATCAGTTCTATTCAACTTTAATTCCCATTCATGCCAGCTTTACAAAATTTTTCTCACTGCCACAGAGCTCGGGTTAAAACAATCTGAACATMTACAGGAATTCAGGAGTTTGAACTTATATCACCCACTGGCATGAGAGGAAAGAAATGAAAGGTTTTCAAGGTGAAGTATGAAGTAGCATAAGACAAMTTCAGTAGCGACAACATGGACCCTCTGGCACGCAAGACATAGTGAAAATTTGTCTTTAGAGCAAATAAAAACTCTCAGCTCTTCCTCACACAGATTTTACACTAAAGGAACATCAGAATTCACCTGGAGTCATATCTATAAATTACATCATGCCGTGGATTCTCAGGATAGTTTTTAAAACACAGTGCAGACAAGAAAGTGGTACCCAAAGAAGAGAAAAATGATCCTTCTTGAATTTAAATAATCAATAGACATTGTCAAATCTTACAGTAATATGAATAACCAAAAAATTAGTGTCTAGGATTAGACTCATTTTTTGTTTCCTGTGACATTTGGTCCAATAGCAGAAAGAACAGAATATGAAAGACATACTAAAAGTTCAGCACATTATAACAAGGTAAAGCTGAATAAGTCTAGSTATAGCATGCACTAAGGAATAGGAATTCTGGGCTGCATCGAGTAACTCCATTACCCAATAACTCTAATTAATCCTAAATCTAAAACTTATAATATCTGAAAAATGCGTGGCTAGCAGTATTTTCCTATTGATTTTCATCTTGTGAGACCCCAGTTGTGGAATTTGGCCAGGCAYAGAAGTGAAATGCCAAAATATCTCAATTGATTCTTCCTATAACATCTCCAGAGTAAATAACAGCACAGATTAAAAGAGAAAMTTTGTTGGCTTTTATTTTACACTCTACTCAGCTCTTGAGGATCTRTGTAGGTTTGATGAATGTAAGCACYTGCCAAAATTTGAGACGGGCCCTACAAATTACGGATGGATTTTGAATTGTGATGTTTTTACCATCAACTAAAATAAAAGTAGGCATAAGCATTCTTGCTGGGTTCCTTTAAAACACTTCTAACCTCAAGGCAATGTCATAATTTGTGCCCAGATATAATTTCAAATGAATGGCTGACTCTTCTTATCTGCTTATCATTTAATCACAGACTGTATCAAATACCTTTTTGATAAACCCAGAGTATCTTGTTATGAAGCAACGGGGATGTCTAAAATAACAGCAAGATCTCTGTGTTCACCMACACCTTTAGTTAAATATCTAGAGAACATGGGAAAACCTAATTTCTGGAATCTCCCCAGAAAGTTTCACATGATCACATTTCTACATTTTTTCCTCATTGTTCTAATGTTTTAGTGAACCTTGAAAAGACAGTGTACAACATATTGAAGASAGGCTTCAGCTGTGCTGATGGGAATCTTCTCAAAAAAAGTTAAACCTACACCTGCTCTCATCATGGGGCATAAAAATGAAATATTCATTAGGATGTGGCACTAGTATCTGCTAGRAGAAACTCAAAACTACTGCAAAAGAAGCTTTCTTTTGTGGAAAAACCTGCAATTAGACACTTAACAAATTTGAATCATCTATTTATACCACCAAATTTATAACATCTATGAGAGAAAGGAAATGAAAGGTTTACAAGGCGCCATGAAGAAACATAAGGCAATTTCAATAGCAATAAATGGTTTTAAATGAATCTTTCAGAAGAAGAGGAAACAAGAGAGAAAGRAGACTAATTCTAATTTTGTTCTTGTATTAAATTAGGTTATAYGACCAATTAATGTTTCACTAAAAAGGAATGAAAAAGTTCTGATTTCATTTGCTTATATATTCCTTSAAAACAATGTTTATTCTAGTATTCTCAGTTCTGTCTTCCAAGTATCTGTTCTAACAAGTAACAGTATTTTTGAGAGCCAACAAGAACAAAATGATTATTATAAATTAGACTGAGTTTACAAGATTATATCACTATCATGCTGCTGTATTTATGCTTGTGTTTATCATATTTTTTAAGTAATGGTCAAACAGGCATAGATATTGATATTTACAAAAAAGAGAGTCTTGTATTATCAGATAATAGCAAATTGAACTCTCTTCAAAAGAGAAGGTGATTTGACATTTTCGAGAAAGGGTTTTCAAAATTCCTTTTTCTCCTTTCCCCCCATGAAAATATCTCCACAACTTTGCAGGTGCAGCAGTTAGAGAAGGGAAATTAAGTGATCATATTCACTAGAGCRTGCAATTTTATTATTCCCAAATGTGAGGACAACACATTTTTTTTCCTCCAAAATTTATTAAGTTGTCCTTTAAAACATATTAATGTATACACAATTCAAACTGCTTCTAAAATTTTCCTTGTCTTCCAATGAGAAGGAAATCATAGAGTCTTTTGCCTTATTTTCAGTAGAAATAATATCAATATATTTTASAGCACCAGGTAGCCTGTTCATGTCCAGTCTTCCAGAAAGTCCTAATGCTTGAAGTGAACGTGAGTCTTGCCACAACTCTAATCTCTTTGAGATCTTGACTTATATAATGCAGCAGTCAAACTCCTCAAATGYAGGATTTTCTTTTTGTTCCATTTATCCTACTGAATTGATAGCTGCTGTAAGACAATACAACAGTAAGACAATACAACAGTAAGACMATGCCATTTTTATTCATGATACTGTCATTCTACACATTCTGACAAAAGATGAGTAGGGCCAGCTGAATTAAAACACTTTTGATCTTCAGTCCGGCTGCATCCTGCACCAAAGGATCATCTTCTTTGACTGGCCTCAGATTTCACGGTAGAAGCAGAACATGAATTCAAAGGATAGCAGAGCTTAACCATGAGGCTTGAGTAGCTCACTTCTTAATGACTTCAGTTCTCATGTATCCAGCTCTGCACTTTTCATAGATCTGCCAACCCTGATACCACCTTAATCCTATTACTATGCACTTGCAACAACGGCATYTCTATAATTTAAGGATGACTACTGCCAGCTGAAAGAAGAAAGTGATCTTTCATCGGACGTTTTACTGGTCGTTTCTGTTTCATCATTTCTTTTTATTTTTTTCCCTCTCTGTTTTAAACATTTTTTTCCATTGGCTACAGAATAATAAATGGAATAAGGAATCAGTGAAAACACTTGCATTAAAGGCTTTTCTGTGATATTGAGCTTCCTTTGAGTTTTCTGCTATGTMGAGGCTAAAAACTGAGATAGAAACTCTCTCAAATTTTAAATAATCTAACAGGACACAAGCATTTYCAAAATGCTCTTTTTCAATAGAAGTGATCATTACTCAATTTTTGAGATTACTCAATTGAGATTACTCAATCTCAATTTTTGAGATAATTGTGCTCCTGTTTTCCTAAAAGAAATTAGAGAAAGGTCAAGAAAACTTTGAGTAAATACAAATATATATAAATACATAGGTGTCAAGACATATGACTTCAAGGCTAATATATAGAAAACAATCTTCTCTTCTTCATAAAAATCCATTTAATTTAGCCTGATGCAAAAATATTAGATATTTTCATTCTGATTATGTAGCCAACTGCTTCATCACTTCCTTTAATAACAAAGCTCCGTTCAACAGAATGGGTGGATGCATGAGCATCACTGCATTTGCTACCTATAGAAGAATATCTGTACATCAATGCATTCTCCCTTTCTGTTAAAATATACAATTGATATATGTTGCTGGAGTCCAATATTTTACATAATAATTTGTGCTATTCTTTCTGCACCTTGATCCAAAACACAGAAACTTTGTTTTTACCTAGAGTTACAATGAGTTTAATAGCTGGAGACATTACCAATAAGGGGTCTACGTTTTAGGTTAAAGTTTTATTTCATTCATGCATAGTATAGAGAAGACTTATTCTCAGGTAGGGACCTTGCGCATATATAAGGACACAATATCTGCCTGTATTTTTGAGGCTGTACATGTGAAAGTACTTGCATAAAATTTTCATACAATGTTACATTAATTACACTCAGGCTAATTGTAACTGTGTATTTACAAACATCACATTAAAATACGATGATTCATTTCATTAAATGCTTGTACTTATATAAATGATGAATGTACTTATGATGATGTACTTAAATGAACGATGTCAACATAAAATGCAATCTTCAAGTGCAATGAAAATACAAGAGGGATGAAACGTGTCAACTATGAAGTACATTTTTATTTTCTCTTTTTTATGTGCACATGTCTTGTGGGAGTTCCTGGGCTGAGGCTAGTGTATTCCAAAATGGCTTTCAGCATAGTATCTGCTGAAGCATAGCTGTTAAAATATGCAGAGCTAAGAGGGGATGAATATGTTGTGCATTATGCATATGACTAAAAAGACCTCCTAAACAATCTGTTCCTTCTGTTTAATCTTTGCCCTTTTGTTGCTAGATGCTGTTCATATCTGCTTTTTGGTGTATGAGAAGGAAAGGGAAAAGGGAAATGAAAGAAATACAGTAAGTGGATTGGGAAATACAGTAAGTGGAAGAGGAAAAGGGAGTATATTTAACCCATAGGCTAGAGCTGAGTCAGTCCTGAGAGAAGTCTGCAATGGCRCCAGTAACTACAAGCAGAGCAGGAATAGCTCCGGCCAAACAGCTTCGGTGTCCCTGGCTCCCACAGCTCCCACAAGAYGCTTGACAGCAGCCGGATGTTTCATGGAAACACTGTGCGCCTCTATCAGTTGACATGTTAGGGTCAGGTGTTCACCTGCCCCTCTTTGAACCGTGGATTGAAGACAGACCAGTCATCCATGCTTACCTCAAACATTAAGGATACATGAGGAGGAGAGAAAAGAAAGGCTCCAACACAAACTGACAGCAAACTGAGGCCGGAATGGACATCTCTTTCCAGCCTAAGTTGAAGATAACTGACTATTGACAGCTTGTTTAACACATATGGCACATTATCTTGCCAACATTTCATTATTTGTTTCTGGAGAAATCTAGAATAGCAAGAAAAAGGGAATAACTATGGTATTGTTCAAATAACCTATATAGTGATATTAGGAGAAAATAAGGAGCCCGTAGATATATTTGATCCTGAAACCTTACTATTATCAAGTAAAAGAAACTTACKTCAGTAAATACGGAGCAGGTAAATGGCATTTTTTACATCATATTTCCTTCTCTATTTGTTACTGCTTTCCATGAAACTCTTCCACCCGCAGCACTAATTCACATCCCTGCATACCTCTGTCTCCAAACAGTTAACCTGGACTTTGGCACAGAATTACCAATATTTCAGCAGCAGCACATTCAAAGACAGTAAGATGGTCTGAGAGGCCAAACAGCCTTTAGCATTCTGCAATCTCCCACCGTTTCTAAGTGCTGCAGGGAGTCTAATCAGTCACTACACCAGCTCAGAGAGCAGGTTTTCACCATTTGAGGCTCATTTTATATGTCAGAAAGTGAGTGCAAAAAAACCTTATGACTCCACTTACATAACAAACATGTGCATGAGAGCCTGAATATCTGGGTCTGAATTTCTGGATCTTTGTCCTGTGCACTAAGCACACAGCCTTCCTTCCTGTACTTGTTTTTAAAATTCAGTAAATGTCTCTGTTTAATGAGGATATTATCATCTATATATTTTGTGATGCTCATAAAAGATGGCAGCTGAAAATTTCATGTTTTCTAGTGATATTCCTCATGATGCTAAATGCATTTTGTGACATTTGCTACTGAACAAKTAAGGCCTGCAAGTGGAATCTGGCACTCTGTAGGGTTGCATGAAGAGTTTGGTTTTGAAATCTGATCTAATTCTGAATAGAAACATGCTCAAAAGAAAATTTCTGGAGAAAAACAAAACAAAATGAAACATACCCCTCAGAGTGTCAGCTGGAAYATTTAATTTTCATAGCATTTGATTTGAAATTGCTTGCTAGCGTGGAATTTTCCTTTTCCATTCTGAAGTACAATTTGGATAAAACTGCATCATCTTTAACAAAACCCATACATTTCAGCAGAACTTARTCCAAAAATAAATCCAGTGAAACCTCTCAGGTCAACTCCACTCCACTTCACTTCATTTGACAAGTTTARCCTTTTTACTGTTCTTTGGTGCAAAGTTCCTTTCAGGGGAGGATGCTGATAACAATATATACTGTACGGAGAAGACTTGCAAAAATAAGCAGGAGGGAAAGGACTGATTACAGTAGAATTGAAAAGAAAAATTTGTCATAGCAARTGTGAATGTTGCATCAAGGAACTGACTGACACAGACAGGAAAAAAAAAAGAAAAAAAAATTCTAGGATCTTCAATTTCAAGGTAGGTTTCTCCAAAAGAGTATGTCCATCTTTTTTTCATGCTTGGAAAGACTTTTAAAGCACATACCTTAAGTTATGTCAACACTCTGGAACAGGAAATACAGTGAGATACACAGCAAGGAAAATATGAGACACAGGGCTCAGTAGAAGCTTGCTAACTAAATATATATCCAGGATCTGTTTTAGACCCTGCTATGGGACCCTGCAGGGACCCTGCTACCCMCCTGTTGCTTAACTACAATGAATAGAGCTGTGTCCTTTTTCACTACGGTTGCTACCAAAGCTAATCTACTTTTCTTTACTCGAGCATGTTCCCCTATCTCATAGCTTTAGTAACAGTGTAGGCATGCCCATTATCATTAAGTAGGCTTTTTCTGTGTGTGCATGTGCATGTGTGTGAGTGGCATAAAGAGGGTAATTAAATATGGATAATTACTCTTAATTATCTATGAATTGATTTGCTACACGTACAGCTCACCAATCAGTTGTGCATCCACAGAAAACAGATTCACAGAATCACAGAATCCTTGGGATTGGAAGGGACCTCCCGGGATCATCTTGTCCAACCTCTCTGCACTCACATGGCCACCTAGGAAAGCTAACGTGCAGTCAGTTTTTAGCATGTGGCAAATAAAGGTGATCTCTCTGATGGATGAGCCCTAATCATCGCCATCAACAGCGAAGTGCAGTTAGAATCACTAAAAGGCACTAATAAGCACAGCATACATTAAAAAGTAAAACTGAATTAAACTTTAATATAACTGAATAAACAACAGGCAACTTAATTAAATTTGAAGTGCAGAAAAGTGTTTTCTATCCTAGAGATACTGAATTCTCTATTTATGCTGTAAGATACTGCAGCCAAAAAAGTAAACTTTTCACTGTAATATATAGCTACGACATTCTTTTCCTCTCACTGCAAAGACAAAGGTCTGTTTCTCACCTCTCACTGTATTTTATAGCTCGCATTTTGTATAGAGCACCAACCTCAGCTTCTTTATGCTACATATTCAAATCAACCCTTTTCAGATTAAGCTCCCTCCATCTGCTGAACTGCCTCGAGTAATCCTTACAGAATTATTTGATTTTCCTGGGATTACTCATTCTATTTGGTATTAAAATAATAGTAATAGTAATGTAATAGTAATAGTAATAGTAATAGTAATAGTAATAGTAATAGTAATAGTAATAGTAATAGTAATAGTAATAGTAATAGTAAGCAGACTTATTTGTTGTGCCCTTTACAAATATAGGAAAGGATAGGGTCAGTTATGGAAAATAATGTCAAGCAGCATGTAAAGAAGCCTCTGGAAAAACAAGATGAAGTGTTAATTCAAATGCAACCCAAGGGCAGCAATATTTTGATTTTATGAAGTCTTAAATATGAGAAATCCTATTTCAAGACATAAACAGAGCTAAATGAAATTTTGTTTGATACAGAATCTATCTGTGATACATCTTACATTAATCAGCAAATAAAAAACAAGTACATCCCTGGAGTTGAAACATCGATAAACGAGTATTGTGGCACTTGGGCAAGAGAAAAGACACTTGCCATAGAAATTCACAGCAAGGTATTGAACGTTTTTACCTCGTTAGCCTTAGTCTGTCTTTCAAACCACAACACTGTCCTGCCTCCTAATATACTCAATTAAATAACATCTAGCAGTGAGGTAACACAGAATAGAATGAAAGTCATAAATTACTTTATTTATTTAAACAAATAAAAAAAGAGAGAGAGTTAGCAGTGTGGCTTTTATGTCAGGCAAACAATTCAACTTGACTTCACCTGTCAAAATCATGGTCTATCAAGGTGTGTTTTTTCCACTTTTCATTTTCTTTTTTTTTTTAAGACAAAATACTGCAAGATCAGGATATACTATTACATTTTAAAGCAGTACATTCTGAAAGACTTAGTATTTAAGAAGGAAAAAAATGGATTTTTTTTTTTATGTTTAGCGTGCTTATGTATTTTTTTTCTTGTCATTTACAGAGTATTTTTATATTTTAAGTTTTTTTAACAGGGCAATCCATCCTTCACATTCGCATATTCCGCTCAACTTCTGCCTGTTTTCAAGCACAACATTTTCTCATGCTTGCAAATCTCATAGATTTTCCTGCTACTCAAAATTCAACCAAAGCTCACTCAGCTGCTAGAGCATAAATTAGATGGACGTTAGATAAAATGCGTAAGTAACAACTGGAGCAGAACCTGGAAATCAGGTCTCCTCTCTTCTGTGTCAGTTCCTCATGACTGGGTGGGAAAATTACGTACTCTTACTCTCTGTTTCTGTCTAAAGACTATTCCACCACTAAATGTAACACGTATATACACACACACCAGCTCAAGCAAAACCTCTAGCTTGTTGTTATAGGTGCTTTCCATGGGAAATGGAGAGGGAGGTTCAAGTGTTCTCAGACAGAGGAGAAGTTGGATGCAGGATTCCCACCCTCCAGGTACTGATTTCCTGAAGAGGAGAGGGTCCAGCAGTGGTAACGTCATTGTAGACATCAGTAATGGCACCCCCTCCTGTTGTGCTTTGTGYAGTGCTTGGTTTTGGTTCAGCGAAGCTTAAAGCAAGGCCGGTGCTAGAGCGCGTGCAAGGATGTTCTGTGCRGTCTCAGACACAAGAGTTTCATTATAAATAACTCTGAAGCACGTGTTTTAATTCCTACAAGCATAAAGTCCTACTTCCAATCATGCCCAAAGTGGTACCRTAAAGGTTTACATATGTCCTGTTTTAAAGCAACTTCAGTGCTAGGAAAAATAAGGCAGTAAAGACAGAGGTAGATAAGGAAGGAGATGATCACACTGCCCAGTTTTAAGGCCCCTTGATGCCTCACTTGAACTCTTTATATAGTAACTGAATTYTCCAGAGAGTGATTCAGATTACCCAAGCTAGCTACTTCCACTAAAATGTTCTGAACTGTTCCACCCTAAATGCAGGAATTAGATGTCTAACTCTTTATATGTCTGTAATCTGTAGCTGCCACTGAAATAAACCAACTGAAATAAATTTAGGTGTCTAAATAGATGGTACACTGCTTGCCTTGACCTTTCCATGTTGCTTCCAATCACTTTGAAGGAAAGAGGCAGGAATAATAGCACTATGCTTTTGTTTAAAACCTTAATATCAATTTGATGGTATAGAATAACATAAAAAATTGAACTCTTTCTAGAACTGCTTCTCTTCAAATGCTTCCTATTAAGATCTATTAGAAAGGAATCTTTCTCTCTCAACCTTTCCTAAAATAAMTCTTGGTTGGCATACAGAATAGATTCCTGTAAATTACTGCAATGCTATTTTCATGTTACTTGAAGAAAACCTTAGATATTCATTAACTGTAAATGGTAATCAAAGAATTTACCGTTCTGAACAATGTACTGGGCTTTTTTGGATTGTCAAACTGAAAGGAATTTATCAATACGAAGGATTTATGTGTCACAGGAAACTAGCATTCAAGCAGCATCATTAATTGAAAAGATATTCAACCTGCAATGGAKATAGTATTGGGTAATTTTTCTCATACTTTTAAAAGTAAAATCAATTTTAATGACTTTTAGGGGAAAAAAAACATATTTTTATTTGTGACTGATACATATTGAAATCCTCACTGCACTTAGAATTCTTGTTTGTTTGTAATTTCAAAAGAAATTGAACACTTCCATCTAAGTTGCAACGACCGTTTCCTGGCCATTAGACACCTCAAGCACAAGTTCAGTGCAAATACAAAGCTAGTCTGTATACCTGGCAATTTTTAGACAAAGTTGAAAGACGTAGTCAATCAGTGCTTCACAAGGAGGTAGGTAGACATTCAAATAACTGATAATATTTCAAAGCAAGCCACATATATATCTCAACCATAAGATTCATGCATACAGCTTTTTCCGCAGAAAGTTTRCTATCATTAAGCATGTCTAAATATTTTCCCTTGGAGATCACTAAAAGCATGAAATAGCAAAGCTGCTGTGCAGAGCCCCTAGTGTGACAGAAGGTGCTTGAAAGCTTGAAATCYGGCTCCTCCAACACATCTTGCCACATCCATCTTTTACTACCCAGGCTGGTTTTAGCCTAATCCTACCCCTCTGGAGAACAACAGCAGTGTCTTTAAACAACCCTATGGCCGGACATCCAGGACCGTGCATGTATTTACAGCTCTTTCCCAGATATGCATCAGTGCTCACCACGAGCAAGAACTAGGTCACAACATAAATCCAACACGCTGAACGCTTTAGTCTCAGGGGCTGTGACGACTTCATCATACTAGAAACTCAGGTTGCCAGGGCATGCACCAGCCACAACAACATAACATAAACACATACATAACAACAACAACAACATAACAATAACAACAACAACATAAACACGTTTCAGTTCTAATTGCTAGACTGAAGTCATCTGCGCCGCTCTACAACTTGAACATATATGTATTTTGGAGACAGATTATATCACACTACTGGTTAAAGGATGTGCWGTGGATTTATCCTACTCGTACAAATGATATAAGGTAAACACCTAGTGTCATGGGTATTTAGGAACTTTTCTTTCTGCTTGCCTGTGCCAGGTGAGAAAAGAAACTCTGCTGCAGCTCTGCTGCCATAAGGAAGAGAATTCYTTTCTCTCTGCCCTGGAGGACAGAAGGACTTTAACATCTATCCTGGTTCCTTCTCAGAGGCAGAGCTCAGCAGACAGGCAAAGAAATTGCCTGACTAGGCAGATCACCTCAGCGAGTGGTTTGTGCAGACCTCCACTCAGACTGGGAATGCCATCAAGGATCATTTCTTTCCAAATAATAGCATTTCCTTCCAAAAAGGAAAAAAAGTGCCAATAACAGCAAGAAAAACCACAGTTTTTCCTTAGCTGTTCTTTTCTTATAGAATTCTGTTATTGGAAAAAAAMCCATATATATATATTGGTAGAGTGAAAACGTGTTTTATATTACTTTAGTTGGGGTATTGCTTATTTGTACTTTGTCTTACTAGCTCTAGCTGCCAAACATTTTTGAAGTTTTCTACAGATATCTGTAACAGAATTGGCAAAGTCTGAAGGAGTTTAAACTCTGTAACAAGACACACTAAATGAGCTGGCCCTRTGACATGCTTGCTCTCATACCTTGCCAAGATCATTCCTTGCACCGGTGTGGGGCTCGCTAAGAGCTTATAGCATTTCTGGAGAATGACAAAGCTCTAACAGCTGAAATTTTAGGTGACAGATCCAGGAAAATCAAAGATGGGAGAGAATAAATAATTTTTTTWAAAAAAAACAAAGTTACAGGAAATAAGATGAAAAAATGCAATAGATAAATTGTATTTGGACCATGAAAATGGAAAGGAGAAAACCACTTGGTCTATGGTTTCAGAAGAAACACATTCCTGTCAGCTTCAGCCAGAGAAAGAGAACACTGAAGGAACATCCTTCAAAAACTATTTTACATTACGGTGTCACATCTACTCAGATGTTATGGYCTGCCATTTTACAGCTGCTACTCATGTTTGCAGGTCAACACCAACATCTTTTGACACTGTTTTCCCTATCAAAGAGATMTGGTAGCTATAGTGCTCTCAGGGATGGAAATGTGTCTGTGAACAGATTATAGAAACACATATGAATCCAAATAAGTGGAAGATTACGGATCTAATCTGCAAAGATATGACAAAAACAGTCTGCAAAGAAATGCTGTCCTCTGCCACATCTCCTCCACTGACAGGGTGGGGAGGAAGAGGAAAGAAAAGAAAAAAAGATGATTTCAGAGCTAATCACAATGGATTGGGTTTTATCTGTGCATCTAGTAAATACCCAGAATGACTTCATGATCCACATGTGGGTGTTTTTAAAATAGGCAACTGACAGCACCAACAGCACTAATCCTTCTGCTAATTACAGTGATCAAAGAAAGAGGGAAAAATTGCAGGTTTCAGTGGGGGGAACTGCTGGTTAATTTGTTTACTCCCTGGGATGCATTGAGGGGCTAATTAAATAAATCTTGGTGCCTTTTAAAGATCTTTGTGTTTCCTCAAAAATAATTGGCTGTTTCATTAGAAAATAATAATGAAGAACTTGACAGATGGATGCAGTTGCAAATGTACGGACATGGTGAATTCCAGGCTTTCGGTCTATTCAGGTGACCCAGCTTCCTACAGCTGCGTTCACAGGCTGACGGTGATCAGCAGCGCTGAAGGGCAGACTGCAGYGCTGCTCACCTTGCAGTGCTGCTCGGCCTCGCAAAGGGTGACAACTCACCTGGAACTGCACTGAMTTGCGCTTGAACCAAACCGATTTTGTGAACAGCTGAACCACTTACCGTCCACAAAAACGGGGCTGCTTTGGGAAATTTAGGTGATACAAGCCAAAAGCACGTGAGCGCTCATTCAGACAGCTTAGTGGCATACACAGGTTTACTGGCCAAGTTCAGTACCTGGAAATACACCCAGGATGGCTTAATTTACTACTATGAGTAATTAGGAGTTTGTGCACTTTGAATTTCTTCTACATAGTTAATAAGACACCTAYTTGATCTCYGCATACTAGCAGGATTTGATGCTGGGTAGCTTTGTTGCTGCTATTATTTTTGCACTTTGTTTTAAAAAAATAGRGAAATAAAGTTTTCTTGAAGTACTGTTAAAGATGTAGACYGTGCAGGTCAGTAAATTAGTGTTCAACTCACAAAAGTTTAATTTATTGAGTTTACTATTTTTTAATAAAATCTAAAGGATAAAGAAATAAAAAAGGATAAAGAAATAAAAGATAAAGTCCCCTAGAGCATGGGTATGCAGTCTACACACCACAGAAAAGCACTGCAAGTGAGTTAAGGTAGTGAGAGGGCTTCAATATTTCATCATAAGCTCTGGTAGGTTAGGAGACTACTTCCCAACCCTGTAAAATCTAAGAGAAACAGTCAACTGGCAAGTGCAAATATAGATTAAAAAAAAATAGAAATCAGAGAAAAAATGTTAAAGGGAAATACTAAGGACACGCATACAGCTATTTTATTCTTTCCCCTTACTAAAAGCACAGAGCAGAGAAAGATTATCTGAGAATTCCAGGGTAACACTGGTGTTCTCCATTAGTCCAGTTCGTGTAATATTTGCTTTGWCAAGGATTTCTGCATCAACTCTCACAGCGTTTTTAAAACATTTCAGGTTACTCAGTTGAGAATATGTCACACTATTCTTTCACAGGACAGAAATTAATTTATACAGTTTTCCATAGACTAAGTGAAGTAACTATGACTGTGTCTCTAAAATAAATRTATGAATTCTTCATTGTTCTATACAGCATCCCTCAAAATGAATACTCCAGCCTTTAAATAATTGCCATCATTTCCTCATACACTTTTTTTTTTTCTGCTTTCAGGTTTTGTTTTATTTGTTTGTTTGCATTATTTTTCCTCCTAAAGTCTAATCTCAGTTGCTTGATATTAACTAAGATAACAGGAAATGTAGAGTGTGTATTTGAACATCCATTTTAGAGTGTTTATCCCCTTGCCATCTACAGCGTGGTTTGGAAAAGCCAGGATATCTTAAGTGATGACTGTAAGTGTCCAGTCCAGCAGCCTCCGAACTCTTTCACACCATGTGGTATTACAGACATGCAACACTGCTGATTAAGTTATTTAATTTCCCTGTTTGCTTGTGTACAAATGAAGGAATTGGCAAACTGTATCCAAGCAAGAATCAAACAGCCTGAGTCACATAGTGGGGCTGCACTACAGGAAGGCACGGAATTCACCAAAATTAGTAGGGACTGCTCCAAAGAGTMTTAGAAGGAAAGAGTCAGGAGCACTGAACACCCACTGCTTATTGAAGCCTATATCAAATTGCGGCTACATTTCCCGTGCTCCAAGATTCGCAGTCACTTACATGTAAGAGCAATGTCGCCACCGTTATGAACCACCTTGTGATTACAAACACAGGATATTCCGAGTTGGCCGGCTCCGCTGGGAGCGCCCGGGCCCGGCGCTGCTGCGGGAGCGAGCGGGGCCGTCCCGAGCAGCACCCTCAGGGCAGCGCCGGCGCCAGGCAGGCAGGTGGGCTTAGCTGCTCTCCATCCACGCACGGTACAAGGGCGCTGCGGCAGGTGCAGCGCTTGGCTAAACGTTTAGTCTATAGTTCTAGCCATGAGCATATGATATGTTTTCTAGAGCCTGTGAGTGAATATTATTTTCATGTTGAACTAAGGTAAAAGCACTGGGTTCACTAGCTGGGAAAAAACAGAACAGCTGGGGTTTTTTTGGGTTTTTTTTGTTTTTTTTTTTTTTTTGCTGTAGAAAAGTTAAGTGGACTTTCAAGTAGTTAACTAGGGGCTAAGACTAAAAGGAAGAGCAGACTCAGATGGCACACCAGGAGTGCAGCACTGCACCTGTTTTAGCAGGATTGTGTGCATTTTACTGAGACTTTGCTCGTGTGCAAAGCAAGCAAAATGCTGCTGCATAGAACTTATTTTCAATGCCTGCTCTCCAGCGTGGATGTGAAACAAGAGCAGCTGGAGAGTGATCCACAAATCCCCCGGGGATGATTCATAGCCCCAGGCGATTGTCCTAATTTTGCAAGCTGAAATCTGGCCACATAGCAGGCTGCAATTGCTAAAATAATTACTGGAGCTGAATAGAGAAAATCCGTTTTCAGGCCAAACCACTTGGACTTGTTCAGGTTTGAAGGGAAAGCCCAAACAGACATTTAACATTGATTTTAGAATCGTTTTGCAATTCATATAAAATGAAAGTGTTCATTGAGATTTTTATATGTTACGGACAAACATTAATGGCTTACAAAAACATGAACTTCCAAATTTAGAATCTGGGCTTTTTAGAAAAGCCTGGAGGAATGGTTATTCATAGCCCTTTAGTGTAAACCAATTCATGTAGACAACCATTTGGGCTCAGACAGTGCACCATCAGCGTTGTTGGGGTGTAACATGAATACAAGTAGTGATCTGTGGAGTTTAAATAACCAGATTAGAAGTTCAGCAGAGGCTAAGAAAACCATTACACTTCAGCTATTGGTATAAGCATCTAGTCCTCATAAAAGCACCACTGTTAGATCCACACATGAAAGAATTATGTTTATCTATAAACAGAGTATGAAGTACTGCTTATACCATAAAGTGTAAAGATAGCTGCATAACTAGTAAGTGTTGGAAAAAAATGTGAAAGGTCTATGTGAAACTGCCTATCTTTTTTAACAATAGGCATATCATAAATAAAGTAACTATTTATAGAAATAGAGAAACTAAAACCTCTATTTTCTTTTCTAGATCTAGGATGTGATTCTGAGTTTTTCCTTTGTGATTTTAAGCATGACAGCTGCCATAAACCTAGCAAAAATTAGGATGTGATGCTGAATGGTACTCAGTACACGAAAATACCATGATTGTGATAGCCTTTAGGACTGATGAATAATGGTTATTTCTATTGATATGTTATTTTGGTCACGGATGATCTAAGCTTATGGAAAGAGAAGGATCTTTTACCAGTCCAGGTGAAAACAAAGTACAAGCACACTGAGCAGAAAGATGACCTGGGATGGATGGAAAAGGCTGGAAACATGTGGGGTTTTTTTTTTTTTCTCCTTTTTTTCTGGGAAATAAAAGGAAGATGTGTGATTGCTGATTTCATTAATTAATTTTTGGGCAACCTTGACAATTGTTAAAAACAAAAAAACAGGTAGTGACTGTAGCCACAAGAGAGTTCCCTATGCAGCATCCTGTATAGCACAAGGCTTGTTATCTAGAGAAGAAGAACGATTTTGCCATTTCCTAAAAGAAAAGACTCTGCCTGTCTTCTTCCTCCAATTCTGGTGTTGGGATCGTGTCTCCTCTAGCCAATCCTCCTGAACACCTTCTTTGCTAGTCTCTTTTTTGATAGTTTTTTTTTTCTTTGTGGAATTCTGTATCCCATCATTCTATACTATCCCTTTTCTCTGTTCCTTTATTTTAAGTGATAACTTATCCATTTACTCAAACCCACTATTTATAATATGCAACTCCTTGAAAAAGAAAGTCATGAAGATTCTTGTTGCTGATTTTCTCTTTCATTGTCATATACAAAATATAAACAAAATATGTCATATACAAAATATAAACACAATTGTGATATAAAATATAGCAGAGCCTGATCTCAACAGCCAAAAGCCAAGATATGGATAGTGTTTGCCTTAACTGACCCTCAAGAACATAAATAGTTCATCCTGACATCCTTGTTCTCTTCATGCAAGGAGTTCTAAGTATTACAGGTAGTAAATTCAGCTCATCATTTGCACTTAACCCTGAGTTTGAACTGTACTTCTTTTTATGACACTACCACAGTCTAGGTATGCAGGTTTTCCTAAGACCTCCGCTAAGGTTTATTGCAATACCCAAAGATGCACATTCCCATTTATTGCTTTAAGAGACATGTAGCCCATGGGAAAAGCAGTGTGGCCACTGCTATGGTCTCTAGTAAGATAGGGAAAGGATTTCATGCAAAGCATTCCTCCRGCAGTAGCTCTGACTTTTGCAAATAGATGTTTGGAGACAATCTCCTTGTAGTCTATAGCATAAGTAGCAAGAAATCACTATCACAATGAAGGGACACGAAATATGAAGAACATATTTTCAAAGCTACAGTCCAGGATTCTTTTTCTGAATTAATGTCAGAGATGAGAAAGGAAGAAAAAAAGGCAGGATACTGGTAACTCTGAGGTAGGACTTAAGGTCTTAAATTTGTAAAAAATTACAAACTGAGGTTAGAGAACTAAAATCAAGTAAAAAGTAGTGATGAATATCTTCATAGGAGAAGTCAAGGACCTGGTAAAAACCACTCAGAATTTGTCAAGATGAAGGTGAAAAAAGCTCAAATATGTTCTTCAGTGTTTACAGAAAAGGCTGCTATTATTCAAGAATGTAATTGCCAATTGAGATTCCCTTGATGGCAATGAACCAGGCTCTGTATCAACAATTTCAAACCTTCCTTAAATATCCTTTGTGGGGAGGCATGCCTGTGCCAGCCAAACACAAGTTAGGTATATTTTTATTTTTTTAACCAAGGCCTCAATCAAAATATTACAAATTGTTTTCAGATATGTGACTGTTTACCATCACTAAAAATTCAGTTCCTAGTAGGGCTACTACCTTTTCTTGTTCATAATCAGAAAGAAGTCCATCAAATAGAAGGTTTTTAGATATCTCCAAATAATCTTACTCCATTTTTCTACATTAACTTTTGGAGAAAGGAGACTGAAAAAACAAATCAATTACCAGTATTCAGACAGCTTCTTGCACTAGAGCCAAGCAATCACTCATAAATACCCTTCTGGCACTGATTTCCCCACTATCTTTTGAATCAGAAGATCCTCGTGAAATACATCCAAAGGTGATCCTACGTGTATCCATCCCACCCGGAGATAGATCTGTCTCTGCAGCAGCAGCCTGTCTGACTACTGCTGCAAGTGTTTGACAAATCCTATCCAGGAGTGCCATGAAAACTCCATTTGGTAAAACAGCACTTTCATATACAGCTGAAAGTTGAATCAACTAAATTTCACAGAGGGAATTGCAAAAGGAAAAAAGATTTAAATGTAAGTTAACACTGAAAGGAAAGCAAAGTAGAACAAGTAAAGATGCTCTCTTGGACCTTATTCATCCAAATTTCACTATCAGAAGAGAGTAAGAAACAAAAGCCAGATGGTCATTTGCATGAGATAATACTGCCCCACAGAAACAGACAGTAAATCAAGTGGTTTACCTATTTCCACAGCTTTCTAGTAGCTGAGGGAATACACATTTTTTCTCCGCTTCAGAATGTAAAATTCATGCTCAAGGATGTTGTGGCCCACAGCAGCTGTCACAGTGCTCAGAGACTTGCAAATCAAACATTTTTACTGTAGTAATGGATGGATGTAGTAATGTAGTAATTATCTACTGTAATAATCTGCAGGTTGACAAATAGACATATAAGACAACTGAACAATGCAGAAATGATGCAAATTAAAAACACATTAGAAAGTAGCATCTTCTTGGTTCGCACAGCTATTTGTCAAGCATATAAAATATCATCTCAAATGTTTTTTATTTTAAGCAGTACAAATGGATATAGATTAATTTTGTCTTTCTTAAATAATACAGTTATTGTATTTTCCATTTAGATACAGCTGGGAAAGTATGTTGTAATTTACTACAACAGCCAAGCAATTTGTTTCCCTCACTTAAATAAAAATTGACTTAACGTATTTTGATCATTTTTGGAAATAATTATACTTGCCTGCAAGAGTTCAGTAGTATAAAATTAGAAACCACTGAGATGGCAAAGTCAGTGTTTACAATAGGAGTGCTGACAGTTTTCTAAATATTGGCATGATAACAATTAAAGTAGTTAATCAAATCATTAAATGATATTCATAAAATTAAGGAGTTAATAGAAAGTTATCCATATTTTCTATTAAAATGATCCCTATTATTAATCATAGAAGGTGTAAGAGGCAAAAAGGCAGACTATTAGAGAGATTTGTCACAAATGAAGTATGAATGTTACTTCTGAAATTATTCCAGATATTAAGGTTAGAATTAATTTAATTAACTTCCACCTGGATTTCAGTACTAAAAGATGACAGAACAAAGATTTTGTTCTTACACAGTCCTACTCCAGCAAAAATAAACTGGACAATCTGCTCAAGACAGAAAGGAAGGAGGCAGAGAGGTCGGCAGCAGCCTCCCTTCATCCTAATCCAAACTTTATGACATCTACTAGAACATACTCTCAGGCAACATTTTCCCTTATTTTAGCAAAAAGAAGCCCTTTTATTTTCTTCCTGGCACCATATTCATGCAATCAATAACTTCTGATAGCTGCAATGCTAACATAATTTTCAAAACCAAGAAGAGTAGAAAAAATGCTTTTATTAAAGTTCTCAAAGCCCAGCATGAACATAAATGATGGATTTCAGATCAGTTTTGTTCCAGCTTTCTGCCATAATGTCTGTAGTTTTCCAGAGAAAACATGCAAAACAAAAAAAAACCAAAAATGCTTGGTAAAATATTAAATGTTTTAAGTGAGAAAAAGAAATGAAAGATGGTCTTCATACAAAAAGGACATACAAAAAGACTCATAGACATGGTATAAAACAGTCTTTTTAAGCCACAGCTATGGGACTATGTTTTCAACAGGCTTCCTCCCTGGTGCCTAACAATCTGTTCAAAATACTATAAAAGTAGACGTTCTTTTGATAAGTGCATAATTCATGGAATAGATTAAGGCTCTCCTAGGAAGATGAAAATTCCTTTGAATAACAAATATATGCTGTTATAAAAAAAGAAAATTTTTTAGAGGGGACCGTGTAGGGGTCAGTCATATCTTTTGAATATTCTTTCAGTAGTTTAGGAGAGTTCTGATAAAAAAAATGAGAACACGAATATCTTGAATGTATTTATGACTGCTTCAGAAGAGTTTAAAGACAATTTCCACACCTGCCTGACTGCCCTTATCTCTCTTTTGTTTATGACCTGAAATATCCTCACTACTCTAGGCCTTTCCTGGACAAATATTTCCAACAAGTAATCATTACTACATGATGAAAGCAGAAAAGACAGCAAAGTGCTTATGAGTCTTTTACACAATTGTATTTATTTCCTTTGAAGCGGAAAAACAAACAAGCAAACAAAACAAAATATGCTCTCCCTTCACCCCCAACTTCAGTTGTGAGATGCTACAGCTCTTTCTGAGCCGGTTCCAGCCATGTCACTCACAGTCTTGATTTAGAGACTTCATGTAGATTTCCTCGTGTAGAACACAAATCCTAAAAATTTCCTGGTTTCTCTAGACTCAAGTCCTAGGATGTTACTCTGATGCCTTCTGGAAGATAAGTCCAGACTACCAGAGTTTTGCAAGAGCCTCGATCCAAGTTATTACTCCATATCTTTGAGCATAACATTTAACTGCAGAAATAATTTTTCAGTGCTCCAATTACTGGCATATATAAGCCTCCTGTCTGGGAATCTGATCAGACCAATCAGTCCACCCAACATGCTTCTCTTCTTTTCATCTGCTGGAGAAATGAGTCTCATGCTGAAGAAAAAAAAAAAACCAAAACTGCCCAGAAGGCATAGGTGAAAGATGAATTTTTCAAAATGGGAAGCACTGATTTTCTTCTCATTGCTTCTCATGTTCTTCATGGCAAATGCTGTGACCATATTCCTGCTGTCTTGATTCACTGGTAAACTGGGGACTACAGAGAGTTGCTGTAAATTATACTGAAAAATAACTTATTTTTCAAAACAAACAAACAAAAATAGATAATAGAAATAATCCTGCTAATAGTTAAAAGACTAATTGTTTTAAGAGTTAGATTTTGTCACCTGACATCATATTGAGTATAGCATGAACAGAATTGCTGAATTGCCTCTTGTAAACTAAGACTATGAAATATGTAAAAAAATGATTTATTGTAGGATTTATTGTGAGAATGTTTGGCAGCATCTACTGCAGCACTTTTGTTTTTTAGGAGGCAGTTATTTTTACTCATTTCAAATAACATTAAAAGAGGCAATATTAAGAAGAAGTTGTATATAATCTTGTGCTTTTAAATAAATGTTAGTCCGTATAGAGACAGGAGCTTATTTACACCCAAAAATTGAATGTAAACTTCTACTTTTCACTAAAGTATGCAGTTGAATTTTTCTCAGGGTAGTGCTGTTTTTCTCATTTAGCACTGTTTCTTTTAACGCTGTCTAGATTATAAAAGACTGAGCACAATTTGCTGATGTGCTGGTTAAGGAAGCRCTTTTTTTTCATACAAGAGCGTTAGGAAGCAAAGTGGCACAAGAAAATACTCACGTGAAGGCAAATTTGACCCGAGGAACCACCATTTGGGGTCAGATGTGCCGTTTCTGCATGATTCACTGCCAGGCCCTACCATCCTCCCACAGGTCGGGAAAGAAACCCATCAGTCTGCCTGCAGATAAGGGCAGGCTCGCTGCCCGCTCTCAGCTTGTCGCCTTCACTGCAGCTATCCTGGATCAGGAAGCTTATTCATGCTGTTCCATGCACTGTCAGTTGCTGATGGCAAAATCCTTGACAAATAGCATTTTCCAGCAGCTCCTCCACGAGTCTGTCCCTTCACAAAAATCCCTTCTCTACGACAGGGTTTGTTTTTGTTGTTTCAGCATTTTCTGGCTGAAAGTTCATTTCTGGATATACAGCAGAGGTGATGAAAGTACTGCTAAAAGCCATGGAAAGCAAAGATCCATTAGAGCCATAGATCACTCGCCTGTCCTGCCAAAGTATATAAAAGAGTATATTAGTCTTTCTCCTCCAGAGGGAAAGCACACGGCAATAAAAAGAAAAGAGGTTCTGACTCCTGAGGAAATGAAAGAACTGGCAGAGAAAGTTTGAAGGCTAGGACATATCAACAGTGTTTTTCAGCCTGAGGCTAAGTGCTAAATGAGACGTAATGCTTGAGTGGCAAGTTCTGTCAAACAGTAGTAAGTGCCGTATTTTGCTTCTTTACTCATACTCAACATAAGCAGCATACCAACATGAATGTATTCACCATGCAACACGTTACTAATGTTCCAGGGGAACCAATGACAAATTGGTTCATGTTTTGAAGACTGCAGAATTTCTTCAGTTTATTTCTAAGAAAGAAGTAGTACATAGGTCTGGATTAGTTTGCTCATATAACAAGGCTATAGATCATAATGTTTTGGAGGATTGTGCCATCATCCCAGAAACTGCAGGACAGAATTTGTTTTCTGCTCTAAAGTTGAATTAATCTCTCAGAATTTCAAAAGTACTGAAAACAATTTTCCAGAAGATAAAAATATTTGAACATGTGGCTAATCAAAAACATTGGATGCTAACCCAATTTCATTGCTTTTGGTGGGAAGAAAATTAGACCACATCAAGCACTTTGGACAACCCCTCCATGAATTGCACTGTATATAATCACGACAATAAATATAGAGCACTTAAACACAAAAGAAATGCAAATACATGGAAATCAAATTTCATGCACAGCTTCACATTATTTTTTATTTATATTTAAATTTCCTTATGCTCTCCAGCATGAAGACTGTAGATGTGCCTTATTCATTACAAATTCTCCCATGAAATCAAGGACTACCCTGTGTAGTGATCTAAATGAAAACCTGTCTAAAAAATTCAGGTTTACCACGCCAGGGCAAGAAAGACACACAGATTGGGAGAGAGCCGTCAGCTGACAGGCATGCACAATAAAGTCTTGATCTTTCCTCCTTTAGATTATGTTTCTACCCTTTCTCCTGTGGTAGCCAGATCTCCAGCTCTGAACCCAGACTTCCCTCCTAATGTCTAGCAGAAATTCACTACAGTTAATAGATTAGGCTATAAGGAACTTCTTTCAAAGGCGTAGTCTCAGGTCGTGGGTTGTATAAAACTAACTACGGGCAAAGATATATTTCATTGCAAATTGTGGCCTTACCTGCAAATGTTGCAGCAGGAGCATCTGCAGATGCTATGGTACTGCATATGTATTTCCTGTAAATGAACAACAGGTTTTCATTTCAACTGAAAACATGTCCTACTTATGTTAGCTTTCCTATGTGCCCAGGCTGCACCCTATAATCCACCTGTGGACCATCAGAGAATAGGTCTATTTTATTAGACAAACTCCAAGAAACCAGGATCAAATCCATACTGAAATGCAAATGCTTTCCGAGATAGAACATGAGGAAAAATATGGCAAACGGTATGGCAGCTCCTAGCCCAGCTACACTGCAATATGCTGACATGGGTGGAAGAGGAGATGCCATGCACGAAGACAGCACCAGAGCCACCGGCTGTCTCAGCAGAACCGAAGTCGAGCTCCCAGCAGGTTGCACTGAGAGTTAGCTCATATGGAACACTGCTCTCACGTTGGCCTATAAAATATCTCACAGGAAAAGTATTTCCTAATTGCCTTTGTCCATATATTAGGCCATGCCTGACTTTTCATCTTATCTTTAAACATGCTTACACATGTATGTTTTAGTATGGGAAAATCTCCTGGAGCCTTTTACACGCCCTCAGGCACCTGTGTCCTGGCAGGAATACGGGAGAGGGAAACCTTCATAACACAAACTGCTCCTCTTGCTCATTATGGCAACTGCTCTGTTAAGGCTTGCCTGCCTGACCCATGCGTCCCAGCTCATCCCACCCTAGGGAGATGTGGTGGGCCCTGCACCTGCAGATGGCCAAAGGGTGAACCTGTGAGGGACTGGAGGAGCCACGGGAGGCGAAGGCCACCCGGGATGGTCAGGAGGGACACGTAGGATCTGGGGGATGGTGTGGATGCCGCGTGGTGCATGGGGCTCAGCCAGCCAGGAGAGGCGRCGTTTGGCCAGCTGCCACCCCGCAGCAACGTGGCAGCAATCCAGAGCTTGGTTAAGGCATCCGAGCAGTTGTAGCTGCCAAGGTAAAGATAAAGATAAACTGACCTAAGCAAACAAAAGGCATGCATTACTGCTTGCGGTGCGTTTCAGACCTAAAGGGTGAAKGTGTCTAGGCTATCCGGCTCTGGTACCACCTGGTGCCATCTGGCACTGGTGTTGCAGCCTTACCTGGCTGTGCTTCCATAAGCAGGTGTCCATTGCCCATCATCCGGGAGCAGGGACCTTCTCGAGACTGCCACTGTCAACTCGTGAGGACACTGGGGCCCCAGAGCCTCTGCATGGACCTGGGTGTAGAGCAACCGCTGCCTACGTCCAGCTGCAGCCCGTATCCTGCCCTTATTCCGAGGAGTAATCAGAGCATCATGAGGCATCAGTGAGTGTAAGGGTTATTACCTAAAATTTTTAACAAGAGCAAAATACCCACAAATGTCACCTGCTGATTTACAGAAGTGAACTTTTTTTTTATTGTTATTTTTTACAGCTATGTCAGAGACATTTTACTTTAAAGCAACAATAGAAAACAGAAAACAAGGCAAGTATGCTTGCCTAAAAGGGCCTTCTAAATGAAATAGATTATTGGAATTATGCATTATTATTGCTATTCATAATTGATGTAAGTGTAGCATTTTTCACTAATGGAAAGAGTACTTTGCATTATATTTATTACCTTCTTAAGAACTAAAAATGCACTTAACCTGTAATTAAGGTTACACAATAAAAGCTTTGTAAATATTCCAATCAGAAAATATCCTTTCAACATCACATACTACCATTATACAAATACATTTTTTCTAAGAAATCTACTTTAGAAATGATAATTTTTTTCTTTTGGAGGTAACGGAAAAAATACAGTACAGGAAAACATCAAAGGCAGCACTGCCTACCTTCTGCACTGCCTTTACTTTACTTGGCAAACACTAAGCTTAATCAGCATCACAAGTGAGTGGTGCAACTGCTAAACTGCAGGGAAAAAAGCCCTCAGAGGTGTTGATCTGAACCTTCCCTCTCTGTTGGGGCTCTGAGGAAGGCAATCAAATGGAAAACCCATTTGAACAGCCAAAGCTGTTGACAAAAATAATAATCCAAACATCTTTGCCCAGGAGCTGTCGTACCATACAGCAGCAGACAGCGAGTGGATAAATGTGCCTGCCTCGTGCTGTGCTGTTTAGTCACTCTGAATTTTGCCCATATTCTCTCCATCTTTGCCTGCTCCCCACTGCCACACGGAGGGGACATGAACATGCATCTTTTCCTTTGCTTGCTGGGCCCTCTACATGCGATGCCATGGACCTGCCCGGAGTGCTTAGCCATAGGGCTGGAGATGAGCTACAGCATAGCTCTCTTCATCCAAGGTGAGGAATATTCCTCCCGTCCCCACATGCACAATCATTATGGCACTATCACTACAACTGCAAAAAGTGCAATGCCTGCTACACTATCCTGTCACCTGCCTAAAATATCTTCCCATTTTGTGATATTCCCAATCTCAAAATATGTTGGCAAAAGCCGTTATATGTCAGATAAAATAGAAAAGAGGCTGAGTGACAGGAAATAAACCTCAGGTTATTTATAAGTTCTTTGCATCATTTCAAAGCAACTTCTCAAAATCAAGAGCAATAAAAATTTTCTTAGGAGCAGTGAAAATCAAGGCCTCAGGCTCAAATATTTCATCAGTGTACTCTGAACAATCTTCTATTGGTGATTCATGCTGCAGGAATTCGGAATTATTCATAATAATACACAAAACCCCTAAAAAATAAGTGATTTAAATTAATTTGTGCCTTTTTGTTTTTTAGGAGTTTTGGCCTGACGTCCCAGTGGACTGATTTATTAAATAAGTCTGCAATTTGTAAATGGAGTTAAGAAGAAGGCATTAGAATGTTTGAGGTGTGCTTTGCAGAATGCAGAGCATAATGTGGACCAGCTGCACATGCCACATTGGTAAAGAAGCAATTTAAAGACATGTAATTTTGAGAGGAGCTGAGAGATAAAGAAGGGAATCTTTTGTGGAAAAGATGCATACAAATCTTGTGGCACAGGGGCTTTGATGAGAGCAGCGTTTTTCCCCAGTGAAAACTGACAGCTAGTTTAAACAATGCCTTTGGCACTAGCGTAGGTACACGTTCATTCTGTGCTATTTGCTCTATGCACAGTAAGAAAACATTCCTGCAGAACTCTGACCATTTCCTCCACTTGTTGCTTCTGCTGGTACTTCACAACTCAACAGGAGTGGAAGAGGCAGACAAGTGTGCTCCTGTCACTATACCTAGGAAGCTGTTCCAATTATTTAACACCTTAAGAACCTAATAGTATGAGCTACTGCAGCTCACAGACTACAGACTTCTCCTAGCCACTGGTTAGCACGTTTTGCTTTGAGGCTTTTTAAGGCTTTGCTTTTTAAGTGGTGCTATTTGTGGCTGAGTCAACATCGATGCTTGAACTATGACAAGGACAGACTGTTTGGGGAATAAGAGGCAGGACAGGAGATGAGTCAGTAGAAGTTCAGAATTTCTCATCACATCCTGCACTGTACTGATGCACTGATCAGGTTGCTTTGTTACTTTATACCAAAAAAAAAAAAAGAAAACCAGAAATAGAAAGGACCCACTCCACTAAGTCTCAAAAGCTCCCCTGCTTCCCAGCTTGCACATTTATTACAAGGAGTGAATAGAAAATGTCTGTGCAGACAGAGATGTCAGGGAAAATTCAGAAAAAAATGATACATCAACTAAAAAAAAAGAAAAAAAAAAAGAAAATTCAGCCTTAAAACAGCTGAGCTAAATCCACTCTGGCTTCATCTGAAGTATCTCAAGCTCTTCATTTCCTCAGTGGTCTGTCTGCCATTGCTGTTCTCTTGGTGAGACAAGAGGGAGGTATCTTCCAATCCAGAACAAAAGGTACAAGGTAAACAGGGGTTATTTGCTAACAACATACTTAATGAAATTAACTGCTAAGCACTAATAGAAAAAATTGCACTCCCCATTGTCTTCTTCAGTCATCAGGAATTTACCATGAAAGACTGTCCCTCATTTTGTCTTTGATCCTACTGCTAAGCACATTGCATGAACGATCCTGCATCGTCCTGATAGTCAAACCTCTCGGTTATCTGTCACTGACCATACCAGGCTGGMAATCACTCTGGCTCTTGTTCAATCCATTAATTGTTTTTGATTTTTATTATTTGCCTAAGATKTTTCTTTAGAAACTCTCAGTGGCTACCAGGGTTCCACTGTGGTGTGTACAAAAGTGGCACATGCTTAAAAAAGCTAATATTTCTGTAAAGAAAGGCACTGGCAAGTACTAAAAGGAAATACAGGTGAAGTAGCCTGATTAAAACCATAAAATATATCAGACAATGGATGACAGGATACCATTTTTTTTGACTCATCATTTTCAGTCCAATCTGTAGATGAGGCGATATGTCTGACAAAAATGGATTGAATTATATGGTCAACAGAGATTAAAGTCCTCTGGAGGAAACAAAAAGAAAATGCAGCAACAATTTAGCCCATCCTATATTATAAAAAGGATAGTTTTCTATCTAATTATTCTACTAATGTCATAACCTATTTTTGAAGTATTAATAAATATGATAAAAAAAAAATCTGTTTTATCCAGGGAATTTAAAATTTRCATTTCACTCCAATTTCAAAAATTATTTGAATAATATTCATGCAAAAAGTAGACTGCAAATGATCCTCACTAAGTGTTTTCTGATGAGAACAGAAACCTGGATGACATAACAGATGTAATTGCACTTGATACTAATTAACTGAAAATTTTAGTCAGAATTAATTACCATTCTATTGGGGGAAAAAAAGTGAGATAAAACATRGTTATAAAAGGAGATTTTTAATAATAATGAGCTGAGGGGAATTTTAATGCATTGCAATGTCATTAGTGGTCTGTCCCCAAAGAAAAAAGTTGTTGCTAGATTATCACAGATTCACAAAAACTGGAGTCCTAATAGGTTTATTTGGTCTTTTATGCAACAGCTAAAAGTGAAGAAATAGATTGGGACTGGTTTTCCTTAGCAGCAATCTGCAGTTTAATTACTGCGTTGTTTCTCTTTGTATGTTATGCCAGGGCTGCTTTGGGGATGAGCAATYAATTTGCTGCCACAGGTCCAGCAAGCTAAGACAGAAAGCAGGGCAGGCTGTTCAAAAACTGCTGGAAACGCAAGGACCTTTAGTTTGGCTTGTGCCTCAGCTAGTCTGATCTGTGTACCTTCCGCACCCTTCTGGATTCACCTAGATACTCTGAGACTCCGTCATAAAAGGTAAATCCCCCCAAAATTGTCGCTTAACTTGATCAGCCTGCCACTSCGAGTGGACATTTGGGGGATTAGAGGCTCGTTTTTCATATGTTGCCAGAAAGGGTCCAAGAAGCACAGTGTAAAATTGATGCTGGGGCTATTCCAGACTGCTCATTACACTGCACAAATCCCTAAAAGTGGGGTAAATTTGGACTGGGCTTGCTTTTATGGCATAGCAGCAGGAAATGCAGTATTTTATACAGTGCCTTGGGGCTGATTGATAGACATGAGAGAKATTTAAAGAGTCACAATGGCAAGTATCACCTTTCCAGGACAGAGCATTGCCAATYCATTTCCGTTTCAGACTGAGGTGTTGATCCAGGTGTTTTTTTCCCTCCCTCAAATTTGCTCTCTAATTTTGTTGGAATCTCTAATCTTCCCACTGTAGAAACAATAACAAGGTCACCAAGAAGAAATTTCAAAACTGTAATGGCAGGCAATCATGAGCCACAAGCGAAGGTCCCATCCTCAGCTGACAGAGGACTTGGGACAGAGGACTTTTCTTTGAACTTCTCTGCAAGTCCGAACTGATCCTCTCGCACCATTCAAACAAATGAGGGGAGAGATCATTTCAACACATAATAGTGTATTTGCTGGTATGCTCACACACACACACATGATTGTACCAAAAACAAGTAAACAAAAAAAGTAGGTGGGAAGTACAATATTRTCATCTTCCTATTTTGTCAAACAGTTTCAATTAAAATAAGAGACTTGCATTCTTGGAAATTTAGTTTGGTTAGATGTGATAAAATGCATAGGATAAAAGTGGGGAATTTGTGAGCGTTTACACTTACTGCCTTTATCATCAACTATTATGTAACCCTTGGGATCTCCACTACACATTAGCTGCAAACATATTTTACTTGGGTAAAATCTGGTCATTAACCTGTGTAGACAGAGATATTTATATTGCAATCAAGCAGTGAGTCTACAGGTGGGTTAAAATCCCTTACATTTCAGCATGTCATAAACTCTGGGGAGCTTTTACATCCGAGGAGAATACCAAGGAAGGCTTTGGGGAAAAAAAAAGACAACAACAGTGAATTGTAGGTTTGATTCTCTGTCCCCTGTATCTACTAGCTGCTCACACCATTTTGCAGATGTCTAAATTGCCCCTGCAAACATTTCACCTGAAACATATAGTTCCACTACACAGATTGCAGTGGATCAGTTTTGCCTCTTCAATGAAATAAAAGCCAGAAAATAAACAAATAAACCCACAGATGTGGCCATTGCACATAATCCCAGCTAAAAGATAAGCACACGATTAAAGTGTTTTCCTGCACAGGGTTGGATTTAATTCTCATCCTGGGCAGAAAACGAAAGCCCTGTCTGGATAAAGCATCCTTTCAGGAAAAATGTGTCTTGTATGAAAACATTTTCAAACTACCAAAAAAATACATAACCCTCTGTGATAATCAGACTGCAAATACATTCAAAAGGGCAAAGAACTCCCTCAGGAATCTGGTTAAACTAGAATAAATACAAGATTCACACAAGATGTGTGAAAACTATTTTTTTTCCCAGAGAGCAAGTTAGTATTTCAACATGTCACTACTCTGACCTGTGACATTCACCTTAGGTGTGAATTTCAATTTTCTGAAGATACATTCTTTTATTTTAAGTATTGCTTACCAACATACAGTGGAAAATCCCACCTCAGGATTAAGCTCATCTTTCAAGAATAGTTTCAGAGATGTATTAGTGCTTAGTAATGCATTTCACACACACTGTGGTGTTTTCCCAATAAATCTCTTTAAATGTAATTTAAGAGTTGTTTGTGTGAGGTTGGACCTCCTGTTTTCAAATGCAGACAGAGACATAACTTTCTAGCAGAAAAAGAATTGCACTTGGCTGCATTCATGATTTCATACAATCAATAACTCCAGACATAACATAAGTCAAAATTACAGTATAGTGTAGCGCTGTCACAGTCAGCAAGAGGATGAATTTGGACATAAATTATAYGATTCCACTTCCATTTTTAATATCAGTATACAGAAGCATCTGAATTCACTGAAGCTYACAAATATGAATAATAACCAGTCAATAAAGTTACCTCTCCTTCCTATTAAAGTCCCCAAAAGCTTCTGGTSATCAATTATATTGCCTAAATTTGATGTGGATGTCACATACAGAAACGGAGATGAATCATACCAAACAACATTTATGGTAAACTTCACAGCTTTGAACGATCTACAGTCAAACCCTATTATCAATTAAATTTCCTATAGAGTTAGAGAGATTGGGGAATTAAGAACCTGTAAGTCAAACAGTCTTGCCTCCTTAGATAGCTTATAATCAAACTCCAGAACATGTTTCATATGCATGAGAGTCTCCAGCCCATAAATTTAAATGTGCACATTTTTTCTTTTGCTCTCCACAACTTGCTGCTGACATCGGTRTTTGCAATGTAAAAAGTACCCCAGTGCATACGGCACTAGTGTACAAAAGCATGATTCACATCAACCCCTCACTCCTAAACTATAAAAACTGACCACAAAATAAGTTTCAAGAGTTGGTTCTTGCCTGTAGATAGTATAAAGACATATAAAGCTAAGCAAAAGTCTAAGAGATGGTAATTCAGTTACAAAGTTGAATGGTGATGGTTGAATCCAGCTTGGCAAGTGGAAAATCCATTTGGACTTTGCTTTAAAGGTGGTCCATCACAAMCCCCTGATCCTAAACCGTACCCAGTGATGCTCCAGTTGCTTACTGTCACTTTATGTGACTTGTAATCAAGACTTTCAATGGACAAATTGGTAATACTCTTTCAGGGACAAGGAAAACATTTCTCATTCAATCTTTAGTTCTAACAGCCTCTTGTTAAACATGCTGACCAGATACACTTGCTATGACAAAGAACGACCATCCAAAATGCAAACAGCACTTCCGTTAATATAAAAAGAATTTTTGCCAGGCAATGATGGGCATTTTAAAGCTGATTATGCACAAATAGCTACTTCTCGTCGTAACTATTTCTGTGAGACATTTTGAAAATATATGAGGGCAGGATTATGGTACAGAATATATACATACTATGAGGAACACACAAAAGTACAACCATTACTATGGTTAGTTGATATATTACAGCACGGAACAAAAAGCTTCCAACATTAGGCTCCAAGTTCATGTTGGAAAATTCATACTGTGCTCCATTATTTTATATTAACATATCATAACAGGATTTTGGCATTATCACTCTACTAATCCTGTCACCTTGGATTTCTTTACTAGATTTATGATCTACTTATTGGAGTATAATCAAATCCATTTATTTTGAGAACATTGGCTGCATGCAGAGGGAATAGTTTTAATATTACACTTGGGAATATAACATTTTATTATAGAAATGCCCATTGCATCTTTGCACATTCTATAAATCAGCATGCTATACTGTCCAAAGAGTAAATAAGATACACTTCTTGGATCCTTTCCAGTTTTAAAAAGGCATAAGCCTTCTGTAATTAAATTAATTTCAAGCCTAGGGCAGGATTATTTCTTATTCTTCTGTTGCAGGATTGGACGCGGGAATGTCTCCAGAAACACACAGTGCAGGAAGCCAGTCTGACTGGGCTYCTGGGGCTGTGGGTTGCCTGCTGGAAGAGCCCATCTTCCACCCACCTGCAGAAGAAACCTGAGCCACCCACATCTAAAGATAATCTCAGCTAACACCTCCTTTACACAAGTCTGTACATTTTATTACTTAAAAAAATACAAGCAAGAGTCTAGGCAACGTTCAGCTGCAAATTGTTGCTACTCTAGTGTACTACTTGCTTACACTTAACATTAGCAGTAAATCCTACTGTGGCCTAACCAACTCACACATGTGGCAGCCCTTGAAGATGCCAAAGTTCATTTCAGCCCTACATTGACTACGTACATATTCCATAAATAAATGATGACAAAGCCTAAGATTGCTCTTTGGAACTAAAGGTAAATCTTTGCATCTCACAAGCTAAATTTCCCTAGAGAACAGGGCGCGTGTATATAAAATCAGCGGTGCATAGAAACTGGTGCTGAACTAGCTCACAAATTCTAGTTAACCACTCTAAGTCAAAATCTTCAAACTAACCAAGGAAAGAGAGAGTGGGCTACAACACTTACGCACGATAAAACCAGACATCTTTGGAAAAATCCCAATCCCAATATCAATTCTGCTAAAAAGAGAACAGTAAAGGAACATTTTTCCTCTTAAAACAGAAGTTTTTCAGCCAAGTTGCAAATAGGTTTAATGAAGTTGATAAATAACTTTTCAGGTGCTAGTAAAAGACAAATTTATGTACTTTTATGTTCTATCTAGAGTGCCTTATGATTTAAAATATATTCAAAAATTCTTCTGAATAAATCTATATTATTTTTAATGTCTTTCTTTAAGATGTTGTAAGAAGAGAGGATGGAAAAGAAATATTACTGTGAAAAAAGTCTTTATTTACATTATAATCCAGAGACTTAGAGCCGGGGGAGGGAAGGTAACTGTAGAAGCAACTTCACAAGGTAATTGCATTTTCATAATAGTTTCTAGGGTGTTGGGGGAGATGGAGTTATTAAATAACATTTTTATGTGGCTTCTTCACTTCTTTTTTTCTTTAGATTTTGCAYAGTTTACTTCTTTTCATTGCCATTTTTGGGAAAAGAAAATAATTTTTAAAAGCTCTGTAAGACAGTGTCAAATTTAGTTTACACTGTAGGTTTGCCCTCCCGTTTCCCATTAGAATCAAGAAGGATTTCAGAATGCTGAAGGACTTCTCTTCCCRTAAGAGACTTCATCATAAGAGATATCACCCGCTACCTGCAGTGCACTATATTTATAACTCAACTAGATTAACTTAGAATCCCTGAAACTATTTTCACACATTAAGAAAGGACCTTTGGAAAGATAGATCATGTATTAAGAGAGCATTTTTGAAAGGCAATATTTGGATAGACGAACAGTATTTTCCATACCTGCTTGGATGTTTGCTGTGAAAGAAGTTACCATGAAGGTGAAGACAGGTCATATCGCTGCTTACAGATACTTTTTCTTGGAAATTGTTATGGCGATCAATTTAACAAAACCAATCTCCTTTCTCACGTAGAGACTGGTGGATACTGTTTATAGCAATACTGTAAAATCCTGGAAATACAAAGTGTTGCTTTTCAGGGAGTACCACAGAGGTGTGCTTCTTTCATGCAGCACTTCATACCACGCACATCAATCTGGTGGCTCTGTGCCTAGACAGCAAACAGGGTACTTCAACTCAAAACYGACAAAACATTCTCTGTACAACTCAATGGAAAGATCTGTTTTCATTCTCAACTTCCAACTAGCTTCTGTCAGCAAAAAGCAATGCATTTCTAWAAAGTACAAGAAATTATCCAAGTCAGACTGCTAATTTCAGATAATGAGAGCACTGAAATGCTATTTATAAATAATTCTTTGATCATAGCAATTAGTAAAAGCCAAGTAGGCATTAAAGATTCCTCTCTACATTTCAATGATTTTCCAAGATGACCCGAGGAGGAAAAATATTAAATATTTTTTGGGACATAACACAATGTCATCAAGCATTTTTAGAAGCAATGCTCAGTAAGATTAGGTACATGGCTTTAATCTCACTTGCTGCCACAGTAAGAGCAAAATCAGTCGTCCTTCAGGATGTTAGAAATGCACATCCTGGACTCCCTGTAATAGTCCCTTAGGTACATTAAAAAAATTGCTTACCATTTTAATTTTGCATGGGTAAGTAGGCTGTAGAGAGACAGATAGACAAATTTGACAATATATACATATATCTATACATTTTCCTTCTTTACCATCATGATAATGCAAAACAAAGTTCTAACATGYGATCCAACTCGTCTATGACCTGGGTTTATAGGTGCTTTGCAAGGTCCAAAAAGTTACTCATAAAACAAGATAACGAGATACACTGTAGAGTGCCTTTTTTTTTTATTCCCCTCCTTTTTCCTCTCCATATTCTAGGAACAGTTCCRTGAAACTTGTCTCTGAAATCAGTGTTAACAATTTAAGTGGATCTGTTTGTACAAGGCAGCCCAGGAAAGTAAGGCCTCCTGTGAATACGAGGTTGTTCAGGCCCTGTTTTTCCTGTAAACCCAGGTTCTTCTGAACTAACTTTACGGGCAAATAATTGAAAGTAACCAAGTAACCAGGGCTTAATGACTTGATCTTCATCAGCTGAACCAAAATAACTTGCCAGATCTACTTCACTAACGGGCTGTAAATAGAAAAGGAAATGTGTTTGCTCAAACTGTCATTTTCTTCATTAGCCTAATCAATCATCAGCCTCTGGTGGTATCATTTCACAGGTTTTTTTTTTATAAATGGTAATTCTGATCCAAAATGTTACAGAAAATTCTTGATGTAAAAACAAACAAAAAAGTATATATTTAATTTCATAAAGGGGCTCCTAATACTTATGTGTGRCTTATGGATATCTTGGAATAGTATGTTTTTTCCCATTCTCACAGGTGCTAAAGCAACTTGGCTGTGCTCTCCATAACACCATCTGTTGAGGAAAAACACATTATGAAATGTAGTGAACATGTAAAAGATACCTTGGGAAAAAAAAATACACTAAAGCAAAAGTTTCCTGAACAGTCTCTACATATAAATCAGATTTTATTTACAGCATGCAAAACAAATACATTAGTGTTGGAGAACTGATCCCTTAGCAGTTCCAAAGCAGTATGGTTTTAATTTTCAATCACTTTATTTCAGAACTTCTAATAAGCTAGACTTASTATCATCTGAATTATTATAAGAATGAAAAATAAAACCCAACCTTGGTACAGCTTTTACTGGGAGTATAGAGCAGAATATTGCACAGTTCTACACAGGGAAGCAGCAACATTCTGTAGATCTGGAGAAGGATTTATCTCTCTCACTTTTCTTTCTTTTTTAGGAGAGTGTGGAGAGAGAGAGAGTAAAGTGTATCATTGGCTTAATACAAGTTATTAACTGTCCCAGCAAATGGTCTGCAGTGATAGGAGATCTGCACGACTCAATCCTTTACCATAAAATTTCACAGATCTAGTGATGGATTTTGGAATTTGTGGCAACATACTTGAGATACAACTTGGTGACTTGTTAGATTATATGTGACCTCATAAAAATATCTTACTTTTTTCCATTATTATAATGAAAGACCATCTCTGGCAGAGACCAAGCCCTTTCTATACAAAGATGAGGTAAAGACAGGAAATGTTCCAAAGAGCTTTTAATTTTGAGTGTTTATCCCAGTCGGGAGAGACCTTCAAAAATGTTACCCAGCTGCTAGGTGAAGCAGGGAACCGGGGAAAAATAGGTAGAAGAGCCTGTACAGCCAGTTCATGAAAATAAGATGCTGACAGCAATGCTGTGGCTAGTTCACACTTCATTRTTTTAGAGCCAAACAGACCCTTACATTTTCATGACTAAGTGGAGCCTAGAGACTTGTATCTAGTGAGTCCCACTTGCTGAGAGTAACAGAAATAACAGCCTTGGGGCAAGGCGTCCTGTGTCATGGTGACATCCACTCACCTAAAATTTTGCTAAGAAGTTTGTCAACACGGCATAAAAGCAGAATGTGCAAGCCCAGCCACTCACCTCGCTTCAGGGGATTGTCTCAAGCTTTCTGATGACTGAGTTCAGGCCACAGGCCACGGCTCAGCTGTGGCAGGTACCAACTAGGTATTCATCTCACCACTCTTCTTATGCCCTCCTAACTCAGGCAAGAAGCAGCAGCACAGCACTGAACGGGACACTGGCTCAGGAGGAGCTATCACAACAGCTCATGGAAGAGCCCATGGAAGAGCAAAATAAACACAATGGAGAAGTCATTCCAATAAAGTGAAGTCAGCGAAGACAAACAGTGATTTTTGCTGAAGAGATTAGTTCTCAGATAGGAATAAGACTTCAAAACTGCAGCAAAAATCTTGCACAAACCTATAGGGTGATGCTGATCACCTCTTCCAATATGAGAATAATTAGTAAGTACAGAACAACCTTGTCAACTCCACGGACACAGTATAGGCAATAACATCAAGTGTACTAAGAGGACAGTAGGGAAGTACCGTATATAATTTACATTCCAATTCAGCTAGATGCATTGGATCAAACTGGTCATTTTTAATTATTTTGCTGAATCTGAGCCTCCCTAATATTTTTTAAAGTATTAAATTATCCTTAAAATATGATAACATAAAAATTTTAAAAATATAAAAAAAAATGTATATAAATGTATATAAAAAAAAATGTAAAAATATTATATGATTTTCCAGTGACATAAGAGCAAATAGGAAAATGGAAGAAAATATTTCAAATAGATTGCTCATTTTCATGTTACAATCCAATAAGAAAAAAAACCACCTAGTCACTAATGTGAATAAGAAATATTAGTTATTTTCGTATACATTTGAGGAAGCCATTTCCAAAATGCCGATTTTAAAATTAAAATTGTCAATGAATGATGCCTTTTCATAATTCATAGCTAGCACATCTTTAACTTTAAGTCTTGGTGTGAGCCAGATTATATAACATTTCTAATTTCAGGCTTTGTTTTTAAATAGAAAAGTTAACACTAATAATTTCTGTAGCACTTTTTAAATGATAGTAATGCAGAAAAAAAAAAACAGCAGAAACTTAAGCACAGTGTCATGTTTGACATCTGAGCATCTTTAGCAGCATAAAAWGTATCATTAAAATTGCCTCACAAACAGAAAAAGACAACAGCCAACAAATCTAAACCAAAAAAACACATCTCCTAAAACCCAAGCTCTGCCCTTTTCATGGAATCCAGGACTATGCACAAACTACAGTTCTGTGTCTCTCAAGAAAAAACAGTCAAGCAGAGGAAAATACACTGATTTCTTGGCTGATTTGATCCCTTATCCCTGACACCTTTTTATCTGAGCACACTCAAGAAATCCAAGCAGAAACAAGACTCTTCTCTGCTRCCACACTCGCTGCTCATACCAGCTACAATCTCCTGGCAAGTCCCTCTTGCTCTTTACCAGATGATGTTCCAAATGTGAATTTGGAAGGAATTCTTGGAAACGGCAACAAATTGTTGACCGGTTCAGGAAAGCCACAGGCCAGATCCAAAGGAGACCCTGAGTGCAGGATGCTCAGTTACTGCCACCTTTGTCTTCCAGTGCTGAGCAGGAGCCAGGCTAGCACTCTCCCTCCAGTTATTTCTCAAATAAAACACATTACAAATCTCTATAGGTGCTTTACAAATGCCTGACAAAGAGTCCCTGCTCAGTTCTGGCCCTTGGTACCAAAACTCAGCACCACAAAAGGTGCCACCATGCCCTGGGAGATCATTAAATTCAGGCAGAAAAAAATCTCTCTATTTTGGGAGAAGTGGACAAATTACTTAGGGCACACAACCAAAACAGCAATAAAGACCTTGGACAAATTATTCCATCCGTGAAATATTGAGCAGAGAAAATATATACTTTTCCTTTTGCTCTATTTATTCACTAGTGAACTGAGGATTTTGTGGTTATATRGACCTGTCCTGATTAAATTTCACATAGGCTAAGAAATTGCATCTTTTTCCAATCTATCTTTTTGTGATTTACTTTTAAATCAACTGAATGCAAAAAGTAAAAATATCACAACAGGAGCAGTCGTAGATTTAGAACTTTGAAAACATGTATGTTTCTCCCATATTTCAGGTAACTTGCAGGCAGTTCTCAGCTACTCGCCCACGCTCCCACAGAGTAACTGCTTTTTTCAGTTATCTCCTCCGAAGCCTGAGCAGCTCCTCAGTCCTCCACCTCCCCACTTCTTCTTCCAAAATAATAAAAATTTTAAATAGAAACTTATGCTACTCTAGCGTAGGCATCTGTTTGTCTATTTTTCTCTTCCCTAGGACTGAGCCACATTCTAAAGAAGCCTTTTGAAACCAGAAACACAACAAATGTGTTAATACATGTGGTTATCTCCCCCAACACACAGAAGCATACACAGAAGTGATACAGGATTATAGATAAGAGATAGGACCAAAGTCCCACCACATCTAGTCCTGTCCTGTACCACAAAACCAAGCTACATTTGTTTTCAAGGAAATAAGTGATCATTTATAGCTAAACTCCCAGGCATTCCAGGGCTTAGTGACTGGTATCGGACTCGCAAAAAAGTCCTCTCGATCCACTTACGAGTGATAAAATGAATTATTTATTTATTTATTTATTTATTTATTTATTTATTTATTTATTTATTTATTTATTAAAACCTTTAGAAGATAAATCTTTTGACAAGCTGAAGCTTATGTCTACAAAAAAACCAATAGCTGGTGACAGAATGTGCATTTCTCAACAAACTAATTGTAAAAGCAGCAAGTTAGAAAATGGAACTCRTGCTTGGCCTCTTTAGTTTGAGGGATATAAATTAAACACTATGTCTAAAATAGTAAAAAAAAAAAGAAAAATACAGAAATCCTCAACCCTTCTGGCTGGATCTACGGTAAAAATCGGTAAAGAAGTTAAAATTTATGAGTCCGCAAGAAAAATAAGCAAGAGTGACTAATTTCAAAATCTACCATTTGGTGCACTTAGCTGGGGATGAAGGGTCCTCAGCTTTGCATCCTCTTCCCATGACTACATATTATTCACAATAGATTTTGACTATACGTTTTAAACAAAACTTTCATTACTATCTTCCCCTCTTCCTTTGGCAATGGTRCTTCCTAGTGAAAACAGAACTTCTCGTCACAGCAGAGCTGCAGCCACGATGGATCAGCCCAACAGCCCATGCACCTCCATCTCCAGGATTCCATCTCCAGCATGGACCAGAAGCAGATACCCAGGAAAAAGCTATAAGATCTGATGTAGCAAATATGATGCAGCATTGTGTATTTTCTGTACAGACAATCATTCACAATTTTTTGTGYATCTTCAGAACATAGCTCCTAAAACTGGACTCACTTCAGGAAYCTATCCCATTTTTTGGACCTGCTCCTAGATAACAGACTGGATCCACCTCTGTTACCAAGTCAGTGCACTAGGAGCAGTGGCAAATTAGCCTCCTCTCTGTAAACTGGAGTCCCTGGGCTCCATGTGAGCATCCTGGCAGTGACTTCCCAGCAGTTTTCCTCCAAAGAAGAGAGGCTGAAGCTGCTCCTGGGGCACCGCTGAGAGCCCCCCGGAAGCAGCAGGGATGTGCACACCTCCATGTGCTGAGCCCTTATACATCTATAGCACGCAGGATTGGCACAAGCAACCCAGCTGCACCGCGCAGATGCACCTGGCCCTCTCTGCACTGCTCCAAATGCAGATGCAGCACCTCCAGAGGGCCCGGATGGCCTAGTTACTTACAACTCCTTAAATATCCTACTCATATTTTTTTTCCCCGTTATTCCCTCCAGACAGTGACCTTCTAAATCAAGGAACTGCAGAAGGCTACTGAAAAGACAGAAGTGCAGTGAATCATGAAACGAGCCATAATTGCAGAAAAGCCTAAGAACAAGGGAAAAAAAGTAACTAATTAGTCATAAGATTAGCATCAATTAAAGTTTAAATGATAGAATACTGAAAAAGGGTTCTAGGAAAAGCATTTGCATTACACATGTATAAAAAGTAAATCATCTGGAGATTCAAATGATCCATGGATAACTCAAATTATCTTATTTTAGAAAAGGCGAATTGTGCTTTAAAAAAAAAAATCCAATCACCAGATAAATCAGGAAATATTAGGGGACCTTTCACCTTCGTTTATAATGCCAGAACATCAATAACTAATTGACTATTAAGTATCGTGTGTAAATAGAGCACTGGTTTAAAGGCAGGTCGCTGTAAATGAGTGCTGTTATTAATAGGAGCGTAAGTAAATGCATGCTTGTGCACCGAGTCATAAAAACATACAGAAATGGTAACTTACCCCTTTTTCAGCTGATCTGTGATTACTGACTGAGCACAAATTCCTGCACAAATTAAACTCAGTTATCTCAAACTGCCTTCRGGAGAATAAAATATTTATGAAACACCCCATTAACAGCCTTTATTCACTGATACGCTTCAAAGGACCCTGTCACAGCTCAGCCCCACTGTCTCAGAGTCTCAGTTGCTGGCTATGGAATGGGAATGGACCGAACTAACACTAACATTTGTCCATTCCTGGCATGTTTCAGAAGGTTTTGTATCCCCAACATTTTTGTGGTTTCTGTATATAGCTCTCGCCCGTGATTCCACAAACAGGGTAAGAGCACAGTGTCGTGCCTTCCCATCAGAAACCAGATGAACYGTATAGCTCAGTGCTTCATATATTATTTATATAATGGGTTTTAGCAAAGGTGGCTTTGTTGTTTTTCATGGGTTGTTTTTTCTTTGCCTTTTTTTTACTCCCTCCCACCAAGACTGATTTTAAGTCTTAAGAACAATATGCCATAAATGCAATCTCTGTCAGTTAACATTAAAGGACCACCTTTTTAAGGACCCCTAATGACSCTCTGTAATTACATAAGCAAAATGCAATTAATGATTGACACTACATGTGTGAGATTGTGTGTACAAATGCTTTAGAAGATTTAACTGAATATCATCTTAAATACTCTAGTCAGAGGCATTTACAGACCTGTGTCTTTTGTGGATTAAGGCAGACTGTAGGTGTGAGCTATTGTCCCAAGTTCCCAGCAGCAACAGGCATCGCAGGTATGCGAACAACTGAAAACAAATTAAATGCACCCAGTCACCGTCAGCGGGGGCTGAAAGTGTCTCGCCTGTCCCACCCAAGAGGATCACGTCCTCCCTGCCCATCCAGGCAAGTCCGTAGCTGCCAGCAGAGGAAAATGCACTTCCACATGAACTGCTGTGTAGCAGTCAACCTGCACAGCCTTTATATCCGGGCAGAACAGTTTCCTGTCATGCCTTTCCCTGAGTGCCACAGCTGTTGCACGTGTTGTCCCACGTGCAAGACTTTGTGTGCACGTGCACACACCTTGGAAGGCACAGCAGGGCCCAGGTGGCCCCAGCAGGCCAAGCCAGGGAGCCTGCAGAGGCCAGGAGAGAGATTCTGTGCATATAAAGATGCAATTTACATCTTGTCTTACATAGTAAGACAACTAAGGCAGTGATTCCCTGCAGCTTGATTAGGATTTCTATTTTCCCACACATCTTAGGGGGTCTTTAGAATGTTAGAGAGCTTCTAGACTGAAGAAAATCCTACCTGACCTAACTACATAATTTCCCTAATATAATAATAATAATATAATTATAATATAATCCCTAACTATATAATTTCCCATAATTTCCACTAATTTCCCTAAATTCATCAGTCATTTACACTGTTGTTTTCACTAATGGTCAGGTCATCATGCTACAATCAGACAGCTCTGTGACTGTGAATAGAGGTGGTCACTGGCTCTAATTTGAATAGTATCTTGAAATAGCTCCAGCATATCTTGTAGCTATTAACTGATCTCCGTTTCACATTTTCAGGATAACAATTCACGAAATTAGGATCCAAGTGTCTGGTCTAAACGACACCCATTTTACTTCAGGCATGAAACCATCCTGTGACTTTGGCTTGTTTCCACAAAACTGTTGCCAGCTATCCCAAACAACCTATTTCACTACTAAATTGTCATCTCTGATGAAAAGCAGTGTTCTTACGAGACAAGAAATGCTATATATTTCACTTGTTCCCCCACCAACACCACCAAAAAATGTTATTTTAACACTTTTTGCGTTCATAAAGCCATGCAAGGGGCTTGAGTAGSTTTTTCAGGAAAAGCAGCTAGGTTTTTCAGTTCGCCAACTTCTCTTATCTTCCAAAACAGTCAATGGCTGCTCACAGCAGGCCTTATCTCGAAAACACAGATTCAGTTACTTACAGATAAGTTGTGTATCCCCCTTTTTGGATCTTCAGTTTATTGCTGTTCTTCCATAGCCACGCTCTCTGCATTACAAAGTGCATTTAAGTGCAATCCAGTGTGCCCTCTTTTCTAAGGTGCATTAGACTGCTGTTAGGATAGAATAACATCCAGATTCTAATTCTCTACACAATGTACAAGGCTTTGAAGTGACTCAGAGAGTTGTACATATGAGATAACTCACAAAATATATTTCCTGCATACTAGTGCAAACTCTAGAAAAAAATTTGTTTGTGAGCAACTTCAAGCTCATGAATGATCCTATGGATCCTATGGCTATAGGAATGATCCTCTATATAACTTCTGAAAGATCGAATTCCAACATGGCTATAATGCAAGCCAATGAGGAAAAAGAAAAAAAGTATAATCAACACTCTGCAAGAGCAAGAAGTGAGGAAATTATCTGTTTCACAGTCCCAAATGGTGCAAGACAATTCAGAATAATGGAAAAGCAACTTCTTCCCCCTAAATACCTTAGTACTTATATGTCTGATAATACCCAAAAAAGTCACGAAGTGGTTGGTAAAAATTTCAATATTTGTGGCCTTGTTATTAATTTTAGGTTAAATGATATTTCTATGAACAGATTAAGTATGATACGAGTGCCAGGGCTAACACTGTTGCAACCTATTTTAGTATTCTATTCTGAGCTTGGACCAAACCAAAACCAACCTACACAGATAAAGCCTTCAGTTCCACACATCATCCATGGAAATAGAGCATACATACCACAGAAGATTAGTGAAAGGAGGGCAAGATTAATAATGGACTCAAGTCAAAAGACATTTGACACATAAACTGAATTGATGAAAAAGATTTTTAAAGGGCAAATATTTATTCTAGATTAAATTTCAAAATCTTTTTATCCTTAAAAGATAATACTGTTTGAGATATTTGATGAAGTATAATATTTACTAGCAATATATTAAATCATTTATACAACCTGCCTGTCTAAAAATCACAGACATGAGTGTATTTAAAGTATTCCTTTAATTCATTCACTGTTATTGGCAAAATACTCATATATATTTATCTGTTGCTTCATTATAATTCTACAGAATCACACAAAATCACAGAATGGCTGAGGTTGGAAGGGACTCTAGAGATCATCTACTCTAACACCCCTGCTCAAGCAAGGTTGTTTCAGTTATAGAGATCTGGCAACACATCATTTTGGTCTTTTGCATTATATGCTAATTCTAATAGATTTCCTTCTATATGTCATAGAATCATGGAATCATAGAATGCCTAAGGTTGGAAGGGACCTCTAGAGATCATATAGTCACTGACAAATTATTTGCCTATACACACAAGCACACATACACATACGTATGTATGTATGCTTAACAGATAGATTGGATGCATAGCTTTTTCTTTAAAAGTTAAAAATATGATCCGTGTGAAAGAAGTAAAAACAAAATCTTTCTTTAAGCATGAACAGTATGAATTTTTTCATATAAATTTATTTTAAGCTGTAAACTCCCACAGAAGTTTTAAAGTGGGTGAAACAACCTTTTATTTAAGATGACAGTCACACTGGAGGCATGCGTTTTGCAGCCACTTCTAAAGATAGTGCCCTATTTTCACCTCCCCGCATGGTAATGTGAGTGCCTCCATCCCATGTCTCCTCAGACTGCATCAGCTGGTAGCAAAGGCACAACAGGCACTCGGCTGGTGTGTGCGATGGGTCTCCTGAAAAATGACTTGATGCCTCTCTCCATTTGTCCTGCTGCCCCCAACCCCTCCCATAAAGGTTGGTAGTAGTAACCATAGCCTGACAAAATGAGTGACATTTGCACATCTTCTGTTTTTATTGCCTCTTCTTTCCTTCGCCCCTCTGATCTGTCTGCTCCACAATCTCCCTCTGTTCTGCCCACCTTTGCCACTCCAACTTCTGGCTTTATTTTATTCTTTTTTTTATTATTATTATTTATTTTACTTTTTTGTTAAATAATTTTTCCCTTAGTCTGGGTCTCTCATTTTGATTATAAAAATGCTCCATTGAATTTAATTTTAAAAAGAGTTTTAATACAATCACGGGAAAATGACTGCAAATTAAAAGCCTTGTTACAGAACTATTTCTTTGAAAATGTTCACTTTTAGAGAGAAACAGAGGGAAAAAGAAATTTTACTTTCAGAGAGAAAATCATTCGTTTCTGAAAGTGTTGAAAACTCCCTCCTTTCTCCAGCATCTCAAACATTTTTGTAAACGTTCTGTTGAAAACAGCCAAAAAACTTGTCCCTTACACTGAAGAAAAAAAGAAAAAAAAAGAAAAATAAAGAAAAAAGTCATTAAAATCCAGTCTTCATTGGAGGAAAAAAGAAAAAAAAAAGACATCAACAAAAAATAAACAAAATACTTGCAGGAAATCAACAACAATCACTTGTTTCCAGTGATGGATTTTAGAATGAGAAGAGACGGTTCGGTCTGAGGAGGTCTTCCTCAGGCCTTCTGACCACGGAGCACGTCGCTGCCCACCTTGCCCTCAAGGCACCCCGAGCAGCTGAGAGGCCAGGAGCTTTTTCCTCACTCTCAAGGAGATGCCTATCACCTTATTATCTAATGGTCAAGAAGCGTTTAACTGGAGGACTAACAGCTTTATAAGATACAGAGTGATCAGACGTAGCAATCCAGCCTCCGCAGCACAGGTGGGAGCACACTACCTAATTAACAATTCCTTCTAAATTAGGATCTAGGATTGCTTCTGATGCAATTTGTTCTAAGACATCCGGATACTAGGCTATCCTGCTTATATGTGATTTTATACTCTTTCTCTATACACACACACAGCTGAGGAATATACACATATATACATAAAACACTGCCCATATAATTTATTGCCCTTCTCATGTGCTACAGATTTTACAGCATAAAGCAATACTCACTACATTGCTCTGCCATCAACTGGTCTACCTCCCTCCACCTGAAGTGGGGAGAAAGCAAAGTTTGAACAGGGCAAAGCACAAGACAAGTGAGTTCAGGCCAGCAGTACCTCTTGAGTGGATTTCTCATTATTTGAGGATATGTCAAAAGGTATCACTCCATGCTCTGATGCCTCAGGGCTTCCTTCTTCTGCTTCTATGTCCCTGGACACCACAGAAAGGGGTATAAACTCTGAAAGGTATAAAAGGGAATAGACTATTTCTACCGCTCACAAGACTACCTAGCGTTAGCACGAAGGCTTCAAAGCAGAAGCAGACCACCGCATTGTGCATGGTGCATTGCATAAAATGGAAAGGTGAACTGACAGCCATAGGACTTGGTAAATATGCAGATTTTCTCACATTTAAATAGGGAATTTTTGCACCTTCCTCCCAAGAGCACTGGCACCCATTTGGGGCAGTCTAGTGAAGCAGATGGAGCACAGATGTGACGTTGCCTGGCTAGTCACATGCGCCTTGGTGGGGTAGGTTTAAAAAAACAGCTCGGTTCAGTGAGGAACTCATTACCTAATTTTAGAAAAAAAGTTAGGGAATTTGATCTTTATAAAGAAAAATGGAATAAGTGTGACTTTTTAAAAATTGCAATTCAGGGCAAAGCACTAGGTTTTATATAATTTTTAGCAAGACTCTCTGCCATCTGATTATTACTATCTTTTTTTTTTTTTTTTTTTTTTTTTTTTTAAAATAGAACTCTGTATCCCTGGCATACTATTTAATTATCTGTGCCTACCTACATCCTCATACCGATACTGATCCAGAAATGGTGCACAAGTATAAACACAACTCTCTGCTGCCTTAGGCTGTTTAGCTTAATGTTGTTTCCCTCCATGTCACTACAGTGTTTCCTTAGTATGATGTTTCAAGGCTTGCACCTCTGCTGCCTTAAGAGGAAGTGATAAGGAAACTTTAAAGATGCTGCTTTGAGGCAGAGAATGTTCCTTCTTCTTTCCTGCTCTCCAACACTTTGCATCCTCCCATGTTATTCATAAAATAAAAATCCTTTCTCATTTACAACTAGTAGCAGTCCTCCACGCCAAGAGAAAAGAGCTATTTTTAAACACTTTAGGGAAAGTATTTTAGAACAACAACAAAAAACACCACTTAGGTTCAGACTGGTACTTGAAAGACTTATAGAGAAATCTTTCCTGACATCTGTTTCATGAGAAATCTAAGCAGCCATTTAAAACCACCCACATGGTTGTATAAAAGCTTGTTTGTGCAGCGAGTTTCCTTGTGAATCGTGATTAAAACCCCTTTCTGTTCTTTACATCATCCCCACAGTTTCGTAGCGTGCACCCACATACAACGTTTTTTAGAAAGAAAAGCCCGTGGAGAAAACACTGTTGCCAAGGCAACGTTTTGGCATTCTGACACGCGATCATACTACATCCTTCTCATCTTCGGTTTCTGTCGTCCGCAAATGCCATCCTTCCTCATTCAGGCTGTCAGTTAGGCTCTCAAACTTCGTTCGGGATTACTTTCATTCTGTGATGGAAATTCTTTGCACTGAATTACAGAGTGCTACATCACTATTGTACCTCAAGATTCAGGTGCTCAGACACTGGCTTTCAACTTTTTATGATAAAGCCATTTGCCTTCAAATATTCAAATATTGGTATTTTCTCCTGCTACTGATGCAGGTTCAGAAAGCTTTCTGTTCACTGTGAGATAGACTTGAAAATAACACGAACAACTCTATTCCTGCGCATCTGGTAAAATACAAAGAAGATTACAAATCTAGGCCTATGGCTGTGTCTATTGAGGTATTAAATTGATTGACACATGAAAAACAAAATATTAGCACCTCAATTTGCTGTTAAATTACCTCTCTCTCTGGGCTATCTTTAGCAGTGGTTGTGAAGCCTCAGTTACGCCTGCATCAATTGCAGTGACATTCGCAATACCCAAATCATCAGAAATGAGGAAAGCAGAAGTGAACAGAAAGAAAAGCAATAGCTAGATGAAAGAAATGAACAGCAAGATTAAACAAAAAAAAACCAAAGATCTCAATTTAATTCAGGACTCTCCTGTTTGAGGTCCAACAACTATATCTTGTGCTCAACAAGATTTTCTGATGGGACTTCACAATTTCACAGCTCTGGATTCTTCAGCCACAGAGAGACACCATTAGTAGCTATGAGAGGAAGATGATCTGGGGATTCGTATGCCTTTTTGCGGAGCACAGTCATCCCAAATGGAACTATCTGCCTGGGATTAAATCTCTGAGGCCACAGTAGCCAGAGCTTTCAATTTCTTCAAGTCTTTCATGAGGCAGAAAGGCCTCATGATCCCACAGAGACCAAGCTGATACCTGGGGATCAGACTGTTCAGGAAGTGGAATGATGGAAAAGAAGCTCAAAATACTTCCAGCCACATATCAGAAAGAGCAGATACAAGAAAATGACACCCTAATCTGCACCTTGGGCTCCTCTGGGGCCGTATGGGGAGCAGTCACTGGCCAAAGTTTCAAATAGCAGCATGTGTACGAAGTGTATATACAAAGTCAGCTCAAAGTTCAACATCTTTTTTTTCTTCTTTTTTAAACACTAAAATGATAAGTGATGAAGGTTTTACTAGTAGCATATGTAAATAGGAAAGTCTTTTTTTAAAATATGGTATTCTAAATCAACTCGGTATTACACAGCTGAGTCATTATGTACATTAAAGAAATGAAGACCTGCTAAAAGGAATTTAATTTTCACATGCCAGTGAATTTTGTAAAGTTTAGCAGTTCTCTTGAACTCCTGTGTACCTGAGATCTTTAAATTTCTCTCCCAAAGAACACATGCAGTATTAATTTGGACTATGCTTATCACATCCCTAGACTTTGTACCATGCAAGCAGACTTTTAAATATAGGATCTTTCTATTATTAATACTGCTCTGACAACTCAAGTCATAATATCTAAAATAATCAAAAAGTACATTACGTTCTTTATAAATCAGAAAGAATTAAGCATAGATACTAGTCTTCAAAGATTAAGAAAAAGTAGGCAATACCAGACCAAACATACAGAAGATTTTAGGCATTAAGTTTAGGATAAATAGCACATACAATATTTTCTCTAAAGCTGTCTTCCAAAAACTGTAAAATAGTTGATATTCCCCTTGAATTCCTGAAGTAATTGGAAGTAAATATTTCCAAGGATTGTTCTCTTGGATGAACCAACATGCCTGGCTGGGGGCAGATGAGTCCAGAAAAGGACATTAAAATTCCAGATCCTCTGCCAACAGAAAATACTGCCTAGGACTTTGGGAATATCACTGTGTTATAGGGCCAGTTACATAAGAATATAAGCAGTCCTGCTCTTATGGATGTTGCAAAGTCTGGAGCAAAACCTTCAATACTCTCTGAAGACTGCTTTCTCTTGATAATTATCTCAACCATTTTCCTGACATCAAACAAAATGGAAACTGAAGCCACTTCTAATTGGAAAGAGGGAAACTCTCAAAGATATAATTGGTTGCATATCTGAGAAGGTGCACAGATTTCTACAAACATCTGAAAGGATTTTATTGGACAAATTCTAGATTATTAAATGTGTAGAAAAACTTAATACATCCTCTTTGTCAGGAAGAATGCAAGCAGGACATTTTCCATCACACCTCCATTGTTTTACAATCCATACAGAGAACTTTAAAGACATTAACGTGTATCAAAGTCTTTCCATTAAAACATTATGATTAAGACATTTCACTTTGCTGATACAGCAAAACTAGGAAAATAGAAATATCTCTTTGTTTTGAAAGTCACTTATCAGAAAACTCTACAATTTCCAGTTATAAGTGAGACTCTTACCTTGTCTTTTGCCATATAAAATGAATACAAGGATTTTTCTCAAAAAAAGTGAAGATTATCAAAATTCAAGCTTTTCTCCCTGTTTAATGGGAGAAGGGAAAAAAAAAAAAAAGAAATCCAGGGGAAGAAGAATAATTTGGAAAATTCTTAAAATGGTTCACATATTTTTTTCTCGATTTATTTATTTAAAAGAAATCTCCCTTGGATTTTTAGAGGAATATCATGCTATTCCTCCAAAAGCCAATGACATTAATCATAACACAACTCTGATTTACAGAGCAGCATCTGCAGTTTCTACACCTTTCCATGAAACAAAGGAGCAACACATGGAGAATGTCATGTCTTAATACTGCCCAGAGAAAGAAGTCATGATTAACAAAAAAGTAATGGAATTCTACGTCAGCAAAGCATAGACAGTTAAGAGTTTATAAATATTTTAAATATAATGACCAAAGAGATGTCCATGCAAATGCCACAGGATATAGCTGTATAGCTGTATTGCAGTAACAGAATACCTGGTTTGCCGGACAAACTCCTTTTTAAAGAGTCCTTGTTATTGGGGTGTTATAATTTAGATAAGAAATGCAAGATGGGAAAAAAGGAGGAAAAAGCAATGTGAATTGCTTGAATTCACAGAGGTTAATATGCATTTTTAATATTGTTCTATTTTCAATCATTAATTTTAAGCTCTTCTACCTTGTCATCTGATTTTTGAGTCACGCCAATGAACATCGTTCACATTTTCGAGCTTTTGTTTTTAATACCCAGAACCTAACTTTTTCTTAAATGACAGATTATATTCTGACCATTGCAAAACAGATCTTGCCCTTTAAGAAGATGCCTTATGATGTGCAAGGCTTGTTACGAGTCTGTAAGACCTCTCAGTTCCACTCTATTTAGCACTTTAGGTAGGCACCTACTTAAGTTTGATTTTTTACTTTTAATTTTGCTTTGAACTTATTGAATATAACATTCAAATCTAGCCTTTGAGTTCCCAGGGGATAAACAACACACAAAATTAAAGTAAATCATATTTGGAGTAAGAGGCAAGTTATGCAGTATTAAAGGAATATTCCCTTCAAGAAGTCCCTGAACACTCATCTACTGAATTTTTACAGTTTTTAAATTAAAAAAAATATATATATAGATATTCCCTACTCTTCATAAATACACAAATGCATAGGAAAAAAATTCAGGAGATATATAT
>PTEX01000119.1:1384514-1431423 GCA_003342815.1 Eudromia elegans
ATTCAGGAGATATATATACAAAAGATTTCAGAGAGTAGAGAATAAGCATTTTGTCTATCAAGGGCCACTGTCATCTATGATACCCAAAATGCAAAAATCTCTAACCAGCAACTGAAGGTAGACCATAACACACAAAATCTTGCAAAGGAGGAAGCTGAGACTTCAATTTACAGGTCATACCCTGTTTTATATCAAGCAAAATCCTTAAGAACTTAATGGTAGTTAATAATAATATTTGACACCCTATTGTTTCAGATTTGAGGTGGACATTTGAATAATATGATGAACTTTATCTTCACCTTAAATATTCTGTCTACACAAAATTCCTACATAGACTATGATCAGGAGAGGACACTTAACAGGGTTTCCCCTCAAATAAAGTTTTATCAGCATGCAAGTCGCCAGCCTGGAAAGAGCAGGATGTGTTTGCAAATATGCAAAAACCTTATTATTATTTATTCCTGCTGCCACTGTCCCAGCATCACAGAAGCCTCACAGGAAGAATGAAGAGTAATAAAACAAAAAATGAGGATTGAATATGATATATATCAGCATAAAGACTGATTCCTCATTAAATGTCTCTCTCCAAATTCCTCTCTTCTTGGGGATAGCCAATAGGAATTAACATTTTAAAATTGTTTTATGGAACAGTGTTTCTGTCTACAGAAAAGCAAAGGACTTTTAGAAACAGAGGAACAGAAACAAAAGACTATTTTAAAAATCTAAGGCATCTATACGTATCTGTATTTACACAGTTTCTCAAGGTATCTGAATCAGGGAACTGAATTCTCCTCCCCAAATCACTGGGGCTCAGCACTGAAATCAGGTGAGCTCATACCACAGTATAAGGTTTCAGGCAATGGATGTATTTGCTTTAAGAGCCATGTACCTATACATATATAGTCCAAAATTTAGTTATAAACTGCTATCTTGTGCTGGATATCTAATACAGCATTACCAAAAACAACCAACAAAAATAAAACTACGAGCTACATGTGCAGGAGTTAAAAACAGACTGAAATGCCAACAAGAAGGTGAAGAAAAATATTTCAAGCATCCCTTCACGAACATTTTTAGTGACTTTCTTTTTCTCAGACATTTTATATATCTAGTGGATGTTCCATCCGAAGCAGTTTTTTAAGTTTTCTTTTTTTAAATGGCAAGATCAATCCTTCAGTTTTCCAAGCTTTATACTGTAATATTTTAGTTTAGATTGAATATAATATCCTTTGAACATTACTAATGCAGAAACAGATGTAATATGGAAAGGAAGTACTCCAAGAGGGGAATACCAGAAAACTGATGGACCAAAACAAAAAAATCCTCCAAAACACAAATTAAAACTGTTGCAAAAAATATGGACAGACCCAAAGTACATGTGTCAGGACAACATGAAAGAAGAAACCACAAGAAAACACATACAGTCCAACCTGAGAACTGCATACTAAATAATCTTTTTCACCTATATGACATATTTAAAGGTAACGATTGAAATCCCAGCAGATAGCTCTCAAGGCTCCTTGCATAACAGGAACTGGATTTGTTGATGGAAGCTAAGAAAAGATTAAGCAGCGATTTTCAGGGCCAATTCATTTCCCATCCATTCAGATTTGCTGCAATTTCAAATGCTTTCTTTGTAGATCTACTGTGGATAGCTGTGGATAAGCTTTAAATACAGCAAGGGATTAGACAAAGCAGTACCCTGTTGCTGCTGTTATACCTAGGCTTTTGCCAGAAGCACTTTCGCATTTCTCCGAAACTGGAGGACCAAAACTGGTTATTTTTGTACACCTGAACCAGAAGGTGAGTCTAAAGATTTTTAAAAGGAGATTTTTTGCCAGTTAGAGCTAATCCATGGACATTTAACTTCAGAACTAGTCATTTATATGAAATCTGTGATGCTTGCTTTAAGGATAATTTTAGTATTTTTTTCAAGGAAATCTTTTACAGTAAATTAAAATAAACAAGTTTTCCTTATTCTAGAACACATAGAAAAACATTTAAATAACTGAAAGTTAATATTAATAATAAAAACACTTGTATAAACAAGCAAAGCAGTATTTGCGCTTACATGTAAAGCTGGGGAAAGATGTTATTTAGTGAGTCATTCAATCTAAAAAAAAATCAGTTTCAAAGTACCTGAAGCTAATAGAAGGCTTTGCTGAATACTTTCAGCTTCAAGAAGGCCACACAAGCTCTTTGAAAGCTCTTTGTTATTCATTTCAATGCTGCAGTTCTTGAAAGCCATCTCACATAAAGAGAATATAATACTGAGAGCAAATTAGCATGGGGAAAATAAATTTAAAAAAAAGTTAAGTCTCAGAATTATTAAATAATATAGATGCCATATGCATGCATAAGTCAGAACCAACTTAGAATGCTGTTATTTATCCTATGAAATGTGTTTGGTTTATTGTCCCAGTCCTGGGTTGCTTGCAAGCCAGTAGTAAGGTATCAGTTCTCCCAGATGCTCCACATCTCAGCCCTGAGGTGTGGAAAAAGGTCACTCGGGCTTTATGGAGAATAGACTGTAGCCTTGGCTCTATCTGTCAGCTGGTGCAAGATGTGTTAGTGAGTTTTAGCATGGAAATTCCAATCAAGTCTGAGGTTACTTGCAATCATACTATCAGAAGCACAGATGAGTCAGGGGATAAACAAATAAATAAAATATGCAACACTGGGTCTGGACTAAATGTTTGCATCTGAGGTCAAAAGGATCTGAGGTTTATTAACTATGATTTAGAAATCAAATAACCCTATGTTAGGCTTTCTGAAAGCATCCTTGGAATTCTGATGAATAAAAATGGGACCTCCATTCACCAGATGTACTATGTGGTGGAAATCCTGTTCTGAAAGTGACTGTGAAGAATAAATGAAGAGCTTTCCCTATCCAAATTGAGCACTACTATTACAAAATGGTAATCAAATGCAAGGAGATTTCACATAATTCCTCAAATTAAACCAAAGAATTTTGCACACACCCGCTGGAAAGGATGAGAATGGAATATAACATTTCATATATGCACCCTAGCACTTACTGCAGGAAGAAAACACAACTGTTAGCAGGCAATTCAAAGTTTCCATTTCATCAATATGGTAATTTCCATTTTTCCAATACATATCCATAAATAATCTTGGGTGGAGGGAAGGATGCTTTTATATATAGCATCATATCTCCTTCATACCATTTGAACAGTCTTCACAGGGTATACTTTGAATTTCAGCTATGAGAGCAATTTGCAGTAAAAGTAGGTTTTTACTGCAGGATAATCATCCTTGCGTAACAGCTTCTGCAGGAAGATCACAAGACAGCGCTACCTTGTTGGTACAAGCTTTGCTGCATTCTGCTTCTGCCTCCAGTGCCTAAATGCAGAACACTAAATGCCTCTGAAAACTAGGCACGTTTTGGATACAGCATCGTTTTCTGAAAGGTGGAAGAGTCCTTAAAAAGAAACATCCTATTTCCCCATCCACAGGAATTTATTTTGCATTTGCGATTACTTATCTTCTTAGAGAATTTTTAAGCATCTCTCTCCCTTCAAATAACACATACGGGAGTGCAATCCTCTACTGATCTAAAGGCATGCTTTACAGCTTGAATACTAAGACAAATTCCCAGGGCCCATCTTTCATTCTGAACTTTAATTTTCTGCACAAGCATTTTTTTCTATCACAGCTCCCTTGTACTCAGGAGTGATCTGTAAACTATGCAGTGAAAACACCCTGAAGACTTGGTTTTGCCACCTATTTTCCTCCTTATTTTCTATACTGCTTACTTGCGGGGAGGGGGAGGAATGAAAAGAGAAAAAACCACAAGGCCAAGAAATCTTGTCTGACTGCAAAGTAATGAGATGCTCTGCAGAAGTTCGGGAACAGAACAGAGCTGCAATGAAAAAAAAAATCTGTTATGCAAGTCATCTTCAAAATGATCCAGCTCACTTGTAGAAACCAACCAGAGACACTCAACTATTCAGAAAGAGATGAGTGAGCACACAAGGGAAAAATACACGAATATGACCAATCTCTTACTCACGCTACTTCATACACTTTGGAAAAAGGCACTCCAATTGTTTATCACTTTTTTTTTTCCCCTCCTACCAGTACACCACTGAAGTTACAGGAATGAACACTGGAAGATCTCAGGTCTATTTGACTTGATAGCTGTGTGTTACAGTACCAGTTTACAAAGTGCCCTGCTGGAAGCAGAGGATTCTATTTCTTCTCATCCTTGATTTTAGAGATTAGGTCTGCAGTACAGAGTACAGGGCAAACCTGAAAAACAACACAGCACACCATTTTCTGAGGAATATTTATCTCTCCTCATCAGAGTTCTTTTGCTTAGATTTAGCTTTTATTAATATTATTATTATTGTTATCTAAAAAGTAGCATTATTTTTTTTTCTTTGCATAGGAATTGCTTTGTAATTGCTGTAACACACAAAACATTACCTAGTTCAGTTCTCAGTCTGTCACCAGTTTAGGATGCTCTCAGAGAGCATACAAGAAAATGGCAAGCACTCAGGGACACTCAAGTTCATTCCATTAGCTTTGGGGTTCCTTGAACTAGATGAGCCTACATCTTTGTGATTAATCACGTCTGATAGACTTCATTAACTTTTTAAATCTGTTTTTGCCACCTATAATGTCCCATAATAATGAATTTCACCTTTGGATTATGTCTTGTGAGAATAGGGACTTCTTTTGTATTTATTACAGAGGTATTTTGTTTGGTTCCTCCTAGGTTCTATTACTACAAGAAACAAGAAATCATTCACTATTCCCTTTCTTTGTGTTCCTAATATCTTTATCTTTTTATCATATTGTTCCCAAGTAATCTCTTTACCAAGAAGAGTCCTAATCCTTTAAAAGTGTTGCTGAAGAGCAGGCATTTCATCCTTTTGATCACTGCTTTTGCCTTGCTTTGGAAAATAAGCTCTTCAGAGAGCAGCAAGGGAAGCTGCCTGCTGTGTTCAGAATGTGAGGGCTGCCATGGTCATAGCACTCCCAGATGATCTGTACTGCTTTTTGACAACCCTCTTGAATTTCCACAAACTCATTCACACAAAACACAAAAATTCCTCACAGATTACAGTAGAGTACAACATAAAAATATTATTTTTCACAAGTCAGTTTCAGCCAAAAGTAGTGCAGACCATGGAAGGTGTGGTTCAGATACCATGCCTACGTTTGGTGGTCTTGCATTTAAGCCCAAGCCCAGCTTCAGGACTTTTTCAAGATGTGGGGTGCACTGGAAGCCAGTTGTTATATGGGAATGAGTGGTTGTTTGGGCCCTGTTCAACACATGATGATGCAGTACGTGCCAGAAAGCCCATCACAAACCGAATGAGCTAACTATGTGCTGTTTCTCATTCCTGACTCTGTTGAAGGTATGAATATATGCAGTAACTAAGGAGATGAATAAATGACGATGACTGTAACAAAGGGGAGACATACACTTCAGCAGCTTCTCTGGACAAGGGTTTTCTCTGTGCAGCCGGGGACTGTGATTCATGAGGCTATGAAACTTCAAGAATTTGCAGCTGTTAACAGGGTTCATAGAGGTTGACCTAAAGGCATGGTCTAGTCTAACTGGTATATAAGGTGTATGCTGTGGGTTTTTCTTCTGCTATACAGACAGGAAGGAGAATGACGCTGTTAGACATAAAGAAGAGGCAAGAAGGAGCATCAATATGAGCCAATTCTATACAGCACCATGCAAAAATGGCAACTTCTCCTTTGGACCAGACTTTAAAGGACACATTACTAATATTTTTAAGTCTGGTCCAAAAGAGAAGTTGCCATTTTGCATCTGCAACTGGATGCTCAGAGAAAAGTGGCATTTAAATCAATGTTATTCTTGAAAATTGGACATATTTTAAAACCAAAAATAAACTCTTGAAGGCAGATGCCTTGCCACTTAAAAAAAAATCATCTTCTCCCGGGATGATTTCCTGTACATTTGGTTTTATTCTTTACCGATTGGATCTAGCTGAGAAAGAGTAAAATGTAATACAATGAGCTATTTTATCTAGGATATTACATTCCAGAAAGCACTTCCTGGCTTAATTTAACTTTTATCTCAATAGCAAAGGAATGAAGCATTCTTCTCAAGAAACAAAGTAATTTATTTCTAATTACCTTTTTAAAAGAAACTAAGCATTTTGCTCAGAGCTAACCACAAGAGACAAGCCGCTATCTCCATCTACAGAATTAATAAGAATATCAAAAGGAGGATGTTTTAAGTTTGATCTGAGGTCTGATTAACACAGGAAGAAAGTGATCTGGAAGAAGTTATGAGCAGAGTCAATGTTTTGACCTGCCAAAGATGTCCACAGCCCAGACAAGCTTTGTAGGCATAAGAGATCCTTCTGAAGCATGACGTTATAGTCCAGTTTGACTCTGCAGAAGTTAAAAATGCTTTTTTCTCCCCCAGATGGAGCAGAACTTTTTAAAAATATATATGATTTATGAAATATAGTTCTTTCTTTTGTTTTTCCATTCTATCAACACTTCTAAAAGAACCCTTAATTTGGAAAGCCAAAGCTAACAATGTTTAGCAGAGTGGGCATGGCAAGCTATTCCATGAGAAGGACTAAGGCAAGCTAACAGATCACTAACACCTCATGTTACGGATGAGGAAAAGTGAAACTAAGCAGGAGGCCTGTATACCTGACCTAGTCTCCATAATATCTTTGTGCACTAAGATCACTTTTTTCTTCAAGACCTTTTCTCACCCCTTTTCTTTCTCTTGCACAGTGTTCTACATTGGGCTATTAGCTCTTTTTTGTATGAAGTGTGTAATCAGGAGCCTTTTCACATTCACACTTCAATTAGGATCTAGATGCCATCCCTACAGAAAAAAACCCCAAATCCTGATGAAAGACTGAGAGGAACCAGTGGTAGCATTCAGCAAGCAGCATTTTACATGGAACATGGTGTGGGAAATAATTCTATAAAATACGAGTCACTATACGTGGTTATTGTCCTCAAGAAAGCTAAAACTTTATACTGCACAAAAATCTATTCTAGCCTGTCACGGGAAGCTTGCTCTCCTTTGCACATACACTTCATCAGCGAGTCCTTTGCTGACACAATCACGCAGCTGTGATCATGTGCCTCTACATGTATGTGCATCTCAGGAGAAACGCTTTCAGGGTATATCCCTAGATTATTGGAAAGGATATAACCCTCATCTATTACTATTAACTTGCTGCTAGGAAATTCAAATCCCTGTGCCGGGCATAAGATCAGAGGTAGCCTTAAAATTGCTGTGGGAAGTGCATTTCTGCACTTCCTTTATTGAGGAATTATAAAATACACACATTACCTATATTCACTACAATATTTGTCCAGATTTCCAACTTTTGTTAGTCTCTAAACTGACTTGCTGTATAGAAAAATGAGAAATTTATCCTGCCATCAATAGTAAAGCTACATTAAATCGTGCATAATTTTCAGTATATTTCACTGAAGGTTATTCACCCATAAATACAAAAGAGCTCTCACCTCATTTTCATCTTATATAAAAATTCGTTTTAGTGATGCTGGAAGGGAGTAACAACAAATCATTCTTTCCCAGCAGTGTACTTTGTAAGTAGTTACTAACTTACTGCTTGTTATAATGGCCACGTCTGTGTTGTGAATACCAGCGTGCTGCTACTTTACATGAAGTAGTCATTATCTGCAAGGTCACAGTCGTGGCGAACAGTTATACAGCCCAAGGCAAAAGCAAATGAATGAGGAATGCTATATACTCAAACATACCTTTGGGAAATCACTCTTCTCCACACAGTGTCAACCAATTCTTCCTACACACTGTTATCTGCAAAGTCTTCATGTAAGTTTTATGCCCGTCAAATGCAGCCAGCAAGGCACAGTGAAATACACTGCCGAGTGGGGTGATGATCCAGATAAAAGTTTAAGCATTTGACAAGAGATTACAACTCTGAGTAAGATTTACTACTACAGCAGTGCTTCCAAAATTAAAAAATACATCATTTTATGCATCATTTTATCTATGTTGGATCCAAGAAAAGCTTTCTTTATAGCACTGCAAAAGCACTCTACTCTTGCAGACAAATCATATACAGAATCCTTGATTAAGGGAAGCCAACAGATGAACATTTATTTATTGACGTGAAGGGTGAAAAATAGTAATTCTAGATTCCCAGGCCAATACAGGCAGATGGGTTCTATGTTTCTTTGGACATGAACTGCAAGGCTTTCAAGCAGGTAAAAAACACAACTACTTATTTACTTTTTGGCTTAGATCAAAACAATATTTGGAAGTTGTAGAAATAAAAAAAAAAAAAAAAATTGTCTGGCTCTACCACATGCCCTTCAAAGTTTTTCTTTTGACTCATTTCTTAGCGCTTCATATCCAGCAATACAAATGCACCTCAAACATAAATTGTTCATACATCCAGTGTATGTGAAAAATGTTTGTATACAGTCATAAAGGGACACCGAAGACAACTTGTGTGTGTATTGTATTCATTGAGATGAGGAAATGTATACATCAACAGAAAAGCGTTATCATAGCACCATAGTATGCACACACATTCGAGGCTTTGCTTTCTCTGCTCATTACTTATCAATTCAGTTTTCCACAGCATGGATGCTAAAGCAGTTCCTGTAAATTATGCCAGTTTTCTGAGCCATAATTAAGCCATTACCCTTTAAATCCTCTTTGAATCCCAGTTCTTGAAGCACTCCCTGTTCTTGCAAGCAAAGGGCACAAGATTTATGAAACTTGATGAACTTTCTGCTTGATTTTAAAAATTAGCCTAATACACTTTGTCTAGATAAGATTTTCCTGGCAGTATTGATTACAGTGTATTTCTGTCACCAGATCATACGCTAATGTTGAGTGTTGCCAACCTACCAGCTGCAAAAATGTAGCACATCCCTCTCTGCGAGGTTCCCAGTGTTAACTAATCATGGCCAAAACATGCAATTTTTACAATGTGGTCTTAATGAGCAGCTTTGGGGAGCAACATGATGCACCAGCTGTAAGTATATGCCCTCCGTGGTATAAGCTGGCATAGAGAACAAGGCAGAGCAACAGTAAAGAAGAAAAGCAGAGGTAAATTATAATAAAAGTGCTTTATTAATGGTGAATTAATGATAAATATTGGAAATGACCAAGAGAGTGAAAGCTGGGAAATCACACAGATTTATGACAACTGCCCTGCAAAGCATCATCTGTACAGGTCAGGAGATGGGCTGGCTTTCTGCTAACATTAATTATGCTGGCACATCAAAAACTGACATGTCAAAGTAAAGATGACAGCTAGCTCCTTACCTTTCAAACAAGTCCAATAATATAAAATAAAATCATCCATAAATAAGAGTCATTCTTTAAGAAAAAAAACATTTCTTATTTCAGGACAAAAGTCAGGCAGCTATATAAGTAAAAACCATGTTCAAATTAACATTGCTTCAGGCACAGGGAAAGGGTTAAATTATAGTATTATAGCAGTCAGGTTAATTATTTACATTTAAAAGAAAAAATAAAACTCTTTCCTTTTTTTTAAACAATTCAAATCTTCCCCTCCAAAAAAGTTATATTGTGTTATATATTATGTTTAGAACAATATGATATACCACATTATAACACACCCTACAACATATAATACTTCATATAAAGCATAATATACATTATAATACACTATATACACCTCATGTTAAGGGACATTAGCTAGGCATTACATGTCAATTTAAAGAAATAGAACTGTTTTGAGTGCCAAGGGCAAGACACACCAGCAGAAGATCATGGGACACATTCACACTTCTGGGGGGGGAGGGCTAGATTCTAATATTGCATATTATATATGATATACTATATATATTAGTTATATTATATATATATACACACACTACATATATATAGTATACAGTATATGGAATAAGGTATATGGTATACAGTATACACACACAAACAGTGATTACATATACAGATTTTCTCGTATATATATATATATGGACATAGGTACATAATATTTTTAATCTGGTTATATATTTGGACATATATATAAAAATGGGATTAAAAATATTTTATGAGTGTATATGCATATATATATAACTCTATTTAAAACAACAGAATTACAAAGATATAATCTTCCAAAGGCACACTTCCTCATTTCAAATTTCCTCGTTTCAAATTTCCAGAACAAAATTCCTGGTCAAATGCAGAAGGAAATGAATGCTAAATCTGACAAAGCAGAGAAAAATCTACCTGTCTTGCAACTTAGAGTGTCTTCCATACTTATTTATCTAAACTGAACACAAAGAAAGGTGAAAAAAAGTATAAAGTTTTACAAATGTTTCAGCAGATGAGGTTAAGTAACCTCTATCTTCTCCATGTCTAAGGTGAGGGTTCCTCCTCACTTAGTTCATGGAGCAAGGTCCTTCAGGGTGCACACAATCCTTTTATTCTATTCTACATTCTTAAGCCTTTCCCTCTAAATATAAACTTAATTCATTGAAAGTAAAATTCAAAGCGTCTGGGAGCCTGCATTTCAATCTAGGCAGCAGTTGTGAAGAGGCTCAGATCATTATGTGTACAATTGTAGCGAAGGCTCAGATATGCAAAAGGGCCGAGTCTGGACGCAGAGAGCCTCATCTTGCTTGTTATTTCTGAATGGCAGTCATGCTTTAGCTCCCATTTTTCTCTCTCACAAGAAAGTCTGATTAGGTGCATAAGGATTTCTTATTCAAATGGAAATTTTGGTAAAAAAAAAATCTGAAGAGAAAAAAAAAGGTACTAAAAATTTTGACAGAGAAGCACTTGCAGAGCAGGAGACGTTGGGAAATGTTCACAGAGCTCCATGACCATTCACGGTGCCCTCAGTGTTTACTAAGTGGCATAAGTCAAAAGGAAAGGACCCTATCCTGCACTCTTCCTACTACTAATATCCAGCTGCATTTTGTCCTGCTGCTCCCAGTACAGTCAGTTCCAGTGACTAACAGCAGGTCCCCTTCATATCTGTCAGCAAAAAAAAGCGCTAATCCTAACTCAGTGGACATCTGCACAGGGTAGGTCCATATTTTGGATAGGTCTACAGAATTACTTCCAGAGTTCTACCTCCCTCACCTGTCTACTCTCAGGAGAATTCCGAATCATGGAGTGAGATTCCTGCCTGAACAATTTTAGGTAAGAAAAATCCATTATGCTTCCACCAAACTCAGTGCTAAAATCAAGGTTTTCCCATGGCTTTAAAAAAAAAAAAGTCTAACACTATTCAAATACAACTCTTTGCAAAGGATTAAACCATGCTCCTAACTTAGCAGTATAAAAGCAACTAAAAAATAATGATTATAAGCAATTCCCTCAGAAAAGTCCCTTAAAAAAGCAGTGATACATCTCCATGGCTCCAAGGGCTGGTAAGGTCTTTATATGCTACAAGAGGAAAGCGTGGGCAGAATGAGTCTTAGCTTCGCTACAGCAATGGATCATGGGAAATCATGCTTGACTAACCTGATAGCCTTCTATGATGGGGTGACTAGATGCATAGATGAGGGCAGAGCGGTGGATGTCATCTATCTGGACTTCAGTAAGGCTTTTGACACCGTCCCTCACGGCATCCTCCTGGGCAAGCTCCAGAAGAGTGGATTAGATGAGTGGACACTGAGGTGGATTAGGAACTGGCTAAATGACAGGGCCCAGAGGGTGGTGACCAGCGGTGCTGAGTCCAGCTGGAGGCCTGTGGTTAGTGGTGTCCCCCAGGGGTCAGTCCTCAGTCTCATCCTGTTCAATTTATTCACTAACGACCTAGATGAAGGGATGGAGTGCTCCCTCAGCAAGTTTGCTGATGACACCAAACTGGGAGGAATACCTGATAACCCTGAGGGCTGCGCTGCCATCCAGAGGGACCTGGATAGACTGGACAGCTGGGCGGCGAGTAACCTCATGAAGTTCAACAAGGGCAAGTGTAGGGTCCTGCACCTGGGGAGGAATAACCCCAGACACGCCTACAGGCTGGGGACCGACCTCCTGGAGAGCAGCCCCACAGAGAGGGACCTGGGCGTCATGGTGGACGACAAGTTGACCATGAGGCAGCAGTGTGCCCTCGTGGCCAAGAAGGCCAATGGGATCCTGGGGTGCATTAAGCAGAGCGTCTCCAGCAGGTCGAGGGAGGTGATTCTGCCCCTCTACTCAGCCCTGGTGAGGCTGCACCTCGAGTACTGTGTGCAGTTCTGGGTTCCCCAGTGCAGGAGGGACGTGGAGCTGCTGGAGAGAGTCCAGCACAGGGCCACAAAGATGATTAGGGGTCTGGAACATCTACCCTATGAGCAAAGGCTGAGAGAGCTGGGCCTGTTCAGCCTGGAGAAGAGAAGACTGAGAGGGGATACAAGTGTATGCAAGTACCTCAAGGGAGGGAGTGAGGATGGGGCTGGCCTCTTCTCAGTGGTGGCCAGCGATAGGACTAGAGGAAATAGCCACAAATTGAAGCTCCAAAAATTCCACAGGAACTTGAGGAAGAACTTCTTAACGGTGAGGGTGACAGAGCCCTGGCACAGGCTGCCCAGAGAGGTGGTGGAGTCTCCTTCTCTGGAGATCTTCCAAACCCGCCTGGACATCACCCTGTGCCCCGTGCTCTGGGGGACCCTGTGTGTGCAGGGGGGTTGGACTAGATGACCTCTGGAGGTCCCTTCCAACCTTAAGCATTCTATGATTCTATGATCCACTGCTCAAGGGCTGTAACATGCCACAAGGTCTTGTCTTCGCAAAGCATGCAGACATATGCATTCAGTATTCAAGAAAGGGTCACAAACGTGAAGTTATCCATGTAAAGGTGTGTAAAAATCCAGGCAACTCCTGGCTTCAACTGGTACTTGAAGTATCAACAGAGCAACACGCTGAATTATGCCATCTGTTTTATGGATTTTTTTTTCTCTTTTAATGGTCCCAGTTGATATTATTTAAATGGATTTGCTAACTCTTTAGTAAATCCTTGTCTATTAAAACATAATTACTCTTCTGTAACTAAAGTATAATATTTCCCTAGATTTACTTGCTCTTTTTTACTTGCCCTAGCAATCTTAATAAAGCATATAGCAGTCCAACTTAGCACTTTGCAGGTAACAAACTCTTCTAAAATAACATTATTCTCTAGGTTATAAACAACAAAATGACTGAACTCACACTCAGGGGCATCTTCAAAAAATGCTATGTGGACTGATTCATAACTGCAATACTACTGTTTAAGGGCAAATGTTGGTGGTTCAGTATTGAAACTAGTCTAACTCTCAGAGGAAGCCAAAAAACCAAAAGCTTCAAAACCCTGTATAGTCTCTTTGCTACAGTTTAATATTTTAAGCAATCAACAAACATCTGAGAGACTTAAATAAGACAAATCCATAAACAAGAATATCAGAATGGCCAATGCAGACATAAAAAACGCCCTCTGCAAGACAACTAGGAAAGAAGATACAATTATTATACATACTACAAATTCAGTGAAGGGGCTGACCATATAATCTTTATTAAGAGTGTAGCTTTACTATAAGAACATGAGTTTCTCCAATTATTCACTGCAGTTGGGAATGAAGTGCTAGTCTAAAGAGCCACAGGATCCTCTGCTCCAGATCTCACACTTCAGCAAAATAAAAGATTTCCTTTCCTTCCTTTCTCTTTTTTTTTTTTTTTTTTATTAATACACCAGGTATACACTAACCAAAATGTAACAGGCTACTCTTTGGAGACTGCATATCAACCACAAAAAGGCAGTAGCAGAAATGCAATTGTTCTTACATTTCTATCAGCTCTCTTCTTCTCTCCCAAGAGATTCAGGTGAACTTCTCTTTTTTTTTTTTTTTTTTTTATTAATACACCAGGTATACACTAACCAAAATGTAACAGGCTACTCTTTGGAGACTGCATATCAACCACAAAAAGGCAGTAGCAGAAATGCAATTGTTCTTACATTTCTATCAGCTCTCTTCTTCTCTCCCAAGAGATTCAGGTGAACTTGTGTTTTATAAAATGAAGATTTGTTCCTATAATTAAAGCACTGGACTGGAAGAGCTGTCTGTACCACAAAATCAGTGCACAGCCTTAGGCAATCCTGTGCATTTCAGTCCCACTTGCAAAATTGGGATAGCATCTATTTTCTCCTGCCTTTATAGCCAGCAACAGTTAATGAGTGTTCGTGCGTTGTGTAACCCAGAAAGGGTGTTTCCACAGAGCCATTACTGTACAGGTCGGCAAAATTTAATAACAGCTTCCCTGAAAGGGATCCAAACCCATTTCTGCAATAAAAGTTAAAAGGCCTCATAGGTGCTATCTCACCATGCTGCAAGCAGAGGGGAGCCCAAAATGTGCAGCTCCATCAGGTGCCAGAGTGCTTCCATTTGAGCAAAGGCTTGATCTGATCATCCAAGGTGTTTCTCTAGTTTGGAATTCGTTTTTCCTGATATTTTCCATTTCACAAAACAAACCACTGCTATTCTGACCTGAGTTTACCAGCAATCTGCAGGGAGTTTGGTGAGTTGGAAATAACAGGTTTTGACGCTGCTGCTCAAGACAAACCCTCGACTCTTTTCTTCCACCACAACACATGTATTTCCCTCCACCCCCTAGAATCATAGAATCATAGAATCATAGAATGGCTAGGGTTGGAAGGGACCTCCAGAGGTCATCTAGTCCAACCCCCCTGCACACGCAGGGTCCCCTAGAGCATGTGGCACAGGGTGATGTCCAGGCGGGTTTTGAAAATCTCCAGAGAAGGAGACTTCTTCTCTGCCAGAACGAGCCATGAACAAAAGTATGTTGGAACAAGAGTTGCTGAGAGGATGACATCTGGAGCAGCATTGGATACCAATGAGTTTAGGGTGTTTCACTTCTGTAACTGTATCTTATTATTCTAATATTTTTGCATATTTCTGATCAACAAGATTTTTCAAAAAGTCTTCTTCTTTCCTCTTTTATCAATACCAAATTTCTGCAGTGTCTGAGAAGTGAGGTTTTCAGGTCCCTAGTTACAGCTGAGATGATTGATAAATATATTTCAGTGGTTTCATAGTATTTTAATCATTTATGATTTTATTCTCAGAATTAATATAAACATATATGAAAAGAATAATAATGACAAAATGAGTTTAAGAACATTCATATCTTAAAACAAATTTAACCTGAAATATGGGCAAATTTTGGGAAAATTAAGCATCTTATTCTATGCATACCGATATTATTTTATGTATACTGACATTATTCTATGTATACCAACATTTTTCTAAGTATACCAACATTATTTTATGTACACCAACACAGTAATGTCTAACATTAGGCTTTTATTTAATCAGCTGCACTTCCCATTCTCATTATATCTATTCCATAATGACTTCAAGGAAAAATACAGTGTTTTCTTCAGTTTATATAGCCCTAACCCCAGGTTTCCTTTCTTTGTTTCATCTTTCCCTGAGACTTCAAAAGTACTTTTGTATAATTCAACATATAAGATGAATTTATAAAGAAAACACTTTGTGACTACCACCTAGCATAAAAAAAAAAGAACGAGGTATCAGTAAGAAAGCCGAAAAAGAAAGCCTAAAAAATAAAAACTGTCACTCACACTATAGTTGATGTGAGATTTTCATCTTACGTTTATCTGCAATTGAGTTCATTTGCCAAATCCCTCAAGTACTTAAAAATGCAACCTCAAGTGAAGAAACATAGAAAACTAACACACATGCTTAATTATTGTCAATGTTAAGCTGTTATTTTTAATATATTCATACTTCTTTTCAGTTGAATCGTAATAGGCGTAAAACATTAACTACTTAGTTAAAATTACAACTCTATACAGATCAAAAAGCCTCAAGTAGTTCTACGTTTATACAAAAGCAATTTAGTTGAGGAGTTTGACGGTATATACACAGCTTCTTTTCTTAGCCATTCAAAAGCAAACAACAATTTTTCAACTACATTCCTTCAATATCGATTGCCAAAATCACTGCAGAACTCGCTTGATCACAAAGGAAAAGAGAAAGCTTAATTATTCATCTCCTATTTCTAGTCTCAATTTTACTCTGGTTTCTGGTGAGAAAAACACACAGGGCAGGACAGGACAGGAATCCAGCCAAACCCCACCGTCAGCATGTGGCAACACCAACCCTGTGCTAACATTGCCTTCATACACATGTATGCCTGCCCATGAGCTGTGGCTCAGGGAGAGGATCATTTTGTGGCACTCGTGGAGTAATGCACATCTATAAATTGAAATAACAGACAGAACCAAGCTCTGTATATGGCAATATATGAAGCAAAAGACAATGCCTCTGTTCTGCATTTGCTGTTGCACTGAGAAACAGCAGTCAAGATTAGAAGAAAATTTCAGGTAAACCTGATGGCAAAATGAGGAGACTCATCTAAACCTTTCCAGGGTTTATCCTGGAAAAGCTAAAGAGTGCTCTGCTTCCAAATGTTGGTACAAAAATTGAAACTCAGCCATGAAGCTACTCTGCCCACACCCAGAGCACCAAGCCCTGTTAGTATTAGATATAGGCAGAAATTATATGAATGCGTTTTCTTTTCTTTTTCTGCAGTGTCCACTCCAGCAGTTGAGAAGGGTCTGTATGTGCACATTCAGCTGAAGGAGCCCTCAGCAAAGAAAGAGGCTTCTCCTTTACCATGATTTTTTGTCCAAGGTCCCTTCTTGGAAAAGCTCCTACAGCTCTCACAGCCTGGAGCAGTCACTCACAGCAAGAGAGCTGGGTTAACTCCAGAAGTGGGTCTTCTTACTTCAGCAGAAGATGCCAGCTTTGTGGAGTGTTGAGAAACAACTGCACGTTACAAACACAAGTATGAAGCTATGGGACACAATATGCTCACAGGAAGTTCACACTCAACGGGGACAGATTAGGCCAAGTCTATATTGTGGAGGAAACTAATATAAAGCAGTCATCACTCAGAGAGGAGTCTCTTAAGTAGCTTTGTTTTTCAATTTCTTACCCAAAATAACAAAGATAACATTATTTAAGAACAGTTCTATACCACCTTGGAGCATGCAATCACCATGTCATCCAAGGAGTATTCTTTTCAGGGGTTTCTTTTGCCTCATGCCACAATTATTTTTTGCTCTGTAGAGCATGTCAAGGTTTTATTGGTACTATGAACATGTATCAGGCTCAAGTTTACTCTGAGGAGAAGGAAACAGACAAGAGGAGGTATTTTAAAGCAAGCTGCACTGATGATCCAACAATTTTTATTTTCTGACTGTTGAAGTCCATGCAAGTCCCCTGATCACGATGATTCAAGCCACTGTCCTTCAACTATCTATTTTAAGATATTCAAAACTCATGTGAATCAAAGAGCTCTGTTAAAAGCAAAAAAAGAAAAAAAAAAGTATGACAGCTAAAATGGCAAGCAGCTACTTACTTCTGGGATAGGTAAACGAAGTCATATGCTGTCTAACAGGAGATTACCATTCAGTTAGCCTATGTTGCTTGTAAGTATTGTTTTGAAATAACTGTTGACGGTTCTTCAATTATGTTGTTGACAGTTGTGTTTTCTGACACTTGCTATAATCTCGAGCAACTCCGTCTTTACCAAGTACCTCACCAGGCCTTATTTTTTCTTTTTTTTTTTAAAGTTTACTCTGCTCTTTCTTGACAATTAATCTGTTCCCTGTTTTTCTTTCCATTTTCATTTATCCTATTTTCTTTCAGTGTATTAAAAATATTCCTTCTGTCCTAATGCTTTGATATTAGGTATTTCTTAATCCTTTGTTTTCAAGTGCTGTTCTTCTGTTCATCTCAGACTTTTTCTCTTCAAACTCTTTTTTGTTATATTTTATCATTTATGGTTCTATACACAAAACATTACTCAAAATTAAAAACTTTGAGAAGCACACCTGTGATGGGCCTCTGCCAGCAGTTCTTGACCCTTTCTCATCTATGAGAGAGATCCTATTCCATTATAAAACATCACAAATTGAAGAGCTGCTAATGTTTAGGAAATAAGGAATGAGATTACTAAATTCATGGCTCAAGCAAAAGAAATAAAGAAACCTTAGAGGACAGTGCCATTCATTACCCTTAATAAAACTGCAGACTATAACAGAAGTTTCATTTAGACAAATACAAGGTTCCTCATTATTACTGTCTCTGTAGTGTTTTCCTATTTATCAAAGCAAACCTGCACATTTAGACTCTGTTCTAGCAACTGAAAGCAATGTTTCAGTATCAAGTCTGTTCTGGTTTCACTGCTGATATGAGGTACATTTTCTGGCAGCCATCTCTCCCTTGTCTTGGTCGTTTCTGAAAAAAGAGCAAAACTGTGACATGGCAAGAGCTCAGGCTCAGCTTGCCATGAGTCGGTTAAAGAAAAGACTCCACAGCTCTCTGTCACTCTTCAATGATACAGATTCAGCTTCACTGCTACAAATGAGCCTATTTATTCTGCCATGTATCATTTAATGATATCTTGCCTTCTCAAAGAAAATCACAATTGAGATGTAAGGTCTTTTTATGCTATTACTTTGTACAGATATTACCATTATGCAGATATCATGCTTGGCCTCTCCAGCAGGATGTATAGCTCAACAACTTATTTCAACATGTTTACAAGAAGTCTCAGATGACCAAAATTTTGTGGGTGCACAATTAATCTTCACACAGAGGTTTTGCAAGATTTCTGCAATATGAAGCATTCCAGTAGAGTTTAAGTGGCAACCAGTGAATTTATAGACCTTCAGGGGCAGCTGAATTCCCCCTAAAAAAATCATATTATAAATGATTCAACAAATACACAAAAGCTCATTTTGAAATGGGTAGAGTGGTTAGCTGGCCAACGCCTTCCATTTTTAGAAGAACAGAGCCTACACAACAGGAACATGAAGGTTTCATTTCTAGCCAAGCTTTGGCAAAAGCAATTGAGCATTGTAAGAGCTTTTTAAGTCAGCTAACAGCAGGAGTTCCTTTTCATGCTGAAAATGGCTTTTCCTTAATGAAAGAAGCATGCTGTAGTGCAGGGAAAGCATGGAAACTAATCAAAGTAGGGTAGTCTGAAAGATGTCAGATCAAAAGACCTAGCAACATTTCGAAAGAGAGAAAGTACCGTGAACAGATATTCAACGGTTCGACAGACAGCTAAATGGGATGACTAAAAACAGCAGCACAATTCATTTTTCCGGCTAGACCCCATGGCATTATTGTTAGTGTGGTGCACAATCTGCTTACCTAACAGAGACAATAAGTTTCATGTATGAAACATTAACTGCCAAAAATATGCCATAATCTCCATATGCTGAACTATTTGTCGAGAGAATTTGCCTATCCATGCTAGTTGCAGGAAAGAACAAATCAACACTTCAGACTGCAGGTATTTCCCACCAACACCATCAGATATTCAGGGTCGCTTTAAGAGGATAAGAGAACAATTCAGACCTTGCGCACATTGGAGCTTTTTTAAGCCAGGAATATTCCCTAAAGTTTAGCTGAAGAAATTTCACACTCTGAATAGACAAGACTTTATACCCAGCTTTTCAAAAGCTACCATCAGTGGGTAGGAGGCCAGGTTGCCTATTACAGACTGAATCAAGCTGATAAAGATTTACCAGTTAGCATGCTATTTAGATTACAGACAGTGGCAACAACTGTTCTGGATATTGCACAGATTTATTTAAGAACATGACATTTGTCCTAAGACTATAAATCAAGAGGAGGGGGAAAAAAAAAAAGTGAATTTCTGTCTGAAAACTTGGATTCTAATTCTTTGTCTAGCTGCTTATAAAAAATTGCTTGATCAAACTGAAATATGTATTCTTCATGTAAGCTTTAATCACTTAGCCAACAAAATATCCTGGGTACCCTATAAATGTGTCACTCAAGTCTATCTCAGAAAAATACTTCATGTTAAGCATAAGATACTTTGTTTTGAAGTTTCAGGATTTGCATTACCCAAATATTGAAGGCTCATTCATTTCAGATGTCCAAGTTTGACACTATTCCTTTCTCCAACTTTTAATAAGTCCCCATGTGCAGCGTCTCTTTTTTTTTACGGAACTGGTGGCACGTGGAAGTATTTTTGTTCTTTTCAAATGCACCTGCTTTGGAAACAGCCTTTGCTAATGCCTCTACCTCACAGTGACACCCAGGTGCCTTCTCATATTTAATTCAGGCCTAAGCCCTCTGGCTTTATAGCCCGTGTAGGTCTCTCAGACAATATCTGAGGTCCTTCTCAGTTACCTAATCTGACACCTGGCAAGCAATGAGGTATATACCTAGTGACTATATTCACTCTGAATGGCAGAGAACACCAAACAGATTACAAAACAGGTATATTTTTAAACATATTTCCTGTTTCTTTCCATCACCTTGAGGAAGCCCCAGCAGAATCATCTCCTTCCCTTGGTGTTAGTAAGAATAGCAGGTTTCCTTTCCATGGGACATTGCCTCCAGACTGTTTCTTCTTTACTTATGCACAGAAAGATCATTTTCAGACAGGTCTTCCACTATTCATGCTGAAACTTCATCATTTCACATTCCCGCAGCCAAGACAGAGTCATTTTGTGTCCTCATTTGGGAAGCTAGGTAAAACTTTAATTGAAATCACAAACACTGAGCCTCAGATAAGCCCTATACTGAAGATACTCTCTGAAAATCCTGAATATTGGTAAGCCACAGCTTAGGTCCAGTTTAGTCCCTTGACAGTCAACAGTACAAACACTGAAAAAGGAAAGAGGAAAACTTCATTTTTCTATTTGTTCTTTTTATTTATATGTTTTAATATTCATCTATATTCATTGTAGATTAAAGGACTGCAAATACAGTAACCGCAGTAATATCTGTTCATCATAGGTAGGAGCTGGTCCTTGAGCATTTGAACTCTGTCTTAAAGCCTTAGACTTTTATGACACTCAAAGTAGCTGCTGAAAATAACCTGAAATTTCACAAGCAGAAAAATTCTAGAGCTTCTAATATGTAGTTCAGTAAAAAATGTGCATGAAAACTGAGGTCAGACATAAAAGATTAGATATCACTTTTGAGCAAAGAGTAGACCACATTAACAAGACAATGACAGGATGTGCAATGTCCAGGCTCGGTTCAAACTCGTGTTCATTTAAATTTGTATTTTACAGTATTTTTCACTCACATTAAGATGTTTATATCAAACAGAACAGTGTTGTATGACTACTGCCTGTATAGGCTACATAAATATATACTGTCATTAGAAACTCTAAATCCACTAGCCTGAAAGCCATTTGCCTCAGGTCTGTGCTGTATAATTTTTGCACACTACATTTATAAATTTTGTGCTGTGGAATCTACCACTCGGCATTAGCCTCCCACACAGCTTTGACAGCAAAAGCTTTCTAATCCATTTGCAGAAATGATAACTCCACTAGTGATAATTTCATACAAAGCAACAGTTCTTTGCACACCACTGAATAACAGTCACATTAGTTGTGATTTCTTACATCTACTGAAAGCTCAGAGTCTGCTCTTGCATATACTTTGAACTACTCATAAGGCAGTAAAGACAACCAGACATCACTCACATTTCCACAAAACCAGCAAACTATTAAGTAAAACATAAATCAAAATTGACTCATTAGGCTCAGAAATGATGGATGTAATCCTGCCAAAGACTGTGCCAGTCTCCTTGCCAGTGCCAGATGGTTTTCTTAGGAGGGTGCTTCATAGTCTGAGAAATCTCCTTGTCAGAAGTTTGCTGACAGCAGCCCCAATTATCTACTTTTTTATTCCTATGTATGGTTTTATGTCCATATGCTATAGGAAAGTCTGGGGCGAAAAATCCATTTCTGAATGATCTAACTTCATGCATTAGTAAGCCAGCTGTTTCCACACCTAAGCTTATTGTAAACACCAGTCTCTTCAAATTGCATCACATTATTTAAATGCATCCAAACTCTCAAAGATTTGAGCTAGCCTGGGCTGAACAAAGCTGTACCCATTTATTATGGCAGTATCTATTTCTTACAGTACCTTTCTTACTGAATCCGAGTCAGTTTACAGATCCCTAAATGAGCTCCCACAAAGCAGAACATTCAAATTTAGGAGAAAGATTAAAAGCAGGATCACAGTTCTCAGCTGAACTATTGTATATAAAACCAAAACTCCCACATTGACTTAATGGTTTCAAAACACTAGTCTATTTTTAACATGACTGAAAACTAATTCTAAACATTTGTGATGAATCCAGAATATGTGACAGTGGTGATTAAAATTGTCGCAGTAGCCTTTAGTAGAATTTTTTTACTAAAGCTTTATATCTAAAGCATGCATGAAAAATCTAAACCCATTCCGAAATCTCTGTTCATCTAGGAACATTTTCATCAACTTCTCAAATGATCATGCAATAAAAGACACATCTCTCTGCTTCCTATTTAGACCTGTCTTTTCATCAAATTACTCTAGATAAATAAATAAATAAATAAAATTGATGGTTGTAGTTTTTTGGGAAGTATGGTTGCAGACAATGAGATTTAAGGAAGAAAATCGTTTAATTCAAAACATTCATTTTTCTTTTCTGTAATGTTCTTTGTTGTAAGAATCTTTTCCAGTTTCCTTAAAAAATGAATACACCTCTTAGGTGAGTTTTCTGGGTTGGTGGGTTTGTCTTCTTTAGCTTCTTTGTCTGAAACATTGATTTATCTCGGTACAACCATTACCCAAATCCCTCACTCCCAACTACAACCACCTCACTGCCACTGAAGAACATCAGCACTCGAGTAACATTGTGACAGCCCTATATACACTTTCATGGTGAAGTACCCCATACTTCTCCCAAAATTAAGGAAAAAGTTCCCACGGAACTTATGTTACTTGATCAGCTCCTCAGATCAGAACATGCTTGAGATATGGGGATTCTTTTCAACGGAACAAGCACGAAACAGAGAAGAAATTAAGCAAACTGTCCTTTTTCTTGAGGAAATTGCAGTTAAAATGCTGCATGAACAGCATAAACAGCAAATTCTCTGACTTTCAGATGCATCATTTCTACTTGCCATTTTCTGGTACTTGATTTATTCTTATGATTCTAGATTTTTTTTTTTTTTTTTTTTGGCAACATGATGGACAAAGATGACCCATTTACTCACTTCACAAAATTTATGATTGGGTAACATTTCCTCTGTAGTACAAGTGAGCTCTTGTCAATGCAAAATGCACATCCCTTTCCCTAAGGTGAATAACTCCTGCTTTGATTATAGAAACACATAAGTTGAAATTAAAGAGGATTTTAGATTAGTGGCACATTTATTTACTCATATTTGCTTCTCGTATGACTTGATTATGAATTAAAAGCAGTTACAAACTCATCCTCCTACTGCCTGCATAGACTGACAAACACAATACTGTATTTTGTGCTAGAATGAGAAGTGTCACTGTTCTAACACAGTACAGTTAACACTGGTGAGTTATCTGGTGAGCCACTGGCGAGGGCTGCAATGGCTGCACATGTACATCACTTTATGCTAGCCTAAAGGAAAAATAAAACAAACTGATTAACAATCAGTCTCCCAAAAGACAGAAAGTTATTCATTTTGTGAAAGAAACATCCACCAACAAAATTACAGTTACACTTACCTGGGGAGGCTGAAGGGGTAGAAATCAAGGGAATATAGAAAGAAGATTATCCTAGACTTTTGGTGTGGAAGCTGATCATAAACCATGGGAAAATTTTTAGTTTTAGAATTCTTTCCTAATGTTTTAATATTTAATTCTCTAGATGATGGTGTTTAAAACAGCTTTCATTGTGTAAAGTAATAAGAACGAATTCAGCACCACAGAAATTTTCCAAGCATTGAACTGTTTAGACAATTGTTATTTGTGATTTGAATTGCTGTAGAAGTTAGCATGTCACAGGATTCACAAGCTCAGGGGTTCCTCCAAAATGCCTTCAGGTGAGAAAATGCTGGATCTATTACTCATTTCCCAAGCAGCCAATTCACTTTTCTGAATAATTCATGTTGCATAATTGCCTTCCAGGTTTCTGTCAGAAATACTAATCACCATGTTATTATAGTGCCCGAAAGGGTAATTAAAAATTGATTACCGTAACAGGCAATTTTTTTCCAAAGCAATGGCAGAAGAGCAAGATCTTGCCTGCTTGTCAAGGTGCTTAAACTGCAGACACACCAACCAGAGGGGACCGGGAAGCTATCGAAAGTCTCTCACACGGATCATTGTCCTGCATGGATCTTTGTTTGCAGCAGAAGTGTGGGGCTAAGGCAGGCTGTTCAGCACAGAGCTGTTTTGTTGCAGAAACAAAGGCAGGAGGCTGCGTTTCAACCTGCTGAGAAGGCAGCAACAGCATCTATCCTGCCGGAGGCATCTGCATCGTGCAAGATCTCTGCTGAGGCAACTACATGCTCCTCTCCAGTGTATGGAAATACCACTCAGACATTTGATTAGCTGTTAGGCATGGTAATCAGTTTCTTAACAGTTTAAGTACATCACTAAAAGCGTTTATGTTAATTTGGCAGGTTTCCCTACCAGCCTAGCACTGAAAGGACCTGAGCACAGCTTTCCAAGTGGGGCATATTAGACACTTCTTCTTTATATTTTATTTCTATAAAATGCAAACAAGAGAGAGGGAAGAGCATCAGATAATTCATGAATGCAGTTTATTTCAGACCCAGCATCTCATCAATGGGAATCGAAATGGCTATAGGAGAAATAAGCTTTAAATACGCATCAGTATATGCAAAATTCCATTCGTACACAGTACATTGATTCATTGGTAGATGACAATGTTTGTAAAATTGTTAATAAAATCAAGGTTTAATTTTATAAAGCTAAACATAAAACTAAACCTGAAGTGAAAAAAAAAGATTAAACTATCCAAAAGTAGTTCTCTTTTTTTCAGTCAGAAGTCTTTGATGATTACCAGAAAAGATCAGGCAAGAAACATTCTTACTATGCAAAAACTCATTTTAAGGAGTATATTCCATCTCAAAAGAATAACATACACACAAATGGATAACTTGGATCAGTTTTGCTGATTTTAAATCGGATAACATATCTATCATTTGGCTGGTGCTTAATATATCACATCATGACAGCCTTGCTCTCAGAAAACATCTGATTTATAGAAAACTTCTTGGTGGGGAAGGGGGAAAAACATGTGTATTTGCTGTATGCCTGCCACAAGACACTTGACGAGAAAAAAGCAAAGGATGTTCTCTTGCTCTACTCACTTTCCAAGCAGTATTTTCTAAAATAGCACGGTACAAGATTCTAGATTTTGTTTGAAGGTAGATATATAAAGACACGATACTATTTTGTAACAGATTTATGTCAAACAGCAGACACACTTAATGTCAGGGTGTAATGCTAGTCTATCTATTGCTGGAAAACACAATCGGTATTTATTGCAACAGCAGATAGGAAACAACAGTTCAGTTACTTCCTTATATTTGATTTTGAGATGTCCCTTTGGCAGACTTTTAAACCCACAACGGACTGCTCTGACAGGTCACTCACTAACAGAAGAGGCAGACGGTAGGCTCTTTTCCTTGCAAAATCACCAAGGAAACAGAGTTTGGGATCAAGAATCTCCACCTCTTCTTGAAGTGATTTTCTCTATAGCTCTGCAGGATGACACCTCTGAGCACCACAGAATTCACTCAAAGAGGTGCAGAAGTCAGATATCTATTGATCTGTGGATAAAAGTGTGGCACTATTCTTACGCGGATTCAAATACACATAAAATGGTATTTTATTCCATTAATAATATCAAGGCTAAAGTTTCTTCTCAGAATGCAGGACTCATCTACTGCATCTACCTGGAATCACAGAAGATATACCTCAGAAAGGGTTTTCCAACATCATCGCTAAAATTTTATGTTTACCCCGAATGACTATAGTAAACTGGAAATCTGACAGGGGAATTGATCAGCCCAAGAATTTGTTTGGATGTGAGCTGGTAAATTCTTCTTTATCTTACAACTAAAATAATAAGTAAAAAAAAAAAATCCTACAACAGAAAGTTCTGGCCAATAAAGGAAGTGAGACTAATTCTACTACATCAGAACCTTGAAATAAAATGTGATAGATGAAAGACAATTAATTACTCTCTAGTGATGCATTGCCAAGTACATTATTATAGCACACAGGCATTTTCAAAATCCGTTCAATGACTTGTCCAAATAATATTCCTGGGGACTGTGTCTAGCTGGGATGAGGAATACATGATGAAGAAAACCCATTACATTTTCATTTATTTTCAGAAAGATGACTTGAGTCAGAGGCTTTGCTGTCACCACTAATTTTATCATTCATTACTCAATTCAGCTCCACATGGCGTGGAGCAAGGTAGTACCTTATCACTTCTCCAATACCTTCTACATCCAGTTTTAGATAGGTATACCAGCACTGTGACCTACTCATATTACCCATACTTATTTCCAGCCAGGTAGCAAGATTTAAAGCTAGTAATCCAGTTTCACAATACATTTGGATTGATCCTACTGTTTCCTGAGTAGGTGCTACCACCTGATGATACTCAAGAAATACTACCCTCTACCTTATCTCTGGGAATATTTGAGTTCTGCTTTGGAGGAAGTTAAAAAGTTTACTACTCCCTCTCTCTTTTCCTAACAGGTAGTACGCTCCTCCTTGGTAATTGGTTGTCAAGTTTGCTACAGTTTGAATTCACATTTTTTTCTGGAAAAAAAAAAGTGGATTAATGTAATTTTAATCAAGTTCTAAAGGATCAACCGAGTCAAACAAGCTTTTCCTTTCACAAAAACAACATTAATACTATTAAGGTAGTGGGAGCTGTGAAGTTTGGTACATTTGAAAATTAATACTCCCATCATCATCTCCTTTGTTAAACCCAATAAGGCATATCCAAAGAGCCAGAGTATAGCCCAGGAACATAAGCATCTTAACAAATATATACTTAAGTATGTAAATATACACTCAAGTGTGTGTGTTTATAGGAATGATTGTACATTTATGTATGCAGTGAGACATAAAATAAAACAAATAAACTTTGACCATGCCAGAAAGGATAAGCAATCAGAGACAAGAGAAACTTGCGCACCAGTTCTATCTCCTTGTCAGTTGTAGGATAGCCTCAGGCCTGACCCCTCTATCTCACGCTTAGCCACATACTGCCAAGGAAACAGAACTGGGCAGACTCCTCAGGCTACTCCTGCAAGAAAAAAAATCCTGTCACAAATATTTACAATCTTGACACAAAAAAACACCATACCCTTCTTTCTTCACCAGCTCGCTTGGAAGCAGACCAGCTCATAAACGCCTTAGACCACATGGTAAGGAGAGGCTCAAACAGAGTAGAACTGCAACTCTCATTATTTTTCAACATGTTGAAAGACTCCAGCCTTGTCAGCAAAGTTCATCCAAATGCCTGTTCTGTTGTGTTAGATTTAAAATAGTGCCCTGGGCCATTAAGACTGAAAGTGCGTTTTGCAGACGCGAGGCACCTCCCCTTGCAAAGGCTTTGTCCTTGCACTTCACTCTTTTACTTTCAGGCTTGCATATAGCCAAAATAGATGGCATAGAGTCTTCACTGTTCAAATCAAGACCACTTATGTTTTTGCAATGGCTCGTTCATACATTTATAGATAAACATAGCACATTCTCCACAAAGCTTCTTGACTTAATATGCTAGCTCTTGTTCTGCCCACTTATTTGAGCAAACCTTGTGGCAGGAACAAAAAGACAAACAAATAAACAAATAAAAAACATCTAGGGCATGTTAAGCCAAATCAGGACCAAAAATGGCCCATTGATTTTTTAATGACACGTAATTAGCTAGGAACCATCTGTACATCCAAGCTCAATATTTATCACTGAACAGAGAAAACAGAGTAGAAGCCAGGTGTTCATAGAAACCTACAAATTTCCAAACACCCTTGTATAACTAATCCCAAGTAGTGTGATGCCCTGCATGCTGAATTATTGTTTATTCCAGCTAATAATTCCAGCCTCTAACATGACCAATTTTAGGCAAACATCCTCTAACTTTGTGAGCATACCTAAACTGCTGTTAGTCTGTCTGCCACTTTACCAAACATCGTCCATGCAAGCACCTCCAGAGCCCTACAACAAAACCCCCAACAAAAGTTATTAGCTCATGGAGTCCAGCCCATGCTGCTGAAACTCCATCACATAATGCTTTCCACCAAGATACTTGAACCCTATTCTCCATAGGATCATTAGGAAATGCAAGACAGATCTGTATTCTCATTAGTATGTTCAATAATAAGCAAGTCTGAAATGAAGTGAAATACAGCTGTTTTCTTTCGCTTAGTCATACTTCATAAAATAAACCAGGAGGGGAGATGCAAACTCAGTTTGCCTTTTGCTTGATCAGTGAAGATACTCTCATTAGAAAGTAGGTGATGATAGATTCGAGGGAAGAGTAAATCTATAGCTATCACCCAAGACTTGGACACTGGCATATTCTCCTTTAATTCAATTTTTAGTGTATGTACACAGAGGCTAAAATGTAACTAGAAATGTAAACTTAAACAAGTAGCTTTATTTTGGCTTAAAGCATATCCAGGATGATAATCAGTAAAAATGGAAATGTTAAGATGAAGGACGAGCAGGATCACCTCACACAATCAGTGTGGATCATTGCATCAGTCCAGTGCACACTACCAAGAAAATGAAGTGTTGCAACATCATGAATGCTATACACACCATTTTGAGGTATTACTTTTTAGCCTTCTACAGAGGACTCAGTAGGAATAGCAGACTGATTCAACAGTTCCTATTGAAAAGCCATACTATGTAAAATTGCAATACATGGAATCCACAACACAAAGTCTTCCCACGACTGGAAAGCACACAGACTGGATATGTGAATATTCTCCAGGTGGGTAGTAACTTCCAGTTATTGTAGCAGCCTGAACTCAGGTAAAGGAACTTGGGTGAAGAAGTTACTAGATACTACATACCAACAGGCAAAATTTTAATTGCAATCTGCATATAAAAATTTTTTCTTGATAGGAGAGATGTCATAAGGAGAATGTCATAAGTCTTCTTACACTGATTAACCAGTATGTAAAACATGAATAATCCAGTATATATTTTTCAAGTATTTGCTTCCCTGACTGCCTTCCTCCCCCACCTCACCCCATCTTTTAAAAACAATCCATCATAAAAATAACTTCTGGTCAGTCATAGAGCTGTACGGAAGGTCAGCAAAAGGCTCTTTGTCTCTTTGCTTCCTTGTTCCTGCAGAAACTCCCATTCACATGACAATAGTGCATGTCCCATTCCTCTATCTTACAAAATAGTCAGATCTTATATTCAAAGCTCCAAATTTGCCTCATCAGAAATATAAAGATTGATTTCATTATGCAGGAAGCTTTTATGATTGCATATGGATCAAAATCTAAAAACCCATCCATTAGAAAAAAGTACTATTCTTTAACTTTACTCTTTTGACCTAAAAATGTTTCAAAGTTTCAGCTGAATTATTCATTTCTCTTATGTGTAATCAAGGCTTATTACGTTTTGCCTGGAGAATAGAAGGTCTTCTAAATGCTGAAGAGCAGAAATCTTTCCTGCTTCCTACCCACTTCACAATTAATGCAGGACAGTTGCCAAAGCAGATGAAAAGATGTACATAAAAAGCCTGCAAGGTAAAGTCATCTCTGGTGACCCAGCTGGTAAAAGATTTCTAGCGAGGGACATGTCAGCTATACATGAAAATACCATTTTCTTCAATGCTGCTTTTAGCCATATTGGAGTAATAAAAAGCTACTGGTGGTATTTCAAACAATATCACATAAAAGTCTGATTAATACTGAAGTCAGACTCTTATTTGTGATGTGTGCCATATACCAGAGCATGGCACATATTGGCCAAGGTTCCTACATGTCAGCATGAAGCATTCTGTGTCTCAACATGACTGGAGATCTGTACCACATTGACCTGGGGCTCATTGAATCTTCGTCTTCTGAAATTGCAAAAAGGACTAGCAGTATGAAATGACCAGGTTTAATTTACTTATTACATAATGCTAGAGAGCAGTGGATAAAAGATGGCTGAGTGAAAGGAAGCAGACATCAAAAGAAATAGGTAGGTAAGTGAGGGGAGAAGCTCTCAAACACTGAATACAGAATTCGATTTTACAGCTTCCCAGATTAAAATGAGTATGCAATTTCAGTTTCTCTTTCATTCATGTCACCCTACCCACTAAGGAAAAATGATTGTTTTTCAGAGAAAGTTCTCCAAAACTTTCAGTATTTCATTTAACCCTTCACAGTAAGATATCTTGGCCAGCAGATGTTCTAGCACGGGCTATCCTGAGAGAAGTCTCATACTTCTCCATTTTAGTTTGGCTAAATATATCAAGAGAAAGTCTTCTTTTCTCTGTCCCATGAACCTAGACATCTAGTCAATATATGAAGTGGTCTAATCACTTAGCAGTTTATATCTTCTAGTATTTAGATTAAGAGAAAGAAAAATGAATATGGCATCTGTAACACACATGACAATGTCTCCTTTGGTCACATTTTTTTTCCTGAAACAGTTTCAATAAGCACATCAGGACAAGAAAACATCTCCATCTCCTCAGAGAAAAGGACACTTTAGCAGGAATGAGAAGCGTTGGTCTCATTGCACTTATATAATCCTTAGTTTTCCTGTGAGAAGGCAAATAAAAGCATCAAGTGTGTGGTTTTGTTCTGTGCGCTTTGTGCTGGTACGTTAAAGCACCTAGAGTCTTTTTTGCTTTATTGCTCCACTGTGTCCATGAATTGTAACTGTGTGTGGTTCTCAGCCAATTTTGCTTCAAGTTACTTCAAGCTGTCACACACTGACAACCTGGTGTATACAGACAGATGTTAGCATCAAAGTCAGTTGTGAGACTAAGTTCAAAAGAAGCAAAATTCTTCCTAAAATTAATGCAGAACACCCATTAGGCACTCTGGCAACCAAGTAGGAACTATCTTCTGGAAGAATATCCGCACACAAGAAACCCAACTCACTTGCCTCCATATGTATAGCTACCACTCAGTACTGGTTTCTTCTGCTGTTTCTTTTTTCTTAAACAGAAGAAAAGCAAAAGGGAGATTTAAACTAATAATTGTATCTGGTTGTGTTACTCCATTCTTGCACCAGACTATAAATTCTAGTCTCCAGAAGCTTTACAGGAAAGAAATTCTACCATCTAGCAGGTTTAGTTTGATATGCATTCCATTGTCTTGGGTAAAAAAAAATGCTAAGAATTTTCCTGCAAGTCAAGCACAAGGAAGAAAACCACTTATGAAAGGATAACTGTTTTATTATGAAGTCTGACTGAATGATCATCCCCAAAGCTTGAGAGGGTTTGAGGGATATCAGGATACTAATATGGAGAAAAAGAAGAGGGTGTATGAGGGGAAGAAAAACACCTGCAGCTTTGAGCTTTGACTTGCATCTCCCTTTCCATCCTCCAAAATGATCCATCCTTGGCAAGGGCACTGCTGAAGCCCTAGTTACAGAGCCTTGCATAAAATTACTGCTAAGTAATTGAATTTGACCTTTACAGAGCAGCACAAGAGCTCAAAGGCTCCAGGTCACTGCAAACAAGCTGAAGAAACTTACGACACCCCACTGGCAGAACCAGCAGGTAGGCTCCAACTCCCAAATCTGCCTGCCCATGTGGCTAGTTCCTATAATGCACCCTTCAGCAAAACCTTTTCCTCTTGGACACCAAGCTTTTCTCAGTGACTGTGCCTTTACTAGCCAAAAGCACTTCAGAAAAAAAGTCAGCAGAAAGGATGGAGTTTAATGACTGAAAGTGGCACGGTTTATGGCAGAGCATCATGTTGGTACAAAATCCAAATGTCTGCGCACAACAAGAAATGCTAACAGCACTGAAGTCAGATTCCCTACCCTCTCTAAGGACGCTAATGACTAGACTCATTTCATTTGCAGTGTTCTAGATAAGATTAGTATTATTGAAAATTGGCGGGGAAAAGCTAGATCAGACGTTTTTCAAAAGTCACTGTGTTTCAGTCTTCAGATGATAGAGGGAATAACAAAGCACAACAGATGCTGCACAATGTCATTGGAGAACTGTAACACCACTCAAGGCAACACCTTACTGATCCCATTTCTGCCCACCGTGCCAGACACAGCACAGCTCTGAGGCACCCACTGCTGCCCAAAATATCTAAAAAAATCACAGCAGCGAGACAGCAATACCCATCTTGCTATGTTGATTGAATATAACAAAACAACATTTTAATATCACTTTTGGCAGAGTACAAGGGCATTCTGAGTAGTTTGACAAATGGCTATTCAAATGTATACTTTTAAATTCCTGCTACTGTATATTATTTCCAAAACAAACAAACAAACAAAAAGAGTATTTTTAGCAATGCCTTGTCACTGAAACATCCAAAAGAAAGAACATATTTATGCAGATATGCAAGAGCTAAGTGGCACCACTGGAACTCCTGGGAGTTCCCCATTAAATTCGTATTCTGATCTTAAAATGGGAAAAAAAAAAAAAAAGAGAGAGAGAATGTCTTGAAAGACTGAATTTAAATGCTTCAACTGAAAGTTGTCCCTGAAGAACTGCAGGAGTAGGAAGGAAAGGAAAAGCAAATGTAAGCAAAAAGATCCTGTGGAGAGACAGAGGACTAGATTTAAAAGAAAACAGGAACTTTTTTTTTTATTATGATTATGCTAATGCATCAATTTTTTATGTCAAATCCAAAAATCAAATCAAAGCAAAAATTGAGAATAATTGAGTATACCAGGAGAAGCTTGTTGATATTAGAGAGACTTTCTTCTGGTTTAGATATTTATCTTTTTAAATCTTCATGACTTAAATCAAAGTCGTTTTTATATGTTTAAAGATGAACAGTCTAACACTTCTACAATAGACCTTATGTACCTGCCTCAGGATTTTTTTCGTTTTTAAACATGCTATGTATAGAAACATCAGCCATAAGAATGGTTTCAAGGACAAATATTTTTAGAGAAGAAATGTTTTAAGGGAGAGGTGTGGATGAAATGACAGTGAAGATAAAATGCAATGCTACCACTCCATTATTGACCAAGTCACTTAAGGTCACATTTATCGAGTAAAAATCTTCAGGAGTCAAGTTTGTTCACTAATTTTCCACAGGGCAGTTTGTACATCAGAGTTTCTATTGAGACTCTTAGTATGGGTTCTTTACTACTCCCCAAGTGCAGCCTTCTTATATAGAGGGCTGTAAGAAAAAGAGAGTGAAAGCCATAAGAAGATCGTTTTCTTCCTGCAAGATCAAATTAGCTGAGTTTGTACTCATCACACCCATATCTATATAAAGACTTGTAGTCAAGTACATGGTTTGAAAGCAACAGGCTCAAGGATGGTACAGACAGTCTCTGCCTCATTGGTGGCACACACTAGAAAAGCCAGAATATTACAGGGAGTTATGAAAAAGACCATCCCATGCATAAGGTAGGCAAAGCTGCCTGAGGAACCAGACTAGTGAACTCATTCGTATTTGTAAAGTACTTAAGTTCTCTAACAACAAGGACCACTGAAAGATCCCAAGGAGGTTACAAGGAGTTCAGAGAAATGCTTGGAGAGCACATCTCTCTCACACATTGAATACACGTTCAGGATAACAAGAAACCAGTAAAACCACATAGTGGCTAGCTGTGGATAAAGAGAAATCCCACACAACAACCAGGGCAGAGAGCGTCTGTAAAATGAGCTGATAAATGAAGAGCACAACAGAAATATATGGAGTAACAAATATTTGAACAATATTTGAACTGATATGAGCAGCCTTGATTCTGTCAACTCGGGTTTTTGAGCATAGACATACACTCTTAGTGGATGTAGTAAGGAAAATTAGAACCATATTACCACTTCTAGACGGGGCCATGTTGTCCCACACCACGCACTGAGGTGAGAACTGTGCTGCAACCCACTCAAGATAACAGCTGCATTAAATTACAGTCTTCAAGTTTTCCATTTACAGTGTTTTTGTATCTGCCCTATCAGCACTTTGGAACGCTGAAGCCAGACTAACTGATTAATGTCTACAGGTTTCCTATCCTCTGATCCTGGTGGTCTTACTGGAAGACCAAGTACTGTTTTCATGCAAATTCCAAGGTTTCCAGAGTAATCTCTTTTGAAAGAGACCATGCATGGCACTGTTGCTCATTAACATTACAGCATCTAAGATCTGTTTACTTCTATAAAAGCAAGTATTTTTCTCATGCTCCCAGGCTTTATTAGAGTTCCTTTCCCATGACCATGCTTAAAAACCCAGAACAAGAAAAGTAGAAATTTTAAAAGGAAAAGAAATATCTCACAAGTCATAGATTATCACCTATGAAATCACTCTGTGGTATTAGCTAGACTGATAAATTTTTCCCATTACAATAAAGACTTAATTAAGTCTATCTTAAAAGAATAATTGCTTTTTGTAACTAATTTTGGAGAACTGGAGAAGAAGGTCTTTGGGAAGATACTGAATGAATGAGAATATTGGGAAACACAAAGTTTATTACCTAGATGTAGATTTTAGCAGTCAATTGCTATTATAACTCAGTTTTCACATGATTAATCAAAGCAAATAAGATGCAGAGCTTTATCACAGGCTGAAGTCAGTACAGCATTGCTTGACATTTTTAGCCTTTAGAGCACATGAGAAATGCTGCCCACAGATCCTTGGTTTAGACTGGGCATGATCAAAAAAAGTACTTAAAAAAATTAAAACAAAAAATAGTGCCTCAATACTGTAAATACTGCATTGGGTTATCACATCTATACCACAACAATCAATGCATCAGCTCAATGTACTTTCCTTATAAAATCCTTCCCATAAAAGGAGCAGGAACATAAACAATTCTATCTCTTTTAAAATAAGTCTGCAAGAGAAAATAATGGAATATAACTGAGTTTGAAGAAACAGGAATAAAGAGTTTTTCCTCTGGGATTAGACTTTTTTTCCCTCCATTTAATTTGCTGGAGGATGAAAGAACGGTACAGCAAGGAAAGAAGCAAAGACCTCAGAACTGGTCTTTTAAAGCAAATGAATTGCACTATAAACTGTAATATCAGCATTATCCCCCATTTTGGAGTATTTTCCTGTTCCAAGCCCGTGAATAAATTATGTACAGAATTTAGGTCACTTCCACCTTCCAGTAACTATCACATTTTCAAGAAAGGGAAGTATAAGGCAAAAGAGACAAAGGCTCCTACTGAATTTAACTCTAGTTTTTAAAGAGTTGAAATTTTGCATTCTGAAATGCCTAATACTTTTCTTTCTGATTAACAGAGTTACAAGTGTGCAAAAGCATTTCACAACAAACAAATTTGTTTAATTACACTAAGTATTTCAAACCAAGAAAAAATGTAACACTAAATTATCACAGGTATAAAAAGTGAAGTCTCAAATTCACATAGGGACTGCATTCATCCTCACTTGATTCACTTGATTTTACATCAAGCTAGGGAAAAGAGAAAAAAAAAAAAAAAGGGATTTTGCAATGATTTATCCCTGAGGATAAAGGACGAGATTAAGCTGTAAACTACAGCTGTCCCCGCAGGGCATTTTAGATGACTCTGTGCAATGCCCTGTGTAAAACATACATGAAGCCGGAACTGAGATTTATCATTCAGCCAAACCTTCTACTGGTAGCTTTAGGAAATTTTTACAGCAGTCTAAATACCTAGGGTCTTTTATTTCCATTCTCCCCCTTCATATTCTGCAAAGTGTGCTCCAAATATCTAGGACTTTGATTTTCTTGATGACCAGAAAGTGTTCCAAGAAAAACAGATGTCCAAAGAATGATATTTATTCTTAATTTCATTATTTACTTGATTAGCACTCTCCAAATGTCTTTCCTCAAGAAGATTCTGGGGTCTCCAAAGGAAAAAGCAAAAATCTATCACAAAGTGGTAGATAATTAAAAAACACAGAAGTACCAACCTTTTGTCTTTGTTTTTCAAAAACCACACCACTGAGACATTGCATGATTAGTTCTCTTCATAGTGCCCTGAAGCAGTCTGATGGTTCTTTGGCTGTTGAGGAATTTGTGCTCATTGACTGTTCAGTTCTGTTCAGTTTCCTGAAATCAAGCAAAAAACCTATAGCAATACCATTGGCACAAAGGCTTCTGTTTATGCTTCATTAAGAAAACCTAAATATAGGCTAGAGGTTTACATTTGTCTCAGTATTATCATTACTTATCAGTAATTATCAGTATTATCATATTACCATTATCCATTCAGTATACTATACAGAGATATATATATATACACACATGCATATATATTTGCAGAGAGAGATTTGGCAAAATTAATTTGGCAAAATTAACCACCTGGAAGCCAGCACTGGATTTGGAGCACTTATAGTTCTCTTCTCTCTTTCAGAAAAACTCCCACTTTCTGGAAGAAGTGGATTCATAAAAGAGATGAGCAAGCAGTTATCCCTTGTATTTACATTCCATAAATTAATTCCATAAACTAACTATTTTTATGTATATTCCCCAGATACACTGCAGCCCAAATTAAGCTGTCTTCTAGACCCACATAGGATGTCATTTGCTTTTCTTGACAAGTGAGCTTCTGCCAATTTCTTGCATGTATAAAGTGTCAGGAAGGATATTTAACTGCTTGATTTGCTTCAAAAATTACAGAGTACACCTCAGAGAGGAAGTAAGCAGTTTTCAAAATGGGTCAGCGATTCAGTCTTATTTATAGACATTTATGCTTCAGGCATCACTATTTTGATGAGCTGGGATAACTTTATTTCAAAGTCATATTTTAAAGCATTTTTCACATACCTTTCCATTTAATGGAAAAAAAATTACCCTCTGTTCATACATTATTTCATTAGAACTTTTGTCACGTAACCTTTTAGCACATAATCAAGTTATTTGCATAGAAAATGAGCGACACTTACTATCTTCACAAGGAAGTGATCACCTTTATAATATAATTACATTTGTGTAATTAAGGGAAGTTGAAGTACTAACCAGATAATCTCGATCCCAACTGTACTCCACACCAAAACTTGTCAGGTAGTGTTTTGGAAAAGGTCAAATATAGAAATGTCTTTGTACTACATTTGTACTCCTTTCATTAAAGGAGGAACCAAATTAATTATTTAGGAAATCTAAGAAATAGTTGTTGTAGACATAATGTCCAAGGAAAGCACCTAAAACTGACAGCTCTAGTTAGCAAGCTGGAGAATTGGTTAGGCAGCAACAGATTAACACAACATCTTGTTTGCATGCACATAAATGCTCTTTAGGAGTTTGTAATTGAAGATAGTGTAGTTAAATCACAACAGCTTGCCCACTGAACAAAATTGTCTCAAGAATATAAATTCTTTGGGCAAAGGCTGTCTTTACAAGAGCTCATGTAGTATATGAAATTCAACTGTCATTTATATCAAATGATAATGATATTATTAGTGCCTATGCTCATTATGTTCAATATTTCTCCCTTTAATACTTCCATCTTTGTTCCATTTCTCTCCTTTTCTTTCTTCATATGTAATATACCACATTTCTCTGGGCAGATTCAGTGGTCAACAGCCTAATAGACTAAGAATATGAACACCTAAATCAATGCCACTGCTATATATCATTGCCAATTTTCATCATTGATATTTTTTTCCAGTTAAGGTACTCTTTTTTGTCTTGGCCTCACTGCAAGACCAAGTAGACTGAAAAACGGAGACTAATACATTTGGCACACCCACTACTTTCTCTTTCTTTCTAATTTCAGGTTTCATTTAGTCTTTTCAAAATAACTTTGAAGCAAACATCTTTAATGCAGATCAAACTAATGACTGTTACATAGCGCTGAGAACCATTTGGTCTCCAAGGTCTCCTTCTCTATTATTCCAGATTTTCACAGAGCTTTAATCATTAATGTTTCTGCTGAAGCAAGAATTTCTCATTTACACACATACCAAACAGAAGAAAGCATATTAAAAATGGTATTTGGTACAAATCATACTTTTAGAAGCCTCGTTTCACTCTCCAGGCTTTCAACTAATCAACACGTTTCAAAACTAGACTATGATTGTCTCCCCTTTGCCAGGGAACTCACATCGACTTTTCTGCAGCTATCCTTACAGATTTGTCTTCTGAATTACATAGCTCCAGTGCAACCTTCTGGAAAACTAAGCCTACCTTACAGTTCCACATACTGAAAAAGCAATTGTTAAAGTTCTGAGAGCTACAGATAGATATATATATATATATATATATATATATGAGAGATTGTATGACACAGAATTGAAAGAAGGGAAACAGGGGAGGCAAAGCTAGACCAAGCAGTGCCCTAAATGAAGAAAACCATATACAGCTGTACATATAGCAAGGGAAACACATAGCATGAGATCTGCCTCCCAAGGGCATACAAAAACTGTAAACCACAGAATAAACAGAGTATGTTCTGAATATGATCCCAAAAATCTGAATTGCACCACAGAATTGCTGCATGTAGTAGTCTCTGAGAAGTTGTTAACGGTTCTAAGGAGACAGGCCATATTTAAATTAAAGCTATTAAGGTAAGACAGTAAAGAATACAGGTATTCAGGATACAGACAACACCAGAACTTTTAACACATTGCATCTACTATGCGTCCTCCACTATCTGAAACAATAAGAAATCCCAAGACTTTTCCATTTAAAGGATGATCTAACAAATATAGAAATGAGATGCTCTCTCTATTCCCACCACAATGTTCAGCAAAACATTCTCTTGCCCAGAACAGAATGTTTCTTATTTGAACCAATATTTTGTTGTTGTTGTTATTACACAAATAGGTTATTTTTTCCCCGACAAGTTTTTTTCTTGATGAGTCTTATTACAGTCATCGAAGAGAACGAAGGATGCTGCCCACACAGTACTTCTCCAGCAAGGAAATGAAGGCAGTGGCTCGCAGTATCTCACTGTGAAAGCACACAGTGCATCTGGATTAAAATCAAGTTTCTCTTAAATATCTTACAAATTGCAGCAAAATACCAAAACAAAAACCCCAGTCAAAGGAAGAAATAAACAGCTATAAAGAGAAGCAGTCTACAAAAAGCTGAGGTTTTCAGAAGCATAATTATGCGTAATTTTTTCCTGAAGTTCTTGAACCTATAGGCAAGTTGAACTGTAGTACCCCACAGATTTTGCGGTGTGTTCTTCATCAGCAGTTTTCTAATCTTACTGCCAGTTTTTAGACACTTTGGCTTAAAACATTTTTCAGCAGTACAATCCTGTCTCCAGTTCTGCCCCCCTGGTCAGCCACACCACACACAGCCATGCAGACACCAACAAGCAGCCAGGACCACTCCTTTTTTGCTGCAAAGATCTGGTCCTCCGAAGACCAACTGAAATCAAGTCCATGCTTAAAGCCATATGAGCTAAAGCTGTTCAAATTGCTTTCAGAATAGTGGTATTTGCCATTAGGCCTGTATCTGTCTATGTAAACTGTAAAGCCAGACTGGGAAAACAGCAGAATGAAAATTTATCACTAAATACTGAAAAGGCACAACCAATTTTTTTCTGAACTACAAGACAGGACTTACATTGGTTCAGACCTCACACAACAGGTTTTTTGTTTCCTCCAGTTCTTTCCAAACCCTGTATGTCATGTGGTCCCTGTTGTGAAATAAGTTTTTTTTCTCTTGGTGCCTATAATCCTGAGAAGCACACTTGTAAAGATAAATTATGCTAGTAAAGCTGCTGGAATTCAGAAAAGGCTGGATACTGATGTCAGTTGATTTGTGACATTGCTAGAGTCATCTATATCCTTCACTTTGCATTAGGAGGTATTTTACTACTTGCTACAGTAAGTACTAAGCACTTACAGAACTAAGCACATATTTACGTGCCATTTGAAAGGCCAATTCATGACACGGGGCTACAGGGACTTTGTTTGGTTGCCAGCTTTTTTCTCTGCTCTTTTTATAGAGATAACAACATAATTCCGGAAAAGGTTTTATCTGTCCCTTAGGGATAGCCAGAGTAAACAAAACCTACTGGAAATACTGATAATAATGGGAAAAACACATCACACACTGAAGCATACATCCTAGGAGTACAAGAAATGCCATGCTGGAGCAGAGTGCCATCCACTCCAGGGCAATCAGGAGAGATCAGTCATTTCAAAAACGACATCGCGAAGCATACCTGACTGTCGTACGTTCCACAACCAGGATTGGAGAAAAAGAAGAATCTTCCTAAGACTTTCCTCAGCAACAGTAACAAACTAGCAAATTAGCAAACATGCTTTGAAGCTCAAATGGAGCACTATTTCAGCCAGACAAATACTTGCTATTTTCCATTTCTGCCTGTTAGCCACCAAGCCACCTATTTTAGCATATTAAGCGTCCCCTTAATACCTTAAAAAAAAAACCAAAAACCCAAAAAAACACTAATTTAAAATCTGTTATATTCTGCACATCAATGCCTGTTTACCGATTATTCTTCATTTCAATGAAAACTCTATTTCACTCTAACAATCCCCTTTTAGGGAGGTGCTCCCATGAGCCACATCCTGTAGAATTCAGTGACTTTCACCCACCATTTTTTATAATTTTTTTTTTCCTTTAGTAAAGGAAAGAAAAAAAAAGAATGAAAGCACCTGGAAAGCTCACTGGTCAAGTGCTAAACATGGATCACTTCCAGGGAGCTCTGCAAGTCTAAATATCAAAGCATTAGTTTACATGCCTCATTACAGAGCCAGAGGCTCAGCCTTATGTACTATTTGAAATATGGAAGCTAAAAATAAGTGGCTGGTGCTCAGTGTTTTTGCTTTAATTTTTTTAATAAATCCCCAGGACTGAATAAAAAATGAGAAGGCACAAAACACTACTGCCAAATATGTAACATCTTTTCTTGCCTCTTTGCTCATTTCCGAGCAAGATAATCAAATCCTTTATCTCTCCATGTCAATGGTTCCCAGACTCTCTTCAGGCTTCTGACGCAAGCTGCGTGCATTCCTGATAAGCCCACAGGCTGGAGACCAGGACAAACACCGTGGTGCCCTTGATCCTTTCCTGTGATGAGAACTCTAAAGAATAAGACACGTGCAAGGAAGAGCGAGCACGATGGTAGGTTTTGCTACCGCAAGAGTGACACCTGCTGTCAGCTGTTTGCCTTTAGCCTTTTTATAAAGAAATTAAGTGTCGGCCTCACAATATTAAGAGTCTCTAGGCTCTTACATAGTTACAGCTAATAATAATACGGCCCAAGTACATTATGGAGACCCTGTCACACAGTCTGCCAACCTAGGCTTTCAGGTTTCCGATCTGCACTGACAAACAGTCAGCAAGGTTACTATGGTGGAGGAGGCTTTCTCTGCCTGCCTGTCTGTCTGTCCCATGTAGAGCTCAAAACTGCAAGTTGAGAGGGGTGGGGAAAGGCTCTAACATATAACTAATATGATTATGGAAGACATGCACACTGCAGTATGAGTAAAATGAGAAAGTCCACTTCACATAGATGCAATACATAGCAAGTATGATGAGGAACAGAGCCATGACAGGAGCCACAACCAGATCCTCAAGAATTTGCAACTTTTGATACTTAGAAACTAAATTTCTATTTCTTTAATAGCTGCTTTCACTGCAATATTGAGTGCAATATTGCAATCTGAGTGCAATACTGCAAACAGGGAGGGCATGGTTTAAAAAGAAATGAAGAAGTAGAGCAGTACATAAAAACTAGTTTTAACCTAATGAGCCCATACTTTGAACTAGGAAACCACAACCCAATGTGTCTATTTATGTTGACCAAACTAGTAGGATTTCCTTCCATTTAAGCACTACAAGACTGCACGCTATCTGCCTTTCCCAAGCCTTTATGGCCTGATCACCAACCACTTTTTCACATCCCTAAGGCAGATGCACCGTGTTGGAAGTTCTGGCCATAATGCCAACCCAGTTCCTCTCTTCTTTCCAAATCCCAGCTGCAATTCACGACCACCTGCTATGTTTAAGCACACTTAGAACCATCCTAGATGCTGGTTTAGAAAACAGAAGATAAAAACGAGTCATCTCCAAAACAAGATACACCCTCGCCTAACTCTCTACCCTCATTTAATGTAAGACATTACTTCCAGCCTTGATGTCAAGGGGAAAGGAGCAGGCCGTGCTGCTCAGCATCTGCACTGTGAGCGGACTGATAGTCTAATTGGGGAGAAAATACTCAAGCATTCAAATGTGTATTTTTAGTATCAGACGACTGAAGGCAGAAAAACACCTTGTCTTCTTAAGTGGCCTGGTAATGACAGGCAGAAGCGCAGGCTGCCCAGCAGGGCGATGAGATCCTGCCCATGTCTCCAAGGAGCTAAAGCTCCGTGGCAGCACTTATTGAGGATGCGATACAGAACACCCCGTGAAAAGCCCTGCTTGGCCACCGCTGCCCAGCAGCAACAGCCCAGGCCTCTGCACAGCTGCGGCCTGTGCTGACACCTCGCGGCACTGAGCAAAAAAAGCACGAGGCTGAAGAAAACACAGTGACTGACACACGTCGCCTTCAGCCCCAGGAGGAACCCTCGCATGGGAGGCACCTCAGCAGCCGCCTGGAAGCTCTGCTCTCCTGTGGCACTTGTGCCCACAGGTTTCATGCCTGGCCAGATAGAGCCCATCTCCTCGAGGCAAAGCAAAGAAAGAGAAAAAAAAAACCCATATTGCATGTGCTAAATCACCAAAAATACCATTTTCTGACCCCCACTCACCTACCCATGCTGCAGTGTTTCACACACCATGCTCTCCTCTCTAGCTCTGCCAAATCACTGAGTTTCACAGGTGCTTCAACCCGTTGCCCAAATCCACTGCATTTCTTCACCTGCTCCCATGTCGCACCAGTGTCACAGTACATTTATGTGCCACTGCAATGTCTCAAAGTCCTCCTCACCATAAAGGATGGCCAAAATAATCACAAAGAGAGGAGAAATACAAGGAAAGAGAGTATGTGAGAGAGTGCCGGGCTCACCCCAGCAGCAGCAAACCTGCTGTCCCCAACAGTGTCTCCAACCTCAAGGGGCAGTGGAACAGGACAGGGCCACCTACCACCACCTACCAGCCAGTGCAGCAATGGCACAGCGCAGGGCTGGAAGGAGGAGGCCAGAAACAGGTACCCTCTGTGGGCCTGAGCCAAAATGGTTGGAGGATGAGACCGTGAAGGCCATTACTGCTCAGGGCGTTGATGAGGACAAGCAGGCACAGAAGCCTCACCTCAGGACCTGAAATAGTGTCATTCTTTTTGACATTGCCCCCATGAAGTCTCTTGAATGGGTATGGAGACGGAGGGTAGCTTTTGCACACAGGGTTAGTTAACCTTTTGTCCAATCCAGTTATACATACAGGGAAAAAATCTGCTGCAAATGCAAGTGTGGGCAAACAAGACTGAGACACTAGTTGCAGCTTATTCTGTGACATAAAATTGAAAATGAGGTAGTGATGTTAAGCTTGAAGTTGGGCAAATATTCAGGATGTTGCAGAACATGACAAAACCTTGCAGATATTTAGCTCACACCATGTCCAAAATACCTTCTCATGGCCTTGTTGACGCATATGCACCTTCTCAGCTTGACACTTAGTAGAATGGACAGCAACAGTTAGTAAAAATTATATCCTATGTTAGCCAAAAAACTGAAAAAACCTTCAGATAATTAGCAAACTCAGCATTTGACCCTTGGGGAATATCACTGGCATGTTGTAAAAGCAGAAACTTGCTGGAAAATAGGCCAGGAGTGGTAAAGATGATGAAGATGCATGGTCAGGGCTACTATCTGGCTGCTCATGCTACAGACAGAAAGTTAGATTGAGCCTTAGGACTGAACTGAGACATCTGCTCTATGCCCTTCATCTCCGTCTCCACATCACTGTGTGACATACAGGCAGAGCATCACAAGCAGAGCAACAGCTATGCAGTCTCACCATCTCACAGAAACACCTGAACAGCAACGACATGAACACAGTGATTACATCCTACCCGGGTTTTCTGCTGCCAAAGTCCTGCCCTAGGCTAGGGCAACTAGTAAAGTTAATTCAACTGAACTAGCCAAAGCAATGCTAATGCAACTGAAAGGAAAGACCATACCAAGGCTGTTCTCTGTCTTCCTGTTAAATGTAGAATGCCATTCCCAAATCAGAGCAAAGCATTAAGAGGAAGGAAAAGAAACAGTTTAACAGGTTTGTAAAGCAGAAGATGATGAAAGATCTCTTTGATTCATTGAAGTAAGAAAAAAAAAAGTCCTTTTATATCTGCAGCCAAAAAGAGCCCATAAAGTGGGTACTTCTAAATTAGGCTCTGATATTTAATTCAATTGCAAATCTATGTTTAGACTATATGAATGCCCTACTCTGGAGTTATGATGCTTGCTAAAGTCATTCACGACTAAGAAAGAGTAGCCTGTCCTGTTCTAACCTCTGTAAATTGCAAATGCAGTCCTGTCTGGAACAGTGGGTACCAAACAGAACTAGTTCATTTCTCCCATCCTACCTACTAGAAATATAATGTTATTAACTTCCTCAAAGTGTTTGAATTTTAGCCAAACATAAAAGCATTAGTGAACATCAAAAAATGATTATTCATTTCAATTGTTTACCCCTATACAAATCTTTCCATCAGCATCCCTGAAAAAATATTCATTTCAGAATATTTCCTAGGGTTCTTGCAAAAAAAAAATCAGATTTTTTTTTTTCATTATGATGAATTGCTCACAAGTTAGCTTACAAGCTATTTCATATACCATCTAAAATTTGTCCAAGGCAGTTCAGCTCTTCCTTTTCTGCTTTCACAGAGAAGCCTCTTTCTGCCTTTCCAGCCTCACTAGAAATTAGCCTTTCCTTTCCACTTGTGACTTGTTGGGTATTATTTTTGTATTGGCTCTACTGCAGTAGCATGGACAAGGAAAGCACAAAGTCAACCACCACTTCCATGATGGTTACTTTTGCAATGGAGCTTATGTAGCTTAGAAGTGCAAATATCTAAAACATTCTTCAGTTAGAAATAATTCATTTCTGTGATACAGAGAATATAACAGAATTCATGACATCATCTAAACCCAAAATGAAAATCTATCAAAAATCGGGATAATTTTAAAATACTTTTTGTTTGTATGAAGGCTGGAGAAGGAATTAACGTTTATTATATGAAGAGAAAAGGAAGACATTCTTTTAAAACCTCCAAATGAATGTCAAAACAACAGAGACATTTTAAGTCAATTGAACGTGTTGTGGTGTTTAAAAGGGTCTGTCTGGAAGTGCTGATATAGACGGAAAATAGCTACTATACGGTGAAGGCTGCTGATGAAGAGAAGCTGAAAATGATGCCACCAGAAAATGCTGTGCTGAGCAGACACTGTGTTTCCCGACTTCATGTTCTCACAGCAGTTCTGTAGTGAGTGTCTGGCAGTACCTAGAAATGTAATTACTGCTGGGAAGAAACATTTTTTTCTGGGAACTCAAATCACACACTGTTCAGTCAGCAGCATTTCAGAGACTGTCCTGAGAAAAAGATCAGTGCTGAGATATTATCAGCTGAGAAACAGTCATCCTGCTAGAGCATCAGTGCCGTTATAACTTCTGGAAATCAGCAAAAGGAACAGATGATTTCTAGAAGCTCTCTGAGACAGAGAAGCTCAAGCTCTGCTTCTATTGTTATTATCAGGAAAGAGTTTCTGTAAATGAAGACAATATATTCACATTAATAAATCAGTTTTAATCCACAGAATGACAACAAGGATTTGTCTTTGGTCACAGACACCCTTCATCCCATGGATGAAGTTTCTTTTTCATTCCTATCTGCAGAACAGGGTGATTAGAGTTTTGCTGTGGGATCTTTAAGTGTCCATGTGAAATGAATGCCTTGACAATAAATTATGTCCTGAAGAGCAAGCAACTGTATCATAGCATGGATCATAACAAACAGTAGCATTGTGTGGGGGGGGGGTGGTTCTAAGGTAAACCTCCTTTCCCCTCTTATATGCGATTGCAAGAACAGAAATATCTTCCTAAATTTTGGTAGTTATCTCTTCTGCATAATATAATATCAGCTATTTTCAACAGCATTCATATCTCAGAGCAAAGGTAACAGAAAGTCCATACACAGTAACACACTTAGATGCTGTATTATTATGTTTCACAGCCAAATATTTGATTTACTTCTAGTTCCTCAGTTTCCTTCCTCATTTGTCACTCCTCAAGCTAAAAAATTCAGTTTGTGACTTTCAATAGCCTTTGCTTGGAACAGGAAGAAAAAAGAAGAAAAAAAAAAAAAAGGAGAAAACCATAATAACAGAGTTCAATTCTTAAACCAAACAGCAACACTGCTATTGGAGGCTAAGACCTTTCATTAGAGCTCTGAATTTCTTCAAGTAAGGAATAACAGAGAAGTCAATATGCTGTATTAGAAGGTCAACTTGAAATATGCCATGCAAGTGTATCTGTTAGGAGTCAGCAAACAGAATACTATTTCTCCATTTTTAAGAGACTTGTAACAAAAAGCATTCCTTTTTCTTTATGAGGAACACAGCATCAGATGATAAAAAGAAAGAAAGAAAAGAAGAAAGCTATTCAGGCTCTGATCCTGTCTGTTTGCATGGCCCTTCCAAGAACAAAATACATCTTCACTGAATACAGTCAAGGAAACAATGTCAATGATGATTCTTGTGCTATATAAATTCTGACTTGATGAACACTACCAGATTACACATATCCCTACTGCTCTATTTTTCTACCCTTGTGCTACCCTTGCCTCAGTCTTCACTGCTAGGGCTGGTCCCCAGGAACTACAGAGCCTAGATAGGGCTGACAACTCTCAAGGGCAGCCCCTTAGTGTCCCAGGCACTAGAGAAATGAGAAGGGACTGGAGAGAGGAAGACTTGCCCCGAGTAGAGGAAACTTGGTTAGAGAGCACCTGAGGAAACTCAACACCCACAAATCCATGGGCCCCGATGGGATGCACCCCAGAGTGCTGCGTGAGCTGGCGGATGTCATAGCC